>VZTY01032974.1:281533-387029 GCA_013400935.1 Turnix velox
TATCTATCTATCTATCTATCTATCTATCTATCATATTGATTGTCCGCATCTTCCTGCGCACAACACCAACCCAAACTTTTCTATGATTCTATATTACATGATGTGACTGTGACTCCATCCTGGTGTGTTCCCAAGATACAGCCTTCCCAGCTCCAAAGGCAAAAGCAGAGGAGAGCAGGAACTCTTGATAGTCCTCTCGGAACTCTGGTCAGAGACAGACTTTGCTGCTCACAAGCTGGCAGAGAAGAGATCAGACTAAAGCAGATCAGGTCCTGATCAATTGAGAAATTTTTCAGCATCTCCAAACTATGTAGCAGTTGAACAGACATTTTTAGAAGGGTTGTATTGATATATAATCCTATCAGTAATCTGGACATTTTGGCTCTCTATCCTTTGAACACTTTCTTATCTGAGAAGTACATGCTAGGTTTCACAATAAAAAAATCTACATCTAATAAGAATGCCTCTTTTGAAATTAAGAGCTCATGGGGGAAGGAGGACATGGCATAAATAATTCAGTAGCAGGACAGCAAAACAGAGAACAGCTCTTTTTAAGATTCTTCTCATTGTTCTCCTTGAGATTGGTACAAACAGTAGCAAAAAGAAACTTGGATCAAAACTAATTCCAGACCTATTGATGCCAGTGCCTGGGCCATCCTTGAAAAGTGCCATTTAGAGGGAAATGTTACTTCAAGGAAGATTTATGCTTCTCAAAGGAAGATTTAATCTCTCATCTAGCCTACCATTAATTGGACTTCCTCGAAGAGACCATGCCAAACAGTTCCTACCCTTTCATATTCAACAGAGTTCAAGTGTCCATTTGTGTTTCAGTTTTGCAGTGCCACAGAAACTTCTGGAATCTCTTTTAACCCAAACTGTAAACACTGTTTAAGTATGATAATAGCTACATGTTGTCCAGAACATACTGGTAACACTTTTGAAATAAAATATGGAGTATGCACAGTTTTGACATCCAGAATATGTGGCTATGAAAGGAACCATATACAAGTTCCAAACTTCTGTCTCACAGATTTTGAAGAGATGTGGAAAGGGAAAAAGTGGAGGAAGGAAATGAAAGCAAACAGATTATGTGTATTAGGCTTTACAAGGACTCAAGTACACAGATGCACCAGGGAGGGATTCTGCATTGCAGAATGGAAAAGCAAGTGTGGAGTGCTTTAATGCTAGTAAAAGTTAAATGCCCTTTTAAAGACATGGGGACCTTCAGTCTTTTGGATACCTAACTAAAAAAGACTTCAACTAATCATGTATTTTGTAGTTTTCTACTCAGTTGCATAACTATTCCTATGCTTAGCAGTACAAATGTAGTGCTTGTACTGCTTGCAACAGCACAAGCAGCAGGCTCAACTTGGTAGCTGTAATATCTCCAGTAGTTTTCATCAGTCTTCACACATGCTACTGTTGGGTCTGTGTCCACCCTATAGACAATACTCCTTTCCCTAATACAGGGAAGGAAACTACCCTTTGGCTTAGTAATTTGGACCTATTTATTTCAATGTTCATCATTTCTCTTGCCACCCAGGAAAAAGCTGAATTCAAAAAAATTTTAACTTTATTAATTTAGCTAGAATATTTTCTCATAACTGTTACTTGAATGTGTGTAATAGGAATTGCAGATCATCTGTTATATGTCAGGAGATCTTGCCAAAATATTTTCAAAAATAATCTTTTCACAGTGTCTGTTGAAGTAACAGTTTGAACATCCCTTTCCAAATACATGCTGTGCCTTTTTAGACACAATTTTTCTGCCAGCTGACTCTCCATCATATGCTCCTTGGCTCCTCTAAGAAACTTCTCTACATAAAATTATCCAATGGGAGCTACATTAACTTGTTCCTTCCTCAAGACTAAGGCATCCAAACTTTTAAGTATCCTCATCATTCTGCACTAGGGCTGCCATACTGGCTCCCAAAGTAGGTCATTCATTAAGTCATGATGCATGCATACCCTCCACCCTCTTGATTTCAAAGTTATGTTTTTTCTTGTGTGAAGACAATGTAGGTGGAAGCTACCATAATTCTGAAAAAAGTATTAGGCTGATATTCATTTAGAGAAACTGGTGAGTACGAAACAAAAAACCCCATGAGAATAGCCTCAAGTCGAATGTGGCATCTGGAGGGTCTATGCCCTCGAATGGTGAAGGCTTCTTCCTTTGCTACGTTTAGAGGTTCAGATGAAGGAGTCAGGCAGCAGCATGATACTTGGAGCTGTGCTGCAAGATGTAAATGTGCCAGTGAGGCATAAATTAACACTAGAGTGTATAACATGATATCATATTAAGAAACATTAACTTCAGCAGGATGAAAGTTTAAAGCTGACATTTAGTGTACGCTGGGAAGCTACCTCTTCCATGAGGAAGGCTGTGTTCCTTAGAGCCTAATACTCATCCTCAATTAAGTTTCTAAAGAAATTGGAGTGAATTGCTGCCTGTCTCTACATCAGCTAGAGGAAGAACCTGGCAACTCTTGAAGCTGTCAGCAGATGTCTAGGTAAGGTAGAGTTACAAAAAGCAGACATAAAGAGAGAGAGAAAGGCTCCATAGATGAGCTATTCCCTTATTCTTTCCTGGTAAGGACTGACACATCTTTCAGATCTGTATCTTGCTAGTTTTCCTCTAAAACTCAAGACAAGAAAAAATTCTTCCTACAGATTTCCTTCCACACACAGAGAAGTATAACACCCAAACAAGGCACATTCTTATTCAAAAGCCTTTCACTGAAGCCTCCTTCAGTTTTCTCTCAAGATGAGTACTGAACAAACATATTATTTTTATTTCTACTTAATTCCATCTGATTGCTATACCTCTCCGGTAAAAATTTTACAATAAGGCTATTAATCAAGTCTAAATTTAAATAAAAATCATATTGTGTTACCTTTCATTGTTGGTGCTATTGCTCTCATAATGCTGAATAATGTTAATGATGTGCTTGTGTATGACCAAAGATAAATAGAAATCCATCTCATGAGTTGAAGTTCTTGTTTTATATTGAGCTTAGGACAGACTTCGTTGGATTTCATATGACCTAATGTATTTTATTGCAAAGAATTTTTTTGGTATTTGCTAGAAAGCCAATTGATTAAAGAATTATGTTATGCAGAATATCAAACAGCAATACCATATACATATCTATATAACCCAGTTATTAATTCATTCAAAAGATGGGTAAAACACTTATTCACATCAAGCCTTTTACAAGTAATTTAGAGATTTTGAACAGGAATGCTTTATTCCTGTTCAATGCAAGGTCTAATTCTAAGGGCTGCTCCACCTTTGTGTCAGTGCAGTTGGCATTTTGCCAGTCTGGTCTTTTTACCTCGTTGCTTTCATCCACTTCTACATACCTTTTGTCCTTCTGTTTTATCCTATTAGCACTGAGATCAATCACAAAATTCCTGCTGGGAGCAGAAGGGGATGCTGTCTTTGTGATGTCTAAATCCAATATATGCCACCATTCTTCTCTACACACCAGCTGCAAAGAGGTGTCTGCTCTTCTATCACACCACTTTTAGATCTTGCCCAGTTTAGGTCTTCTCACAATTTAAAATAAAGAAAATAAGAACATAAACACAAAAAACTTTTTCATTACTTTTTATTAATATCCCTGAATTTTTGCACAGTTCCTTTTCTAATCAAAATTCATACATACACAGTTACAATATTGGTTTAGCTACACAAACCCCAAATAACAGAAGGCTAGTTTCTCCATGGTTTTCACAAGAGGTGAGTACACGAAGTTCAAATTCTCTGGATACACGTGGGTTTGCAGAGTGCAAAAAATACATACACTTATAAAAATGCATCATTATGGCTATGAAAACATACCTTGCTTCAGCTCCTGAAGTGAGATTTGCAGACTGGAAAAAGGTCTATCTTCAAACTTTTTCTTTTTGCCAAATAGATTCTTTGTTGCAATAAGGTGATGATTCCTCTTGTAAAACGGACTTCTCATAATCCACACACAGGACAGAAAGAAATAACTTTTTTCCTTTCAATACTGATTCAGAGTGAAAGGAAATTAAATAGACAATTATGTATATTCTCATACCATTTTTACTGTCAAAGAAGGCATGGTTCATATACTACAGTTCATCAAACTAAACATACTTGGAAAATCACTTTAATAATGAATTCTTGACACTGGATATTGTCTTTAATACAGCTAAGATTGATGGTGGATGAAAGAGCAGCAGGGTAAATTGCACTTTAATCAAAACAACTGTTATAACTGATGTCTGCTATTTCATTACTGGCACCCCCTTCAGCAATATGGAAAATGAAAACTATTTCTCAGCTATTCTTACACCTAAATTCCAAGACCATCACTTCCATAAGAAAAACAAATCTTTTCATTTGCTGTTTTTGAATCACAATCTCTTGTTGTCAAACAGATGCCAGGGGGAAAACAAAATACTAAGTTAAGTTTTCTGTTGAACTGGCAAATTAGCAAACAGTTCACTGAGGTTTTAAGTTCTTATGTTACTACACAGTTTAAGACACTTTTGAACACAGAAGTTTGTGTGCATACAGCCAGCCTCATCTTCCAAACACACCATCTTGTTTCTCCAGAGTTAAACCCAATTTCTGTAGATTTCATGAGGTTTACTTGGACCAGGATTGTTGCCAGACAAATGTTGGAGAATCTGCCATGAAGCTGGAATGTAGATGCAATTTGGATCACAGCAGGACTTTTCAGAAGATGAGAAAATCATTAATTGTACACCATTGCCCTAAAGGGCAATCAGTAAAGGAACAGTGTGATGCTTAACAAAAGATGAGATCATTTAGGAAGATATTAAGCATTCCAATCTCAGAAGCAGAGGTAATGTTGATCAAGATGGTTTTATTACCATCAGCTTATTGTCAAAACCAGCTTTTCATAGTGTAATGGCTAACACTATGAATAGTTAAAAGTAATTATAGAGACAGAATATATTTAAAGTTTTCTCGTCTGTAATTTTCAGAGGGGAAAAAACAATGGACTCAGAGGGCCCCTCACAATTCATTCACAAAGTCCAATGCAAAAAGTAGAAAACTGAATAAAATATTTTAAGGCATCATTTAGACAATCTCCCACTCAAATGTTCCTCTCTCCCAACACCTTTCATGAACAGGGCTTATGAAATTTATTCTTACAACCTTTAATGATGGAGACTCTTCAGATCCTCATTGTCATTTCTATCGAAGTTTTGTCAGTCTTTTCTACCATTCTCTGCATCAAGAATCTTTTCAGTACATACATTTCTTCTCCTTTAATCTGGACCTTCCTCAGTGTGGAATGAAACCACAGGGTTATACCAGACATTATGCTTCCCTAGGAGGGAGGGAGGGATGAGTAGGTTAAAATGAAGACCACAATCTACAGGGAGTGTGTGGCTTTTTCTAATATATCCTGGTCCTCAGAAATTCAGGAACCAAGATGTAGGCAAAGAGAGTGAGTATCTCAAAAACAAGGGTGCATAGTAAGTTCTCATCTCTATGCTAAGGGTTGGATTAAAAATTAACAGGGAATCTTTGGGAGCTCCTGCTGAGACACAAAAATTTTGAAGTTTATAAAATAAAACATTTAGTTGACTCTCTACATCACTAGATACTTGTTCATATCCCTTTTAATAAAAAAGTCAAAAACTAAAATAATGGTCTTTTTGGCATACATAGGTTCTGACAAGTTTTACTCTTGCCTTTTTCCTGCAACTGGAATGGAAAATGCTGTTAAATGAAAGCTACTGGATGGGGAGCACTACACAAGGCTGGGGGACACACTAGGATTGTCAACTCCCAGAAACTCAATAGGAGTGGGTTGCATATGTCACCACTTGGGATGACTAGGAAGATGGCAGCCAAGGAACCTTGTGTCTGGGCATGGTAGAATTCAGTTTAGCTTGACTATCAAACCAAAATTCAGGTTGTGCAAGATGCTAATAACAGGCTTCTGCAATTCCATGCTATCAGTAGTAATTCATTAGCTTGGATGGAATCTAGTAGGGCATAAGACATTTTATTCATTATAATATATGAAATTATACACAAAATAAAGTAGAAATATCACCAAAATACTTTCATGACCAATCTGTGGGGTTCACATCTATTTAAAATTTTAATACTTTTTTACAGCCATAAGCAGGGTTATTGATCAAAACATTGGAAAATGGCTGCTAGGACATACAAAGGCAGGATGACAAAGTGAGAGGATAACAATTTAGAGCTGTTACACTTCCGTGCATAGTAGCACATTTTCCCATCATGGGATATAGCTTGCAGATACAGGGCTACTACTTGACTTCCTTATCAGCTACAAATTACATCAGGACTTGATGCTATTGTGTAAACAAAGCATATTTAGAGTGACAAACTCATTGGATATACAAACAAAGCATTGCACAGCAATGTTTTGTGCTAGCTAGTTATAGGCTCAGTTATCTCCAGAGTCTTTGAGGTTTCCACATCCCAGGCAGCTTTTCACCCTCAGAGCAGGAGGAGGACTGACCCCTGAGCATGAGCTTGCTCCAGACGGTGACACCAAAACCTTCACAGCAGACGGAAGAGGATGTCTGGGCCATCCTCGCACACATCTATTGAGCAGCCCCATGGCTTACTCCCACACAGCAGACACTCAAACTGGGCCAGATGGCACAACAAAGATGGCTTCAGCATAATTTTTTGTCCCAAACAAATACAGAAATAAGAAAAAACCCTACATCAGCTAACCCAGGAGGCTGCAGATTGGATAGAGGAATTTGGTTATTAACAATGTGGCAGCACAGTGGCAATTTAAGAGGAAAAGATGGAGCAGAAAACAGTGTGCAGTCACTGCTTCAGCTTCTCTAGCAACATAATTTGCTGTTTACAAGTCAGTTCCCACTGTAGGTCTGTGCCATGCCAAAGCACCTGTAGAGAAGAGCCCTGATATCTCTGCATGTTTAAAACTATCTGCTTCGCTGAAATTCAAATAAAAGGAACTGTCTTGTTCTTTAAGCTTTTGAAAGTTTCTGTTATAAAAAAGAACAATGATGAAGAGAAAGTCATAATACAAAATTGTCTAAATGGAGATACAGCTTTGACTCACATGCTACATGAGCTGAACACTGATGAAATTTCCTGAGCCTTCATTCCAATCAAACAAAATCATAACTAAATACTTCAGGAGGTTGCTAAATGTCCATAGTACTGGAAAGTCTGAGGGAACTACTTCAGTGTTTCTGTGCTGTAAGACTTAAGTACAAAAATCTTAAACATATAAATGATTAACCAGGTCTTGTCAGCTCTCCTTGGACTACCAGGCTTCTACCAGATTTTCCTATAGAGACTCACTCTCTCAGCATGCAAACACACACATGCAAACACACACATTCATACACTGTTAGCATATGTGATTGCCACAGAATTAATTTGAAAAAGCAACATGCAACATAGTCAGTTAGAAAATACTAGGAGACCACAGAGTAAGTAAATCAACCCCAGTAACATTAGTGAGCTCTTGATGCAACAGTTTTGCTGAAATCATCCACAACCAATTAATGTGACAGAAACAGGAGTGTGGAAAGCAATTGGCTTTAAATAACAGACTGTTTATGTGCTAAAACTTGTTCCTTACTTTTATTTCCATGGGACAGAACTGATTTATATACTACTAAGTCCATATTTCCTAAAGGGTCCTGAAACATAAGAACTATCAGTGATCACTATTCTCCCTGTGGCACAGTCCTACTTAAATAAAAAGCCTTTAAGAAATAGAAGGTTTGATATGAAATATGCCTAATATCTCTCCTTTAAGGTAAAGTTACTTTAACTTGAAACTGCTTTGAAAGCAATGAAACAATATCAGACAATGCCACATTGTTCATATTTGCTGTAGTTCCAGCCTCAGATCCTTAAGGTTTAGGACTGCTATTGAGTTTATCCTACCAGCTTGTCTCCCCAGGCCTCACTTTCTGTAGATGAAAGAGGAGAGACTGTGTTAGCAATACATCTACCCTGACCATTTGTGGTGCTACCTGCTCCCCAGTTCTACATCCATGCAGAGGGTGGCACTTGGCTCAGTCCCTCATTTCAGCCACTCACCAGAGCACTGCCTGGGTTCCTTTCTCACTGAAGACTGCACAAACTAGGTCTGACTCAACTCATTTCCCTTTCCATTACACAGCTTGGGCAGGCACATCACTGATCATGTTGAAACCAGCACACAAAACAAAACAAGGGACAACAATTATGAAAAAGAAAGAAAAGGAAATGTAAGGCTAAACATTAAACCTATAATCACTTACGAAGAAATAAGATTGATTACATGGGATGAATAATCTTAGATATATAATGTTTTCATTCCCTTACATCTTCCTGTAATATCCAGATAAACCAAAATATTAATAGATACTGGAAAACTAACATGTTATTCTGTATTAATTTAACTAACAATTACTATGATAACTGCTAGTTTTCAGACATGACTTCTTTTCATAAGCAAGCTTTTGGAATTTTGAGAATATAACCTATTTCCAACCCTAGACAACTAGCTCTCACCATATTACAGAAAGGCAAAGTGCCTTGGAGCACAAGAGCAGGAAATCAGGGCAACAGAATTCCCTCTCAGAAGGCATTTAAATTTTATGTAATAAGGAAGGCCTGTGACAAAATTACATGTAATGTAATGTAATTGTATCATTTCTCAAAGTTTTACATAATGACTTTCTCTTTCTAAACAGTACTTCATTGTTGGGAGCTGGAGAATGTAATTGTTCTCTGGGTGCTGCTGATAGCTCCTAAGGGCATGATCAATCCTGCCAAGACATATAATTCTTGCACTGTTTGCTTCTGATACAGCTATATTTACAAAAGAAATGCAGTGATTAGATTCCTCCAGAATAAATGTGTCTATAAATTCTTGTCTTGCAAATATTACGAACAGCTACATTCAGTAAAGGACCTGGGCTGCTGGCATGAGGCTGATACAGAACAAACCAAATCATCATTTTAAATAATTTAAAAAAAAAAACAAATTCTCTCAGTTATAACTTAACCCTGGAGTCATTTACAGTCAAGAGGCACCCTGTTATCTAACTGTCGTCCTTTCAGAACCTGAGGTGATGCGCTGGCTCCTCCTCAGCAGGAACAGTCTAAGCTTCTGAAACCCTCTTCCCACATAAGAGAAACCAGAATCATGAAATAAAACTTTCTTCTTCCTCATTTTTGGGAAGATTGAGTCCGATAGGCATTTAACACAGCATGAGAAGAATTAGATGCCTCCACAAAAAGCAACCAAAGACACTCATTAAAAAAAAAGGAGGCTATTTTAGCAGTCAGAAGGTGCTCGTGAACAGAGAGTGATCTTTGCAGCACATCAAGCCAAAGGCAAACAATGCCCTCAGGTACCTCAGGCTAAACATGACCCTAAGCAATGATCCACAAACACACAGAAATTACACAAACTGAAGAAGTGCTAAAATTTATCTCTCTGAATTAAGACATCTGCACCATAGCTAGCTTTAGAAAAATTAGTGGATTTAGGGCATACTTCATCTAATCATTCTGTGATTCTGTAATTTAAGGGATGTACCTAAAACTCATGATGTGCATTATTTTTTGGGATTGTTTTTCCCACACTGACTACTAAGAGAGCCCTAAAAAGCTAAACCAGATACAAATGTATGCACTGCAGACTTTTACAGTTTGCTGAAATGTCTTGCACCAAGTGTTTATTAATTTAACTAACCAGAAATATGTAAAAAAGTCAGTGCATTGTTTTCATATTATTTATGCTATCACTGGACTGTGCAGAGAGCAAAAAGATGAAACAGAGACTAAAAAGACATTAATTTTTCATAACTCTGGAGAAATTAAAATTTGTATATATCCCTGTACACAATAATAATGTACAGATTTCCATCAGTTCCACATATTTCATAGACATACAAAAGTAAAATTCTGAAGTCATCAATTAAAAAAAAAAAAGAGAGAGAATAAAAGCCATGATAAACCTATAGGACTCTTATGTCAATCCAAAAAGATTTTGATACATGGCTTTGTAACCACAACATTTTTTATTTGCTGTCATGGACTCTGTCAGGGGATCTTCCCAGAAGAGGTTTGTTTCAGATACAGGCACAGATACAGGCTGGGTGGAGAGTGGCTTGAGTGCAGCTCTGTAGAGAAAGACTTGGGTGTGTCAGCTGATGACAAACTCAACATGAGCCAGCAGTGTGCACTCGCAGCCAAGAAGGCCAACCAAATCCTGGGTTGCATCAAGAGGAGTGTAACCAGCAGGTCAAGAGAGGTNNGGGGGTTGGAACTCGATGATCTTTAAGGTCCCTTCCAACCCTAACTATTCTATGATTCTATGATTCTATGATTCAGCAAATTTCCAAATCAGTCTTGAAGAAGACTGATATTATTTATCTTACTTAAAGACTGATTTTCAGAGCCTTCCTCCCATTTTCAAAATGTATAGTGCTTGGGTACAAAATACACTGGGTCAATTGTATAAAGTTGCTTTTTCCACATTTACAATTTCAAACATGTCTATAATTTCAGGAAAGGCCACCTATATGAAGTGTTCATGCAGAGCCTAGAAGCATGAAACCTCAGTGCAAACCTGATAAAGATTCATGAAAAACATTACATAAAAAAATTTTAACCATACCCTCTTTTGGCCTGCTAGTGTAGATCACCTCTCATCTCTCTGAAGACCAACTGATGCATATGTAATTTTCTCTCATAATTATCTGCTGATAGCTTTGTCACATTTGAAGAATTTAAATCTAAATTTCATGTAGGATGACAGGAATTTTTATCCTTTAAAAGCAAATAAGAACTACATATCTACTTTTAAAAAAAACATTATTGTCTTGTGCACCACCTCTTGTTGACACTGGTCTTTAATTTGGAATATGTCCTCGCCTGCCCCATGAATCTCACCAGTATATATATCTCTGGCTTTCTTTGCCTTCCAGTAAAGCATCGCTCATTGTCTTAAAAGTGTTCAATGAGCTGGTACCTCAGAAAGGCATGTATTGTAATTTTCCTGCAAATGACTCATTTGAGGAGAACGAATGATAACTATCACAATGCCTTAGAGAAAAAAAAGACAAGAGAAACAATAAAAAATGAGGGAAGCCATCAATAAATCCCCAACTGGGTTTTGCAGTTCTCATTAGAAGAAACAAAGTAATCCTGAATTGAAAGAAAATAAGCACAGCACTTGCATGTCATCTGTTTCACTTCTGCTTTCTCCTTGAGGAGAAATCAACTGTGGCATAGCTAACACTGGCTGCATTGTCTGTGGCTTTCTTCCATGGGCTAATTGTTTCCTACAGACATTTTTAATTACTCATATTTTACCTTTCCTCTTCTCATTACCTATTTTCCTATATTAATCACAGCTTGCCACCTATGTCTTTTTGTTTTTACTTTCATCTGCTACCTCCTCTTTAATTTCATTTTGTTTGTGTTTTCTTTTTCCTCTTTTGGCTAAGCATGTGATTATTTAAGTGAGAGCTTTTACACATACCTTCAGTCCAAATAGTCTCTCCCACAGAGCAGGATTCAGTTTCACAGCAGAGGGTAGAGGAAGCAGAGACGTCAGCAACAAGGATCAGCCTGCAAATTCCTGGTGAGAGCTTTGTGCTCCTTGCAAAGACTATCTGAGCAGGAGGTGAGGATAAGGTAAAAAAGCAGGCATCTCAGCCCTCCACCACCACTTCTGCTTGCCCTGTTTTTGCCTTTCCAGCCCCTTGCCCTTTGCCTTCCAATGCATCTCCAGTTGAATTTGTCTGGTCAGATCCTCTGGGACATTACTCTCTCCTTCATCCAGTGCCATAACTGGACTTTGCTTTTTGTTTCTCACAAACATGCAGAACACCACCTTAGGCCTCCCAAAGCAGTCCACCTGGAAGTATAGGATTGTAGGGTATACAGACAGTCTCTATGCCACCATGGGACTAATAAGATGTAAGGCTTCTGAGAAGCCATAACAGTCAGCTCGGTCGGCCATTTCACAGGAGGGTAGGATCCTTCTGTGAATCCTTCAATGTTATTATGGCCCTGAGGAACATCAGACTCCTCACACATCTCTTTCTGATGTCTCACAGCTGCTTTAGTTCTAAATCAAACTCTTCCATTCCCAGCTCCCAACACTGTCAGTTCACATTCTGGAAAAAATAACACAGAGAGGAGGAGAAGGGCTTAATGTATTTGATTTTCAGCTTGACAGATTGGGCCCACTCAAAGCTTTGAGCTGTCTGCACTAGTAATGTTGACAGTAATGACCCAGGAGCATAAATATACACAAACACACTTGCACAGCACTTGGTGATCTAATGTGGGTAACAGTTTACCTCAATTTGTGGACAATAAAAATGAAAATCCTTGGAGGAAGACTTGTGATCTCCAAAGTCAGATTATAGAATCATAGAATGGTTTAGGTAGGAAAGGACCTTAAAGATCATCTAGTTCCAGTCACCTGGATGCCCTGTGGCCTTCCCAGCCAGAGACTCCACTGCTTATAAGTCAATGGGGGGGAAATTGGATTCCTTTGCCAGAGCCCACCCTCCCCCCCCCTTCACACTTCTCTGCTCAGATTTCCACATGGAGGAAAACCATCTTAGAGCAAGAGAACATTCCCAGCGCTCCCTGGGGCTCACACCAGGTGCAGAGAAAGCTCAGTAGTGTACACTCAACCCTCTCACAAACCCAACAGAAAGACTAGTTGTGCTGTGCTTGCCCAGATCGATGTGTTACAGCCAAGGCAGCACTCTGGAGATTTAGCCTCTGAGCTGTCAGGCAGTAACTGTCAATCCCCAGAAGGAAGGGAAAAGTCACCCTGGTCTCAGTGGCCCTTCCACTATCGGCAATATACAACAGCTCCAGTAGCACAACAGATCGAGCCAAGGTCTTTAATATGAATAGGAACCACAGAGAAACATAAAGCTTTGTCTGCCTTCCCCTATACCAGTGTATTAGGGTACTACAGCCTGAAGGAAAATGAAAGCTGAAACGAGGATTTAACTAGAGCTGGTCTGGCCTTGAAGGAGTCAGGCTAAGAGTCTGAGGTCCCTTCCATGTCTGTTTCGTATGACTGATAACTGATCAAAATTGAGCAATTCCTAAATGCATTACTAACTTCAACCTCCGATCTCTTACAAAAACCAATTTAAAACAGATAAGAAAAAAGTCTTAGCCTTCCCTCTAATTGGAGTTTGTCCCTGAGTTTTTAAAAAAAGAAAAGATACAGCACTTAAATGACATTCCTAAGCCAAGCTGCACAAACTACACTATTTTCTTTAAAAAGTTATAGACAGGAGGTTCTCACTCAAAATTGGTATTGCTTTTCTCTCTCACAGGGAGTTTTTATTTCTGGATCTCAAGGCCCTTGGCAAAGGTAAATAACTGCAAAATAAACCTTTGAAGGAGTGCAGTTCTAGCACCTATGTGTTGCATGAGAAATTTGTTATGAATGCATAATTTAGGGCTTCAAGGAAAATGTTGAAGCCAGGCATAAATTAATGACCTAATGCTGCTCTTGCTGAAGTCTGTTAGAACATGACTGGACTCTAAATGACCACTGGAGGTTACTATTTCCCCATAGAAACTCAAAGAGTCAAGCATTATGCTAATTTTTTTTCAATTATTAAAGACAAGCATCCTTAATATCAGTGATTACAAAATGCTCCCACACACTTTAAGGTGGGCAGGAGAAAAAGTATTTGAGCATGCAAGCATAGAGATGCAGTTGGAGAAACATCTGTTGTTGCTTACTATAATTACTTGTTATTAACATACATATTACCCCTGCACTTACAACCAAAATGTTTACTAAGTTTCTGCAGTGTCCTAAAGATTGGAAATTGCTGATCTAACTACCCATGGCCTTAGAGAAAACACAGTAGACCACTGCAAGATAAGAACCCATCAGAGGGAACTGATTGGTGTGGTAGACAGCAGCATCCACACTCCAGAAGCCACATCATCACCATGTCCTGACGGAAATTACAGACACAGACAGATATTTTAAAGGAAGATCTGAGGGGGAAGGAGGTCTATTTTCAGGTATTTGTTGCTGTGGGTACCTCATATTACTGCTTTATCAGGCTGCTTCACCCCAGAGGTTGTGAGAAGGTGGTTATTTTAGGTTAGCTGTACTATCATCCTCTTTTGCCCATATTACTTTTATTCAGACCATGCTAATTTTTTCCTGTGCAGTACTGAAGAGTTTTAAATGCCTGCTGCAAATTGAGCATAATAACTGCCTTTTTTCTGTCTCACCTGTTTGAAGGCAAGAACTGGGAAGTAAGTGTTGCCTTTTAATATCCATTTGTGCAACATCTGTACCACAGATCTGGACAAGGACCCCTATAAACTCCTTTGGTGCATACAATAAAAACAATAAAGTGATTCTACCTCTCAAAATATCTTTAAACAGTAGACACCATAATATTATAAATCATGTCAGAAAAAGCCTAATGGCAGTTTACCTGCTAGAATCTGATCCTCTCCCTTACTATTGACAGATATAGGTGCCTAATGGCATGTTAGAGGTAGCACAAGAGAAGATCAATGTGACACAAAAAGAAAAAAATCCCAACCCAATAGTTTGCGGAGAGAGCATTTAGTCAAGCACAGGGGAAGCAGCTGCTTTGTCATCTGTAACGCTCTGTAAAATACCACAATCTGAAAAGAATAAAAGGATTTTTAAAATAGCACTCCATTTTCTCTTCTTTAAAGATTTGTCACCCTCATCTACTTTTCTACAAAGTTAATCCCACCATCAAAACCTTTTAACTTTAACATTAAAGTAACATATAAATTTTTTTCTTTTTATTTCTGGAAGGGGGGGAAGGGGGAGCCTTGCATATTTTCCTTCATTTTTGAATTTATTGTCTTAAATCCAAAACTGGTTTTGAAATTCTAAGGAAATTTAGAAGTTCTGTTAAAAACTTGACAACACTTTATTTGATTTCTTAAAAAACACTGTTATTTATATCTCTGTCATACTGTGCAAGTACATTAGCACAGTCTTCATAGCTCTTTAATTGAAAGCCTTTCTGCAGGTAAAGCAGAACAAGGTTCAAGAGGAAGCTCATCTTCCAAAGTGCTGGGTCTAGCTGTTGTCTTCCAAACATCTCTCCTAGCCATGAACTTGCATCCTCAGTTTGGTATTATGATGCAGAGTCTTTCTCCTTCCAGATATTGAATCCAAGTGAGTTTGGCAGTTGATAGTAACCATTACTTCTTGAACATGTAAATATATAAATAAATACTGCAGTCCAGGCTGTCATAGTATGAGCCTGTGTGACCTGGTCTAGGTGTTCTTGCTCTGGCAAGGGGATTTGACTTGATCATCATTCAAGGTTCCTTCCAACCCCTGATATTCTGTGATTCCGTGCTTAGTATGAGCCATTTTGTAATCCTTCCACCAAGACCTGTGAGGAAGCAGTATTTAGTGGGTTCACATTTTAGGGTAAATCACCACAGAGTACCTTTCAAGTCCTCACCCAGAAACGAGGGAAAACCATCCTGATGCAAAAAGCAGTGGAAATGACTCAGTGAGTAAACTGTCCCCACTGGCAAACACAAAACAAATGGCTTAGTGAGCAGTATTTTTATTAAAGGCAGAAAACAAAAATGTCTCTAACAGGCAGATAAACAGGGTAACAATTAATCATTCTCAAAACATAAACACAATATGTAGCTCTTTCTTCCAAGAAGAAAATAGCCATGCTGCTGGATATCTTTCCCCTTCTCTACCAATGTTCACCAAAGGTGTGAGATTTTACAACCCTTTGATGCCCTATGTTAGCTCAACAAGCTGGTTACAGGTGGCCTTCAGCTCTTCCCAATCTGTCCATCATCCACCACCACCTGTTGACACTCTCTCCTCTTCAGCCACGTGCATGTGTTACCTACAGAGAATGAGGACATGTCTCCTCTTCCCTGTCTAGGTGGTACGAGGGACTCGGTTGGAAGATGCCAGTCCTGCCTGCTGCTTTCTGACTAGCCCGTGAAAGAAAACAGATTTCACCCACCTTCAAGGGTAAAGGCAGACAGCAATCAGCCCTCTGAGCTGACTTGTGCAGGACATGCTGATGACTTTCCCATATCTCCTCTGGGAGAGAGGTAAAAAGGAAGCAGGCGGAGGCGAAGGGAGGAACAGCATGCTGAAGTTGGTCCCCTGGCAGACCTGGGAACAAACACTCAAAGTCCAGATGCCCAAGCAGAGTCACGATGCTGCAACTTGAAAGGAAACAAGAAAACACAATTAGTGTCATACTTTTTTTCTTCTTTGCAGGTTTAGGAGCTCCCAGGGGGTGAAAATGTGGCCTGCACAAAGCCTAGGCAATATTGTATTTTATCAAGGGTGGAATAAAAAGGAATTTAAGGATTCCTTGTTTCCAATGGGAAAATAATTTCTGTCTTGTACTGCAAGTACATCTCAACAAAGAATGCTGCTACTGATAAAAGCTTATGCAAACTTCTGAAGGAATGACCCCCCAGATGCTTAAATATTTTCTTCATAGGACACAGTGATTTTCTTTGCTGCAGAGAACTGTAAGGTTGATGGAGAAGGGACTGTCACGTTCTGAACTAGCAATTTTCATAGTCAACAGTTCTCTAGAGCATATAGCATCAACAAAAATTACATTTTATTCACTCCATTTTTCATTAAGAATGCCTGTTCTGTTAAAAAAAAATCTGCTGTTCATTGGAAAAGCTATCAGTTTTCAAAGCAGTGACAGGAATTACATGCCCCTTTCTGTACCTAATGCTTACATTTAGTTGCTTTGATAGCAAAACTGATTTAACTAAATGACTGCAGCTTACTGCAGGTAGATATAGTTGCATTAATATAAAGATGTTAATATATTTATAGGTGGTATCAACTAATACTAATATCTTATGGAGCTTTAAATACATTCATACTTTTCCCACAATCATTTGAGGAAAATCAAGTTTTCTGAATAAACAGCAGCAACAGCAAGCATGCACAATAGTTGATAAACTTTGATATCAGGGTGATTTGATTGCTAAAGTTGAGATAAAAATATCCTCCATGCTACTAAGAGACAAAATAGCCTTAAAGGTAAAAAATGGTGTTTTGCTGATGGATTTATTTTAACTTCACAGCTAGACAATTATCAGATGGAGTATACTGACAAAATGATACATTCAGTGGCTCTACTTTGATTACGATCATTAAAATACTGTTTTATCCTGTCTTCTTCTAGAGATAATTTCTGGTTTTTTCCAAGCAGAACACAAAAAAGTGCATTTGCCCTTGGCAAACAGTGGGGTTTGGCTTGCAATGGACGTGAAATAATGAATAAACAGATGGATATACTACAGCAGATCTGGCAATTACCAGTTGATATTGGAGCTGTCAAGGATCCCAAGCAATCCATTACTTGTGATTACCTTATTACCTAATAGTTTAATATTTACTCAAAAAACATTAAACTTAGCTCATAATAGAGAGGTCATTTGACAATTTTATAACAATTTGATTAATTATGAAGTTAATTTGATCATATTTTCTTAAAACTAAGAGTAGTGGCTCTTCAAAGCTCTTGAGCATGCATTAACCATTCTGATCAAGATGAAAGAAGAAGCAGGGAACACAAATCACTCATTTCAGAGAATGCTCTTCCTAACCACAATCAATGCCATCAAAGAATTCTTTGTAGAGGAGGTGAGAATTTTTTCAATTAAAGGTTCCCACCTACCCAGCGCAAAATCTTGTTCTGTGGAAAAGATTTAGCCCTGACAGATTTCTTCATATTTAAACAAAATTAAAAGGAAATACCAGTTTCAAAATGTTGTATAACTTCATTTGAGGGAGGAAAAAAAGCTTACATTTTGTGTATTCAAAGTACTTGGCTTTGAAATCTAAGCAAAATCACCAAACACACTCACCTGAGCTGTTTGCTCTAAAGATTTTGAATCACAAACACTTCTGAGATTTTAGTTTTGCCTTGTAGCTAAATGGAATGTTTTTGAAGCCTGAAAATTCTCCTACTTGCTTCTGTATTCCCCCCCACCCACCGAGAATTAGGAGAGATTTGAATAGTTTCAATGGACATAGAAGTCACAGGTGGAGACAACTGTCAGTGGGATGTTTTGACAACCCATTTGATGGTCTCATCTTCTCTCCCCATGTTTTCAGAAAAAATAAATACAATTTCATGAGATACCAAAACTATTCCATCTTACCAGCTTTGACCATGTTATAACTTTTTTTTCCCACTAGCATACTACCAGCTTCCTCTATTTTGATCTCTTCAGGTTTGATAAGAAAGCTTGGCTACAAAACTACTATATGAGAGGAACCAAATACTGGAGTAAAAGGTAAACCTAGATCATTAGTAGCTGCTATACAGGAGGTATCACCATGCCTCTCTTGCTGAGTGATTTCCACAGGCAACGTATTGCAAACTTCCCATGAATACATTGAGACAGAAGAAATGCTTTAAGAATAAGTTTTCTTCCAGACAGAAGAAATTTAAAATGTAGCATTTTAAAGCCCCAAAGCTCTATGAAAATTGTAGATATTAAATGTTATCGGTTCTACTAAATCTGAGATCCTCCAGGCTTAAAGTTTTTTCCTGTGAGATCCAGAGAGATGTGTTCCCATAACTCATCTTTTTCCAAAGCACAAGTTGGGGACCTTATTAAAAGAAGCACATAAATGCATAGCATACTTCACGTACTTAGAAAGTAATAAAACATGTCTTACTTTTTAACATTTTCTGCCATTTGGAAGGACATTAGTAGTGAGTAGATTTTAATCTGGCTTTTGCTGAAAGAAGATATCTACTTGATTTCTTTTGATATGTCTCTCAGTGGAAATGGACTTTATGTCAAAAAAAAAATCACTTATTTTTATCATCAAATGATGTCTTGAAAAAGATGTCATGTAAAAGGCTTAGTTCTTAGCTGAGTTAGAAAAAAAAAATTAAAAATAATGGAATAGTCAATCTGAGCTTGTCTAACTGTTGCCTTTCTGGAGTATGACTTTCAGTTTTACCACCAATATATTTCAGAAGGTTTATTGTGGTTACAGTTGTGAACCTCAGCACTGTTATGGCTGGTTATCTCAGTCTCATAATCCATTTGACACAACCAAATCCATTAGTAGCTATTTTCCCATTTAGGACCACAGCTATTATCTCCCCTCTAATACATGAACAGACATAAAAATAGAGAACAAAGAAAACTCAAGTGACAGACTCGACATTGTAGAGGTCACAGTCAGAAGTTTTCTATGTAATAAAGAGTATAAAAAAACCCCTAAATTACTCATAACTGACAGTGCAATACAATAAATAAATACATAAATTTTAAAAAAGACAACAATGATGCACTGGTAGTAGAAAAGAACAGTTCAACATTTCTCTCAGGAAAATGAAATTAAATTCCTAGCTCTATAAGTAACAGAGATGATGAAACTTGGTTTCCTGCAGAACCATATCTCAAAACTCTGCTCTCCTCTGGTCTGTCTGACATCTAAGCATCACGACTCCGTATGAATTTCTCCCCTGATGGAACATGAACCTTCTGCTTCCTCTGCCTCTTTTCACAAAGCTTGTAGGGATTTGTTTATTGATTTATTTATTACATCATTACCTTTCTGACAAATTTGGGTGAAATCAGTTCATACATCCAAAATTTTGGGGCCAGCATGGGCACAACTGCAGACAACTGACCAACACACAAACAAATGCAGCAAGCTTTCATAATACTTGTTTGCTCAGAAAAAAAATAGGTTAAAATAAAAGCCTTTTCCTGAACCAAAAGTTGAATATATCTGTTATTTGCAGGATTAAATAGAGAAAGGTGAAAAGACAATTCAGTGGCACTACACCTGAGAAGGGTGTCAGAGGGAGAGAAATTCAATAGAAATTAGGTGCAGGTAGGGAAAATGGGAAGGAAATTCTGAGAAAACATAGGTTGCAGTGGGAAAGAGACAGAGCAATGGGGAAGGTGAGCTGGCTGATAAGGAACTCAGTACCTTGCCAGGTGGCTGTTGTCACTGCCTCTGTCACCTCATCTTTCTTCTGATTTGACCTCAGCACTACAAAGAGGTTGTAAATCTCTTAACATCCAGAAAACAGAGTTTACAGATGCCACCAAAGTGAGCCAAAAAGTAATCCAAAAACAGAAGTAATCCAAAAATCAAGAAAACAGGGCAAGAAGGAAAAGACTTACTTGGTTTTCCTGTTATTTGCACCTGACATGCTCTAACTCATGCTGCATTTGTGGTCTATTTGTGGGACCAGGAATGACCTATATGTCAAAGAGGTGAAGGAAGGTCCTTAAAGATTTTAACAGGGATTTGAAGACAGACCTAAATTAACTTTCCTTCCCAAGATATGGTCCAGTAATAACAGTGCTATTGGGTTTTGTGCAGGACATGTGTAATCTGAAAGGCAGAGAAATCAGACATAGCAATGTATCTTAAAGCACTTCAAAAGCTTTGTCCTGGACCAAGGATTGGCAAGCTGTTGCAGAACTTGCACCTTCTCATGCCACTCCACCAACTGCAGCCAGCCCCCCTCATAAAAACATTCCCAAGAAATGGGGAACAGGGAAATTACATTTCACAGCCATGTGTCATTTGCACACCAGAAAATATAAGGTACCTTCTGGAAGAGTGAGCCTTTGTAAGGCAAATCTCTCAGGCTCCATTTTCATCCTGCTACCAGTCCTACAGGGCTCTGAACTTCATTCAGAAAAGACACTTATTAATGATTTAGCTCTGGGAACTCCAACTGATTTGAAGGAGAAAATGTACACTTCAAAGATGATCTGATGGGAGCCCTCTCTTTCAAATCATTCCTCAAGTCTTGTTTCTGCTGCGACATCCATCAGCCAAATAATGTTAGCAACAGACAGGACAGCCCACATTCTTTATTAAAGGTGTTTTCTAATAATTCAAAATACCATGCTGGGCTCATATCACAATTTATATCACCTTGTGATATAATCCTCACCTTCTTTCCTTCTTTATAGCTTTTTTAATTTATGCGTTATATTTTTCCCAAGAGCCTGTCCTCCTCTGGTGTTGGGGTAGCACAAGATGCTAGTTGGACTCCACTAACTCCGCAAAAGAGGTTCTGTACTGACATCTGTGTGGGTGTTTATGTGTACATACTTCTATGCACATATAAATGCTCACAGGCAAGCGTGTATATATATATTCATATATGTATATACACACACCCATACACACCTCCACACATACCCTCTTCTCAGAAAAATCACATGGAGCTTCCCACAGCAGAGCTTACAGACACAAAATTCATGTTTTATGTACCTTTAAAATCTTAAAAATCAAAAGTAAACAAGGCAAAATTCTCTTAAGTAAATTTTTTGTATCTGATGGGAGGAATATTTGTTTTTTAAAGGATATGAACAGGTTCCCTACATACATAATATTTCTGGAGAAATGAAATATATTTAGCAGGATCAAATAAGATATTTCATCTGTCAGAAGAGTTCTCTTTAAGGAAAACTTTCAAATACAAAACTTTTAATACTTTTTTCCCTTGGAAATCATCCAAGATAAAACTGAAAGTGTCATCATTCTAAGCAAATTTTAAGTTACAGAATCACTGCTTGTTTTACTACCTCCATATACATTGTAGAATTGCTTACAGTATGAAAGATGTTTGCCAATAAAGTAGTAGGTAAAGCATGACAAGCTAATCTTAAACTGTTTTGGAGCTATTAGTGCTAGGGACAGGACTTGTTTATTGCTATGGATGACGACCAGCCCTCTTTCAAGTCACTTAGAGCTTTGCCACCATGACTTCATCCAGGCCACTGTGCTGGGACACAGACCAGGGTCTCAATTTGGATACCTGGCTTGCCTACTTCAACCAGTAATACCAGTGCATGGAAGAATTCTACATAAGAATATCAGCTCATTATCACATTTGAGACATGAATTTTTCACTATCCTGGCAAGTCTGAATAAGGATGGATCCTATTTATACAGGTGAACCCAGTGCCATCAGTGGTGTATCTGAGAGTGGTTACACAGCAAAGCTCCCAGTTCACTCACAAGTGCAATAGGCTGTGCAACAGTTTGCTTCCCACATCATAGACCCTATTGCAGTCAAGAATACAGACTTCTCTATTTGGATGCCCAATTTCTCATTCTTCATTAGGTGGCTGTCAGTGATTTTTCTCCAGTCAGGTCAGCTGGAACTCATACTTTGGTAATGAACAGAAAGAAGAGAACAGCATGGCTGTCCCATTAAGACTTCAGGCAGCTGCTCAATAGAGTTCTGGTCCCAACTTTGAACACAGCACTGTTTTACCTCCCCACCTGAAAACTCTTCAAATGCCACTGCAACAGCAGAGTGGAGCTGAAAAGGGCATGATCTGGGGGTTACAAGAAAGATTTGGAAAGTCTTTGAAACTGCCTGCTCATAGCCCCATACATGTTACAGCAGCCTCACTGCTCACCACTGCCAAAGTCATCCACCCTGGTACTCAAGGACTTTGCCCACCCATAGGACTTTCAGACACAAACCAGTAACCAGGAGGGAAGTAAAAGCTGCTGTAGTACTTTGATACTACACATAAGGTTCCTCAATGAAGCTGAGTTCCCTAATACAATGTAGTGCCCCATGGGCACACATTGCTACAGATGGTGAGGGGTAAGCTGGGACTGAGTTCACTGAAGTCCCTTAAACTGGGACAGGGATGAGCATGAAGTGTTCTAAGCAAGTCTCCAGGGTTCACCAGACACCACTCTGGCTATCCTTTGTGTGGCTTAATTCGCAAGGAATTTAAGAAAAAATACTAATAACTAGCAAATTGAAAAAAGTGATTAAAGAACTCTCTAAAGGAAACTAAAGTTTTCCTATGACTCTCAACTCTTGTAGCCTCCCTAAGAAAAAGAAAAAAAAGTAATAAATGCCCACCATTTGGTGCATTGCAGTGTATTCCAAGGGCAAGATCTTTTGTTCTTCTGGATTATTTTTATAATGTCACCTCTGGCGGGAATGATTTAAGAGTTTCCAGATAAAGGAATGAATTTCATCAGAGGCAGAGAGATTCACCTTAAGCCTCCCTTTAACTTCTTGATGTATAAAACACCCTCCCCAGCCCTCTACAGTATCTCACTACTACACTCAGAAGCAGGACTTTAAAGTGATGGAAATTATGTCTCAGTCTAAATGAGGTCTTTAAAAATTTAGGAGAGTAAACAGAGTAGTGATGAGTTTGTTGACTAAGCCACAGACAGTGGTAAAGGTGAAACTGTCTTAAACCATGCACATCCAATCTATTCCTCTGAATAGCTATTACTACTTAGTACCACTGTGCCTGTTGCAGGTGCAAGCAAACACTTCAGATTTTCAGAAAGCGAAGGCTGTCACACCATTTCAGGTGGCTTGCGTGTAAGAATTACTATTTGCCCTTGCTAATGACTAATTGCCATTCCCACTTGCTTGTAGGAATCCTCTCTAAAACTCTCTAAACTGTCTCTAAACTTATACTTCTTCCAATGCTAGACACAGCAAAGTGCCATCTAAAAACTTAAATACAGCAAATTTCAAAGGAATTTCAGTACATATCTCCCTCTCTAAATAGATTCCTGCTGAGTCATGCCCACCAGGCACTTTCTTCTCCATTACCTATTAGTTCTTCTTAGTAAACTCAAATAAATAGGCAAAGGAGCTTGGAAATAATTTTCTATTGACTCTTTGAATCAAGAGAAGTAGGTATTAAATGAGAAAGTGAATCTCAACAAGGGATCTTCCCTCATTGTAATCCTTCTGCACAGCTCCAGTAAGGAGAAGATATCCTAAATATTGCACACTTTCAGGCATGAGTCACCTAAAAATGCACTATGCCAGGTGACCAGGGGCTGGGGTTACTGAATTCCTTTAGATAGGAATAAAGACAAACCTGAAGTGTCCTATGCAAGTTCCTGGAGTTCATCAGGCACTACTCTAGCTACTCTTGTGGTTTATGGTGACTATAGATGTAGTATTTTCTATTCTACTAGGATCTGTTCACATGGAGATACTGGATGTGGAATTATATTTGGTACAAGTTTCCACAATCTCTATAGTCTCCATAGTCATCTAAACTCCTATAAAGACAGCAGAAGAGCAGCATTGCTTGGTTAATTTCTCACAAGGAAGGCATCTACATTTCTTAACAGCTTATGTTAAAGAAAGAGGAATTCAGACTGGCATGTATTCAGGGAATATTGCCTGGAGGAGTGGAAAAATGAAGATTCAACTAAGAAGGGGACACTATTACAGCTGAAAAAAAGCAAAAGCACAACATCCTGAGGCAGGGCTGAATTGTGGCACAAATACTTCAGGAAGAAAACACAAAAGAACTTTCAAAGTTTCCAGATAGTGCTGGCACACAAAGAAAATGGTTAGTAAAGAATGAGACTCCCAGCCATCTAGTGACTGAAGCTCTGGAACAAATTTACAAAAAAATTACTAAGAACAAAACAAAAACTTCAATCAGACTCCAAGAAGTCAAGATGTCTTTGCAAAAGGGCACTATCTGGCATAGTTTCTCACAAGGAAATCTGCCTCATTACTATACCTGCTGTATACTTCTGGAGAATCAGAGCACCCAAAGGCTGTCCAAGAAAACTCTTGGTCATGTTAGCCTCCTATAAGGAAGAATAAAGCATTATATGCAAACAGGGAAACACACTTGGGAAAAAATGTTTCTGAAATATGAAAGCTTTAAATGTTCCATTTTGGAAAAGAGCTATCTACAGTGCACAGCATATTGAAGGGCAAGGAATGCAATTAGCACTTGCTGTTTTATTTCTGGAGTCCTTGATCAATTCTTCTGAGCATGTGATTTTCATACTAATACTGGAAATGCCATTTGTTTGTCCATTGCATTCCACACAACCAGAAGAATGGATATAAGCATTTCAGACACTCTGGTCAGTTTAAAGATATATTTGTTCCTGTAGCCAGTCTCTGGCAGGGGCTATCAGCAGATGCTACTGACAAGAAACATGGCGCACAGCAAGTCCCATTGAGCACAGCAGATCTTCCCAGCAAGCAGAGAAGGCTGTTTAATGCTGTTCTGAGTCAGAGTTCATTTTTGATGACCTTCTTTCTCCAAACCCATTCAATTAACTCATTTCTGCTTTTACAACTGACATGTCATATGGCAACGTGCTCCTGAGCTTTTCCACACAGGCTGTGTGGAAAAAATACTTCCTCTTGATCATCCCTGATTGAACCACACCATAAACATCTCAGTAGTTCCATTTCTAGGCTAAAAGCCATAAATCATTTAATCTGTCCGAGATTTCTAATTAACTTAATCATCCTTCTGTTTCTTTTCTAGCATTCCTTGGGATTAAGGGATCAGAAATGAGCTCCTGTTCAACACTCCATATGTGTAACAGTCACAGAGTGATATTTTATCTTCCATTACTTTCCTTATAATTTCTAACATTATTTGCCATTCAATTATCATTGATCATTATCTTTTTTAAAAAAAATAATAATAACTTCAAATTGTTACAGTTAATAGAAAAAAATTATTTTGTATATATGGGGATTTCCCATATTTGGGATTAGTTTTCTTAAATACATTACTTAAAGTATAGGGGCCCCAAACTTCATATACCATTTTTATTTTACAGTCAATTAATATCAAGATATCTTTCTAATGATCTTTGCAGTTGGATCTGAGTTTTGGCTGTTCTAAAATACTTTGCCTGATTAAGCAACATCTGTCACCACATCACTCACTTCCTTTCTCAGATCATTTATGAATACACTAAACAGCACAAAGTCAGGGACTGGGGACTTTCCCATCTGAAGTGAGATAGAGATTATTTACTTCTGTCCTGCAGTTTCTTTCAGTGAACCAGCTATTAATCCATGACATCCTGATCTCATCAAGTCTAGGGAAAAATCATCATTGAAAGTTTCTTTGAAATTTGTTACTAACTCCATCACCTTTACTCACAGATTCTCCTAAGAACTCAAACAGATTTGTGAGGAATGATGTCAGCCTACAAAATTTCCTCAGAGTTCTTATTGAGAGACTTCCTATAAAGAACAGTTTTACAGCAGGATGTCTTCCCCAGTGAATGCTGATGAAAATAAGCCATTTTAACCCTAGTTCTGTTCTTTCACTGGACTCTCTTTAATTCCCTTCTGCTCAGTTTGAGATAGAATCATAGAATCATAGAATAGTTTGGGTTGGAAGGGACCTTAAAGATCATCGAGTTCCAACCCCCCTGCCATAGGCAGGGACACCTCCCACTAGATCAGGCTGCCTTGTCCAGCCTGGTCTTGAACACTTCCAGAGAGGGGGCATCCACAACCTCTCTGGGCAACCTGTTCCAGTATTTCACCACCCTCACTGTAAAGAATTTCTTTCTTATGTCTAGTCTAAATCTATCCCCCTCTAATTTATATCCATTGTTTCTAGTCCTCCCATCTGATATCATATTAAAAATTCCTTCCCCTGCCTTTCTGTAGGACCCCCTCAGGTATTGATAAGTTCCTATGAGGTCCCCTCTGAGCCTTCTCTTCTCCAGGCTGAACAACCCCAACTCCCTCAGCCCTCCTTCGACCCAGGTGCAGGACCTTGCACTTGGCCTTGTTGAACTTCATTTAAAATCAGCTACTCTAGTTCATATCCCTTCATTTTTATAATTGGTAGAAAAGTACTCATATTCCTGAATTTTTCCAGTTGATATGAACTTGATCAAGCTGCCTGTTTCCGTGTCTTATTCTTCAATAGTTTTTAAGTTTTTTAATAATGAGCAGTGAAAACAGAGACCTTATTTGCCCACACGTGATCTGTCACACAGCCTTCTGTTTTATAGCATCATATACCTAAGTATAGGAAATACTCCATCTCAGCAACCCCAGCAATGAAGGATAACAGCACGAAGAATAACTTTAAGACAGCCAGTACTTTTACTGTTACATAAATCAGTTGTTTCTCCCCCAGAGAATAAAGTGCATTTAAATTAGACTACATTATTTAGGCATAGTCTTAAATGTAGGGAAAAAAAAAATATGTTTCTGCTCTGGCTTTATCATAGGTCTCTGAACACACGGAAAATACTCAATGTCATATTTATACTGTCACATGCTGTGATTTTTCCTTCTTGAGAGACTCCAGGGAACAAACCCTCTGCTCATCTGCAGTTGTAAAAGTATTTAAGCCACCATTTGGACAGTGAACCAGCAGAACTGAATGAAAGCACAAACCTATCCTCCTAAAATCACACAAAATATCCTGGCTGAAATTAACACCACTATTTCAGTGCTTGCCTACTAAAAGGAAACACTGTGTTGGTCTCTCTCCAATAACACTTTCCCTTTTACAAGATAACAGTGTTGGATACAGCTTTGACAATGAAGCTGAAAAATTAATTCTTTTCACAACTAGTATCTCCAAATATTTGTCAGCGGCATTTGCTTCCCATTAGTTCTACTCAAAAATCTTCTAGTAGCATTATGTCTATACCTGTTAACTCTAACAGCGATCTTATCCAGACCTTTTTAAAATTATGATGGGGAGTGATTCAGACATCTTTATGAGTGTCTATTGAGAAATTTCTGGCTCTAAACAGACCTACATTTATTTTTCCATATATATACATATACACATATAGTTGTACAATACAAAGTATTTTCACTTGGTGTCTCCTTCAAGAAGTCCAAATGGGGTTGTAATGGTTCTGATCTGACTGGCTGCTCCTCTCCTCCAGCAGCAAGCACACAACCACCAAGCTGCTTAACTACCTGGGCCATCACCCAGGTAGCAACAATTCATAATTAATGCTCTGCTCACCTCTTATCTTGCACACACCCAAGAAAAAAAAAGAAAACATGTATAGTCACACACCTATACACCCATTTATGTATACCACTCTTACAGCCCCACAACTGGTATGCTGCTTGCTGGTTCAGCCTGAGCTGAAGCCCTGAAGAAGGCTTTCTCAATTATTACAGAGAAAAGATACCTTGAAAGAAGCACAACACCAATGTGAATATCAGTTTATACAGAAAGAGTGTATGCACAGGTTCAAGTGCTCATTTGGCCTGATGTGGGTCAGAGACTTGCACAGGCTATATACAAACTGGGAGGGTGCCTCTGCTACCCAGCTTCTAGTAGCTGTGAAGGAGAATCTAATTTTTTTAAATGAAGAACATTAGCACAATTGCACAACTGAGATAAACTTCCAGGAGAAAGGCCAAAGGAGGGGAGGAGAAGGGCATTCATTCTCAGGATCCCATTCCTCAGAAGCATGGGCTGATGACAACTGAGCTTACAAAGTTTTGAGAGGTTATGGGGGTATCACAATAACCAGCACTGGGGAAGCAGCTGTAATGAGACATCATAGATAAATAAATGCTCCTGCAAATGTAGAAACCTTTTTGTGACTTACCTCCATACATAAGTTCCTAACTGCCAAAATCCGTGATCCTTTCTGACTAGCAAACTCAGTGGGACTACTTACACAATTAAGGACTAATTGCATGAGAAGGGATTGCTCAATAAGGTTCTTAGACTTGCATGTTTCTGGTTCAAGTCATCAACTCATGTAAATTAGCTCAGCTTCAAATAAATTAGTTAAGTGATGCTGAAGATCTGACTTCTACTATTTGTGTAGTTTAGAGTGAAGGCAATAGAGACACAGAGATTTTCTCTGAGAAAATTATATATCTCTATTAACATGTTAGAATTCTTCTCAGTAGACAGGTAGGTAAAGTAGGCCAGTAAAGTATAATTTATTTGGATTTTCATTAAGTTCTAGTAAGGAAACTAATTAATCATGGGTTAAACATCAAAACCTTTGTCCCAGGATTTGAAAATTATTCAAAGTTTCTCTATAATTTTGTACAAAGGTAGAGAATTTAGGCATGTAAATGGTGAGAATTTAAAGGTAGCAGAACTACCAGTTACACATGAGCTGTAAATACGAAAACTCAAATTTCTCCTTTATTTATCTGGGCTGTGGGTGAGGATCAGTCTGTGCCCATATCCCCATCCAGTCATGCCTAGCTTGCTCTTGCTTGCTTCCTTTACTCCTTCCTTCCTTTGCTTCCTTGTGATAAAAAGTCTCCATGAGCTGGACCACAACCACCGCATATCTGTTCAGATAAACCCTTTGCCACTGCCAGTGCTGATGTGGGGAAAGCAGCATACTCTCCTTGCTGTTTCACACTTCTACTAGCATTGCAGCTTCAGAAGATGGAGTCATCCATACTAAAAACTTTGCTCCCTACTCCTCCCCATTGACCTCAAGTCTTGAATATCTGTAGGAGACACACATAATAACAAAAGTACTGGGAGGATGGGGGAGGAGGGAGACAAGGAAACACTAAAACAAGTTGCCCAGTGAGGTGCTGGAGGCCCCATCCCTGAAGGCATTCAAGGCCAGGCTTGATGAGGCTCTGAGCAGCCTCATCTAGTACAGGATGTCCCTGCTCACTCCAGGGGAGTTGGACTAGATGGACCCTTGAATGTCCCTCCCAACTCTATGATTCTGTAAAAAGCATTTTATCAAATGTAAGCTTTCACTTTCTTTTGTGGATTAACACGAGCCTCATACAGCATTTTTCTAAGGAGAGAATGGAAATGAACAATCTTTCAGGCTCAGAATTAATTCAATAATATGCAGAACAGAGATCTGAAAGCCAATTTAAAATCTTCAACATAAGATCAAAAACTACTACAAAAGGATGTAAGTATTTTTAAATGGGAATGTTCTCTTCAGGAGTCAAACTACTTTGCAAGTTGACAACTTTCTATGTTCAAACCCAGCAGCTTCCTTTTGAAGCAACTTTTCACACTGAGATCTGACAGAATTACTCAACTTCACAAAACAGGAAAGCACTAATAATTATGCTTCATATTTTGAGGGTAACAAAAATACAATCACAGATGAAGACATCAAGATGTGCACAGCCCAAAGCTTAAAAAAAATGACAGGTCTCTGCTTTAAGGAGATTATAGCTGATATAGGAGAGAAAGTGGACAAAAATGCACAGGAAAGCTATGCAGTCATAAGGATGGAAAAATGCATCGATCAGCATCTTGTTTCATGGGATCATAACAAGAAGGGCTTCTACAGGTACGTAAACTAGAAAAGGAAGCTTAAAGAAAGTGTAGCCCCACTGAGGAGTGAGAAGGATGAACTCACAAGAACAGAAGAGAATGACGTTTCTGCCTCAGCCCTCACTAGCAAGCCCTTTCTTCAAGCTTCCCAAGTTGAAGGATGGAGACTAGGGGGAAAAAGTTTCACTTGCTGTCAGTGAAGACAAGGTTTGGGACCACCAGAGGAACCCAGGTGTCCACAAGCCCATGGAACCTGATAAGATGCATTCCAGAGTCCTGAGGGAATAGGCTGATGTAGTTGTCAAGCTGCTTTTCATATTTGAAAAGTCATGGCAGTCAGGCCAAGTTCTTGGTGAATGGATGAAGGGAAACATCACACCCATTTTCAAAAAGGGTAGAAAGGAGGATACCAGGAACTAGCAGCCTCACCTCAGCTTCACCTCTGTGCCTGGGAAGATCATAGAGCAGATTCCCCTAGAAGTTATGCTATAGCACATGGAGGACAGGGAGGTGATTTGAGACAGTCAGCATAGCTTCACCAAGGGCAAGTCATGCCTCACCAACCTAGTAGCTTTCTATAAGGAGTGACTAAGTCAATGGACATGGGAAAACCAGTAAATATCATCTATCTGGACTTCTCCAAGGCCTTTTACCTGGACAAGGGGCAATGGTTTTAAAGTAAGTAGGGCAGGTTTAGATTAGACATTAGGAAAAAGTTCTTGACCGTGAGTGTGGTGAAACACTAAAACAGATTTCACAGAGAGGTGGTGGAGGTCCCATCCCTGGAGACATTCAAGGTCAGGCTTGATGAGGCTCTGAGCAACCTCATCTAGTACAGGATGTCCCTGCTCACTGTAGGGGAGTTAGACTAGATGACTTCTAATGGTCCCCTCCAATTCTGTGACTCTAATGATTTTGTCATTTATAAAGAAATAGCAGGTCAACAAACTATTTATAGAAGTTCTCTCCTAAACCAAAGTATGGTTACATTTGTGCAGGGGAATTAGAATAGGAGGCTCAGATTGTCAGCACCTGCCAAATGCAGCTTTGTCAACCGAAAAGAGCACAAGATAGAGAAGGAAGTAAAATTCCAAATATAATCAACAAAATTACTGGTAAGTGTATCAGTCAGACCACTGAGCTATATGAGTATAAACATCCAGCCAGAGAGTAAAGAATATCAGTAGAAGTTATTTCTTGTCATTTTAGCATTGCCATGATATTGCACACAGGTTTGCTAACTTAGCTAAACTTAGAATTGCAAACACAGAGCAAATCTAAAGCTTGACTTCTTCTTAAAATCAGACATGTGGTGTTTAGACTTTTCATTATACTGTTACACAGAAGTGAATTTCATGCAAAATCTGTATCATCTCCACATAATAATTTCTTTTGCACACCTATACCCATTGCAGAGCTCCTCATGAATGCACACAGGTCCCAAGCACACAGGTCCTTTTACAGCTGCCTCACAAAATGCATTTCTAAGTTCATGCAGAATGTGCAGTGTTATTTCTTCAGCACAAGATAACAGCACTCTGGAGCAAAAGACATACTAGCATTTACTCATGACATCTAACATTTAATACCACTAAGCCCTGCTCTGTGCATAAGTCCAAGGCATGAAGTCATGAGGAGACCAACAGCATGTATTTAAGCATTAAATAAGAAATTTTTCCAGCTGATCAATAAAAAATATGAAGATGAAAGAACAAAGGAAGAGTCACCTTTTTTGATAGATGACAAAATTTGAAAACAATTGCGACCTTTATTTTTCTCTCTAGCACCTCTTTCATTAGTTCAGCATTATACTTGAAAAAAAAATATCGTTTTTAGATGGTGCTGGCTTTGAGGAAAATTAAATTATCCATGGCTATTTCTAAGATTCCTGTGGCAGTTGGAACTTACAGGATTAGCTACCCAGATGCAACACTGGAAATACGGGTCCTGCAAAAGAGAATATACATTTATTCAGGTCCAGTGGCACAATGGATTTGCTGCATGGAAGGAAGGATTTGTTCAGTGACACTATTACAATCTGATAATGTGACACTGCGTGGTACCAAGAATAAACAGAAATCAAAGACAGGGCCATGAATGGAAGAACAGTCATGATAAAAGCTTTAGCTGAGACACTGAAAAAGGGGGCAAAAAAGATACTGAAGAGACCTAAACAGCACATATCTTCAAGTAACATGTGCCAGAAAAGTGGATGGATTGTCAAAGGAATGGTTTAATTCTGGGTCTCCAGCTGTGAATTAGCGGGTGGATTTCAAAAGTTTCAATTAATTTAAGCAGATTAAACTACAGTGTGAAGGAACTCTGCCTTCCATGCGGAAGTGACACTCCTGGCTTGCTGGCCCCAGGCTGGTCACTCTAGGGGTGGGCAAGAAGTTTTGGTATTTTCCAGGACCCCTTTCTTAAAGAAATATCTTAATTCCATTCAATTTTAGGCAAGCTTTAAATGAGATGTAAATAGGGCATCTTTCTTCCCCTTCATGCGTGCCTAGGGCATCTATGCCTTGCTGAGACACTTAAGCAATGGGAGCTGGTTCAAATCCTTCAATGGAGAAAATAATGGAAATTGCATTCCACATGGAAAACTCCACCCACTCCGAATTACACAGTACAGATCATTCATAGCAAAGACACTATTACTTTCTTTGATTATGTCTTATAGGAGAGGATTTTCAGATAACTACTCCACTTCTGAAGAAAACTTTTGGGGCAAACAATATACCCCAGCCAGTCTGGAGGGAACATCATCCTGGAGACACAAGTCAGATGACTAAAAGTGCAGGCAAAGATGAGGATGTGAGATAGAAGCTTATTCCCAGCTGTTCCTCACAGTGATTTGAAATAACACTCCTATCCAAGCACCCAACATCAATACATTATAAAGCATCTAGCCAGGCAGAGAACTGGCACTGTAAGGTACTATGCCATGCATTCCAGTATGGCACTAGGAAACTCAAAGACAGACTAGGTACAAAGGCAGTCAGCTTTCCAGCATTCAGCTGTGCTGGTGGACTCGTGTCACAGCATTGTGTCTCCTGAAGAACCCCTCAGGTTGGCACTGACACACGAGCACACAGAAACATACATTACCACTGACAGTGCCACATGGGGAATGAAAGAATTTCTGTCACCGCTGGGGCCAGGCAGTTTAACAATCTTTGGGATAGCTGTGGTTTCTTTCTTAAAAAATATTACAATACTGACATTAAACGCTCCCTGATTTGCATGTAAATAAACTATAATGTGCAGTAATTTTTGCTTTGTTTTCTTACACATTATTGCTATTGTTGCTGAAGTCTTTTGAGATTTGCCATCTGTGCCTTGAGCATTTAAAGTACTCACTGGGGTTCCACTTATCTTAATCTTTTTTTGACATTTTTCATATACAAAGATCCCTCCACAGTGACAGGTTCAGTATTGTTAAAAAACAGCAGGAGAAAAACCCAATTAAACTTCCAGTGTTCCATAGAGCAAGGCACATATGCATTTTGCCAGCCAGATGATTTTCTCTGTCCTTGCCTGTACAGGACAAATCCACAAAAAGATTTTTCCCTATGGCACAGCATGTCCCATTTCATAAAATTGTGCTACTTTTCCACAAAAGACAAATCTAAATAAAATATAACCTTAATGGCTCTCTTCATCTCAAATATATAACCTGGATTTACATGAAGGGCTAAAATTTCAGACAATTCTCCAAACTTGTGAAAGCCACCTGTGACCTTGGTTGCAGCTTCCTTGTATACACAAAAAGAGTTACTGTTTATTACATTATTTGGACTACTTTGATGTGTAACTAACTCCTCCATATGTATGTAATCATTTCATTTTCACACATAAACGATTACAAGGGGAAGACTGGCCAGACGTGTGGTCATAGAACATACTCCTCCTTTGAGACCCCATCTGCCAAAAATCAGTCACAATGTGATTCACAGCAAACCCAAACTCTAACTTATGGCAGACCTAGTGTGCAACTTGTTTCCTACCACTTCAGCTGTGCACAAACTTCAGACCTAGGGTAAGCAAGTCTTCTCCATTCCCTCTGTACTCAAAGAGATATTTTTTTATATATGTATCTTTCTCCTCAATAATTCATCAGCATCTCCTGTTTCAAAATGGGCTGCACCTCTTGCTTGCTCTCTTTGTGTCCACTGATTAAGAGCCTAGATCACTTTTACTAAGCAGCTACCTTCAAAGCAATTCAAAGCACTATGACAGATTAATCTTACCTTCAACTAAACCATCTTCAATTCAGGTACTCTTTTCATGTAAGGAGTGACACTATGACATAAATCCAAGGGAACTTGGGTAAACTAACACTCCTCTGAGAGTCAGGAGTCCAAGAACTTAACCTAGGTGTTGATCTCAGCTCCAATATTTATGTACTTAGAACTGCACAGCAATTACATAAAATGCATGAGTAGTCAAAGGACTGTGGTTCTTAACACTACATAACAGAGTCTGGTTCTTTTTTCCCTGTGTCCCTGGAAACTGGCTACACAGCTGTCCAGCTGCAGTGAGATGACTGCAGCCAGCATACTGGCCTAGCAGTATGCCTGTATGTATCCATTTTGCCTGTCTAAGAGCTGAATTATTACAAAAAAGAATAGTATCTGAATTACTCCTTGATTAAAAAATTAGTTTCCTATCCAAAGACTCATCACTCAAGTCCATGAAATAGTTTTAAGCTGCAAATCCCATTCCCACCTAAGCATCACAAGGACAAGGAGGCAGTGAGATCATTCTTTTTCCACAGGCTGTTTCAATGTATCCCTGAGGGTTTGTTGCCAACATCAGTCCAAAATGCCCAAATGTCCCTATTAAATTCAGAAAGAAATTAATCACTTAACATGAGCTTACAAATTGCATGTCCAGAACAAACCTTAACACTGGGCCCAATGTAAAATGGTATAAAATTTAGTTGCCTGACCATCCTTGAACTGCTCAATACTCTTCCCTAGGAGTCTGGAGGCACCTTGTGTCGAGATCATTGACAGATACTGATGATCCCTCTTACAGACAGTAATTTCAAAATCTGTGACAGAAGCCATTGCAACCATATTTTCACTGTATTGAGATTGGTAGGTAGATAAAACATTTTTTAAGAAGAATTATCATGTACGTAGTGCACTGATCTTAGGATTTTTAAGGAACTTCCTTTAGCCATGCCAAAGAAAAAGTATAAGCACCCAAATTGTGATTAATCTGCTCACTGCCCTGCATTATGCTCACACCACATAAGTGAATATCTTTGTATATTAACTTAGCACCACCATTAGGAAAGGAATTCAGAGGATCTGTTGGGTGAAGGTCTATTGGCAGAGAGAGGGAAAATAATTTTGATCACTCTTACGGATAGCCTACAGGCAGCAATTCATGAGTGTGACTTGCAAAATAGTACTACTAAACTCTAACAACAGGTGTTCAACAGTTCATTGCAATACAAAGTAAAGGAGACTGAGACTGTAAAGTATAAAATAGCTTTCAACATAGGTAACACTTTTGAGTGTTATCATTTTATTATTCTTACCATAGCCTAGATATTCATAGAATCACAGAATCATAGAATAGTTTGGGTTGGAAGGGACCTTAAAGATCATCAAGTTCCAACCCCCCTGCTATAGGCAGGGACACCTCCCACCAGATCAGGCTGCTCAGTACCATGTCCAACCTGGTCTTGAAGACCTCCAGAGAGGGGGCATCCACAACCTCTCTGGGCAACCTGTTTCATTGTTTCACCACCCTCACTGTAAAGAATTTCTTTCTTATGTCAAGTCTCAATTTACCCCCTTCCAATTTACATCCATTGTTTCTGGTCCTTCCATCTGATATCATATTAAAAAGTCCTTCCCCTGCCTTTCTGTAGGACCCCCTCAGGTACTGATAAGTTACTATGAGGTCCCCCCTGAGCCTTCTCTTCTCCAGGCTGAACAACCCCAACTCCTTCAGCGTGTCTTCATAGGGCAGTTGCTCCAGCCCTTTGACCATCTTCGTGGCCCTCCTCTGGACTCGCTCCATTAGCTCAATCATTGAATCATAGAATAGCTTGGGCTGGAAGGGACTTCAAAGATCATCAAGTTCCAACCCCCCTGCCATAGGCAAGGACACCTCTCACTAGATCAGGCTGCTCAGTGCCTTGTCCAGCCTGGTCTTGAACACCTCCAGAGAGGGGGCATCCACAACCCCTCTGTTTCTCAGCATCATGATAACAATCCTGTTTGAGAAACTGCAGCCCAGGGTATTTGGCACCATGTTGCATTGTGCCCCATACATAGATCCCAAGTGTTGTGGTAATACAGACATTCATAAGGAAAGGGAAAATCACATCACCCTAGAATAAGTAGCCAGCCCACAGCAAACTTCCTTACCCAATAGCAGAGAACAAGAAATCCTAGAAAATCTGTGCACATGGGGGAAAATCTTCCTGGAACCGTCTCCTGGATAAGCAGAACCAGCCATGGTTCCTTACCAAGTTCCTTACCTCATAGTTCTTACCAAGTTCTTCCTTGAACTTTTTTTCAGTTCTGGAAACTTGATATAACATCACTTTTAGTACGGACACACCGCAAGACTGCTCGATTAAAATTCCTTCTTCAGGTACGGCTTCCTCTCCTTGTGTGCTGCTGGGACAAGCTCAGGTCTCAGCAGCAGGAAGGCAAGGAGAGGACTGAGCTGCTGCTGCTGTTTGGAGAACGCTCCACCATCCACTGTTGGCCAGGCTGGGGTGGCCTCTGCTTTATAGGGACCCCTGTGCTGAGGTCACAGCTCAGTGCCTGGTGACACCTGAGATGTCACAGCCCTGTCACCCCACATCACTGGGACCATGGCGATGGCCAAGGCGGGCAGGGCTGGGGGTGTGTGGGGTGTGCTGTGTCATCACTTCCAAATCCAACAAAGTTAAAAATCTGAGTTGGGGGCTTCATTTTGCTGTCTTTGTCCTGTTCCCAGGGACTTTTTAATAGGGTCCAGAATGGCAAGACTAGGAGTAATTGATGCAAATGGGAAGAGGTGAGATTTAGGTTGCCCAGAGAGGTTGTGGATGCCCCCTCTCTGAAGGTTTTCAAGACCAGGCTGGACCTGGCACTGAACAGCCTGATCTAGTGGGAGGTGTCCATGCCTATGGTAGGGGGGTTGGAACTTGATGATCTTTAAGGTCCCTTCCAACCCAAACTATTCTATTCTATGATTCTATGATTCAAATATCTGGATTTGACAATCTACAAATTAATAGCATATAACAGCACCAATGTCTGCACTTAAAAATCCCTACAGGGCAGCGTTCCATAACCTACAGTCTAGAGAAGGTAAAACATACATCACCCAAGAAAAAGGAATAGTTTTCATATTATGCATTCAAAAGATGAGAACTGCATTTTGAAGGCCTGAATGTGCTCCTAGCAGAAGGGAACACAATTCCTTTCACCTTCAGAAAGTGAAGCGTTCATTTATGCTGAAGCCTTTCATCTCTGAAGCAGCCGCTAGAGTTATATAAAGCATTTGACTAAGGGCACAAAAGACCATGAACTCACATTCAATAGCTGGGTGACTGTGTGTGTTCATGCAAGCTGTACCCAGAAAACTCCTCACAGTTCTTGTAAACATCAAGAAAAATAGTTTTTTTGTGGGAGTTTATAACTTTAATATTCAGATGCTTTGTTTTGTGACTTTTACTGCCTTGTAATTTTATCAGTCCTTATGAACCTGAGTTGTTTATGTCAGTCCTGAGATCCAAAAACGAGTCAGCAGAGCCAGTCCATATACATTTACTTTACCAGAACACTATATCTGCACTAAAATGCTGTCTCAGCACAAGCATCCAAAATTCTGATCATATCAAAATTACCTAGATAGATAATAACATATTTTTAAATTATATATTCATGTTTTGTAACTTAGTTTATCTGCTGAGACTAATGAACAGCACACTTCATTTAACATGTTTGCGGAGCTGCTGGAGTTTACAAAAACCATCTGGGATCACTTCTACTTTGTGTATTCACACTACTAATAAACTATTCATTTTTATTTGCATTTGCCTTTGCACAAGAGACGTGTGCCAGGCCTGTGTTTGAATCCTATGTTTGCAATTGTACTCCAAACCCACAACAACATAAAGACAAGCAACTACAGTAATTGTCCTACAAACTTTTAAGTTCTTTATCTGGGCACAACATGAACTAAGGACTGTAGATACACCAAAGGCAAATGGACCCAGGAATGGATATAACTGTTTTACATTAAAATATTTATAGCTTCCTAGAAAGGAAGCTCCTACATAAGGAGTAAAACCTGTATATAATTTGCAGAGTTAAATCTCTGAAACATGCTGTTCTTTCTTCTGTATTTCTCAGTCTCAGAAACTGCATGGATTGCAGGGAAGAGCCTGATCATCAAGGGCAATCATTTGCCTTTTCTCAAGTGCTAGCCTCAAAAGTGATTTAAGAGAGATTATCTCCTCTTCCAAGCACATAAAATTGGGTGGATTATAATACTTCTCTGGCATTCCTGCTTTTGGCTGATTCATTGCTCTATAGCTATGTTTATAAGCAACTACGAACAATGCAAAGTTTGTCCAGATCAGAGTTTGTTAGTCCAGCTAATCCTAAAGCTCTGAAGGAATTAGTGTAGTGATTCAGAAAGTATAATGAAAGACTAGTTTGATGAGTACTGGTCAAAATATTTCTAAAGACCAGAAATCTAGCCATTTTCTTTAGACAATGAAACTGATAGAGAAAAATGTACTTCCACAAATTTCAATATTTAAGCATTTGTACAAGTGCTTAAAATGCTGGCTAACCCAGCAGAGAATTTCACTTAAAATAAACTAACTTCTTTTTATGTTCAGGAAATGTTTTTCACTAATAAGCATTTAAATTTAGTAATAATAACTTTTTAAAAATATTTTATAACATAATGGGCTATTTTGTTATTTAATATGTTGGTTGCACATTTCACTGACAGCTCAGTAAAAAGCATGTCTGTAAAATCATACTAAATGGTTTACAGTATTTTTTTTAAATATTCATAAGTGCAGAACCAAACATTAAACATGTAACTAATATCAATGTAATATTTCTATTTATCACAGAGCTGACTTTTTAATAGATGGTATACATATGATTCAAATCCACTTGCTACAACAATAGTAACTTTATGTATTTGTTTTTAGAGAAGAATAAGTCTCTGTACATATTTGAACTGTCAACTTCAACCTACATTATGTCCCACCATAATGTTCACATTGTTTCATAAGCAAATCCATTTTATTTGCAGTTATTTCTTTTCTTGCCTTATTTTAACAAAAATTTTGTTCTCAGTACATAAAAAAGAAAAAAAAGAAGTCTAAGAAGTCTATCTCAAATGATGGTCATCTCCAAAACAGCCCATGTATATCTTATCAGATACAAGTATCCACTTAGAATACTGATTTCATTTTAAATTTTGTTTACAATGAACCAAATGGTTACACTTAAATTAAGAGATGGTCCACTAAAACTAATAATATTTCTATTCTAATCAAATAACTTTGTTTCAAAATTGAGTACAAAAATAAATTAATTTTACATCCAAATTTAAGTTTTCAGAAGCATCTAAATATTAACAAACTTTGTGACCGAAAGACAGTTCAAATTAAATTTAGAACCTTAAATGTCATTGACTATCAATGATATTGAGTTCTGTATGAAGATATAAAAATGCAGTATTATGGAAAACTCACACCATCTGATGGCTGAATTCACACCATCTTATTGTTAGAAAGGGTAGAAGGAATAGTAGTAGGTATTTAAACTACTCAGGAGGAAAACAGGAGCAAATGATCTTTGAGCTATGCTCTAACTGCAGATAATGTCACTAACCAGTTTATTCAACTGGAATTACTACTATTGAATCAGAAAATCCTGATTTAGAGAAAGGAGAACTTAGTTCAGCTAAAATGATAAGGTACTTGATTTTCTGCTTAGACTTTCTAGACAAAAGCATAGCACAGACCTAACAAAGCATCAGAAGGGTGCCCCTTTTAAGCCAGCAGACTTACCTGCAATACTGTCTTATCAGCTAGGAAGAGCAAAGGGGAAAGAGCAGTAGCAACAGCTACTTCTACAGATTCCCTTGACAGGGATTTTCTAACTTTATCATAAGCTGCCTAAATGTCAGCTAGTCCCTTGAGCTCCTTTACAGTCGAAGGTGAGAAAGAGGCACCTCCAAAAGGCAATTTATCTCATTCTAAAGTAGATATCTAAGATGGGTTCAATGAATCACTCTCTCATTTCTTTCTTATCCTGTGGCTATGAAGAAAATGTGACAAGTATCTTTTAGATGCTTGAGTCTGGTAAGATAAATCCTGCACTAGCATAATTTTTTACCACACTATAAAACTTCACTTTTGGATTTTCTTCACCCTAGTGATCTTTCAGTCTTGGTTCCTTTTCTTGCAACTACTGCCAAGTTACACAATGCCTGACCTGACCTTACTCACTAACCTGAGCCAAAACCCCCTGGAAGGTCCTCTTTGATATGAATGATCATTGTATCAGACCTTAAGGGGAAAGCAGTAGATGGGCAAAGTCTCTTTTCAAGATTTATTCCAGACTTTGCAGGAAAAATTTTCACTTCAGTCTTTAAGACAGGACAAATGCATCAATTAGCCCACTTTGGCCCAGAAGGTTAGCAGTTTTTTGACCTCATATCTTGTGATGTCATATGTAATTTGATAAACTGCATCAATATTGCTCCATGTAGTCGTTCGCTTCTGGTCAGTTAGAAAGGCCAATGATAGGTATAAGAAATCTGTTTTGCATGAGTATTTCTGCAACAGACTAATGAAAAATGGACTTTCAGGCTGAATTCTAGAATTCCCTCTAGTCTAAAGTTAAGGGGAATTTTATCGTATTTTGGAAACATTTAAAAATACCACTGTTTGAATGGGTCCATGTTTGTTACTGAGAAACAAACCACAAGACAAATTAAGTGATTTCTTTTTCTCTTGACATGAGGATCAGTTAAGCACAGCGACACCTATTTCTAGCATCATGTAGAAGTATCATAAGAAAGCAAATTCTGTGACAATGTATGAAAATATTCTCAAGCCTTTACCCTAAAATTAATAGTAAAGATTTCTTACTGAAGCAAAAAATAGTTTGTGCTGTGCCTCAAAACAGCTTGTATTATTCAGAATTGCTGGGGAATCACACACAGATCACAGAATCACAGAATGACCCAGGTTGGAAGGGTCCTCAAGGATCATGTAGTTCCAACCCCCCTGCCTAGCAAGGCCGCCAAACAAACACATTTACTAGATCAGGTTGCCCAGGGCCCCGTCCAACCTGCCCTTGAACACCTCCAAGGACAGAAGACAAAATAATCTAGAAAACATGTTATCAACAAACAGAAGATGTCAATCATGCTGCTCCACCCTATATTATATAAAGGGGGAAAAAAATGAAAGCATCAATTCTCTCCGCATATATGAGAAAAACAAAGCTGTTATAATTCCTTTGGTGTTGTCTACCAACAGAATTCTCATTGAAAGGCAGATTTTATCAGCACAGGGATTTGAAATCTGGAAATTGGTTTGTAAGTTATGGTCAAAAGTGGCCCACACCTGAAGTGAATGGATGAAACTGTGTAAAAAGTGAAATTGCCAAAAAACTATGGGAGCCTGCTTGAGAGCTTCCAACTTTGCAGATTCAAATTTACTCCTAATAATAGGAGTAAAAAGCATCACTGCACTTAACTTGCAAAGATTTACAATATAAATCATCCGTCTGTGTACAAACCCATCCACAATTTAAAATAATTTCCAAGCAGTTCAATGGAAAACAATTCATGCCTTTAGTTCATGCACATCTACACATACATGCTCCTATCTACATGAATCTATGCGAGCTAAACACACTGATGTGAACTTCATTAAATCAAACTTTTATATTCTTAATATAATTCAATCAAAACCCAGTGATCTTTATGACATTCATCAGAATTAAGAGGACACAGCCACAGTAAAACGTGCCAACTGGAATATATTATGCAGTAAAAAGTGTTTGCTATTATAACGTAAAATAAAATTTTTCACTCTTGGTCCAACATAGATATTAACACTAAATAAAAGATAATAGCAAAAGAAACAGAAAGAATTACATTATTTCTAAAGATATTCTGTCTTTCTCACAATTATGGAGTAAGTGAATGTTTTAAATCTCAAAACAAACTCCCTTTTGCTTACTAGCAGTCTTGCAATGAAATTCTAAACCTATTCAAATAACTGCATTCTTATGACAGTATTTCTTATATTTATTACTTTTGGTCTCCTACATATATATGTGGATAAATTTTATACTACTCAGCTGCAGCTAATCATGTTATTGCAATATTGTGTCACTCTATGCCATGTTGCTAAGTTTTAAAAGTCTTGCACTGCTTTTGCCAATAGAATAGTCCTTTACAGCAGGTAAAACCACAGAATATCACCTAGTTTCAGCACGCCTGCCGTGGACACAGACAACTCGCACTAGACCAATGCTCATTCTAGGACAGTTCACCCAGTTTAAATATCTCTCTCCAGCTATGTCCCCATAGCAAATGTTTAAAGAAAAAAACAAGAATATGGGGCAAGAGTAGAGTGATTTCTACATGCTACACCTCCCATACTGTTGTATGGCTCTTGAGACTTCCTCCTTCCTCCACAGGAGGTTATAACCAAACTGTCATCCATTAATTTATCATAAAAGGTCTTATTAACTCATTTATGAATCCATTCATCCCAGCGCAAATGCAGAAAACAGATGTGATATGTTCTATTGAAATCAAAACTTGTTTCTTCATTCATGTTAATACAGCAAAGTTTAGAATGACTGGGTCAGGTGAAATCATTTGTAGAGGAAGACTATTCCAGTGTTGGTATCCCACTGAAAGAGAGGAGACTTCAGGGTGGAAAAACATGAGATTAAATTACAAAGCACAGGGAAAAAGGAAAGAGGAGAAGAAGGAAATCAATCAACAACAACAAGACCAAGGAGCAGCAACAACAACAGAATGAATGCTCAGCAAACGAAGCCTATGGCACAGTAGAAGTACTGAAGACAAATCTAAGGATGTTATTTCAGGCCAGGAACATGCTTTCAAGAAAATCTTCCAACTGTCACCATTTGGTGTGCTTTGATTCTCACCGTAGAGTGGTCTCTGAGTATAGTGACTGGAGTATTTATAGATGAAAATTAGTTGGAAGATGTGCTTTGGGACTGAAATCTCAACCTCAGAGCAGTATTCAATGTATGAGATCACATCAGTCTCAACTAGAGGTACCTATGCAAAAGTCCCAGGTGGAATAGAGACTCACACATTCAATCATCAAAAGTGGTGAATGACCAGAAAGGACTGCACAGGATGTTCTATAACCTGCAGTGCCTTTGAGTTCACTGAAACTATCCTTGGAAACTAAGACCTGCCTTCAACACTGTACTGGGCATAATTTTTTTTTTTCTATTCTGTTTGACCAAGTCGGTTTATCTGATTAAAAAAAAAATCAATTAATCTACTTCTACTCTCAAAACAAATGCCCATTTGACATTCCAAGAAGCATCACTAATAAAAAAGTTGAAGCAATGTCAATTGACTTTTTTATTTCCTGATATTTTCAAAACTTGATTGGGAGGAATCAGCCACATATGAACTACAGTAAAAAAAGATCTTATACTCCAAAGATGGAAACATTCATATCTGATTGTAATTGATCTCCCAGCTTACAGACCAAGGCCTTCAGGGAAGGCAGGACAAATCCACATCACCTTTCTAAATGACAGTTTTGTGTTTTGACCTCTGGCTTAGATGTCAAATAAAAATCACAAATAAGCACACAACTCCCTGGTGCTTATATTAATGTAGATGCTGAAAAGAAATTTTTTTTTGAGTGAAAGCCATCACAAACTTAGGCGAGCATAAAAAATTCTTCTGCATCTGCCTTTCCCTGCTAAAAAAGATTTCAGGATTTCACTTTCAAAAACACTTATTGCTCACTGTTGCTTTATGTTAATTTTACTTCATTTGATCATGTGAAGTAAGTGATACGTACACTCACAGAGCACTTTCAGACCTAAGGACAAAAAGCAATAGCCAAAAATTGTATCATCATTTCCATGCAAAGGATTCAGTAAACATTAATTTTGTTTTTTGAGAGGAATATAAAATATGCACTCGGGCTATAGATTGTAGCTTTAAATACTATAGATTGAAGCTTTAAATACTCATTACTAAAAATTTCAAAAGAGACCTAATGAATCATAGAGTTACAGAATGGTTTGAGTTGGAATGGACCTTAAAGTCCATCTAGTTCTAACCCTCTTCCATGAGCACTAGATCAGGTTGCTCAAAGCCCTGTCCAGCCTGGTCTTGAATATTCCCAAGGAAAGGGGATCTACAGCCTTGCTGGGCAACTTGTTCAAGTGTCTCATCACCCACACCAGACCAAATATCTAATCTAAATTTCCCCTCTTTCAGTTTATAACCATTACTCCTGTCCTCTCCCTACATTCTCTGATAAAGAATCCTTCCCTGTCTCTCCTGTGCCCCCTCCCCTTTAGGTACTAGAAGGATGCTATAAGGAGTGTTCTGTTCTCCAGGCTGAATGATCCCCATTGTCTCAAGCTGTCTTCACAGGAGAAGTGCTCCAGCCCTCTGATCATCTTTGTGGCCTTCTTCTGGACCCATTCCAACAGGTCCACATCCTTCTTGTGCTGGAGACTACAAAGCTGGACACAGTATTCCAGGTGAGTCTCACAAGACTAGAGTAGAACCTGCTAGCCATTGACACTAAGAAAGTACAGGCCTATATCTTGCAAGAAACCCAAAAATTTTCCTTTTCAGCAATACTTAAATTGAAGGAATCCTACCAGGTCAAAATCCTAGATAAAAAGACCCAAAACCTAGATGTCACTAGGGCACCTACAAAACTTTCTCCAGAGGTCATCATCTCTACTCTCTTTGGCCAAGTAGAGTCTCTGGGCTTCATCCAGATTTGCCAAAACAGGTCTAGATCCAGAATAAACTGTCCTCCACACCAGAGTTCAGCAGTGGATGATCTTCATAGCCTCTTGGTCATGTTGCCAGTGCTTTTCTAGAAAGACTGTAAAGCTGCTTGCACCTTACTGATGGGGCTGTTTCACTACTTTTTTACAATCAGCACATGATACCATACTTAAAATTATTCCAAATTTGGAGTAATTTTCATACAGCACAGATAAAAAGAGCTGAGCAGTGAATTTTAAGCACTTTGACACAGATGGCAATGATACGTGAAATACTATTTCACTTTCCTCCACTTGGATAAGAAAATATAAAGGTCAAATAAACTGGAGATTTTCCTCTGAGGAAGTGCAAAAATGTTAGAAACCAGAACAGAGATGTAACTCGGCAATTCCCATTTTGTCCCTTGTTACACAATCATCTTTATTACAAGTCAGTGGGTTGATTCACTGGAATGTCACTCCAAACCACCGTATTTTGCAATCTCCTACTGCCACCTCATGTCTTTTTTTGTAACTGCATAACCCATATCACACTAAAAATTGTGAAAGAAATGCTTTCTTACACATAGCTTGTTCTTTCATGTTCGTCATCCCATCAGCTCATTATCATCTGGCTCTCATTTCTGCACCCACAGTTCTGTAAGAAAATACTGAACACTGAATTCCCTTTGAAGTTGATGAGCACTAGGAACCTCCAGCATCTTTGAGGGTCTTGCTAGAAAGGCAAATAACAAGCTCTCCTCTTCAAATTTCTCACTGCTTTCTATACGTGTGGCTTAGTTCTCACTTGCACTGACTGACCCCTTATTTCCCATTCCAGTACTGCACAGGGACCATAAAGTAAATGAAGACCGGCCTGTAATTTTCCCTCTGTAAAAAATGCAGTTACAAATGAAAGCATGAAATTACAAGAGAAAGCATGTTCACAATATACATTATTCACAGAAAAATAATTACACAAAATTTCTGATTTAAACAACATTAAACGATGAGATGCCAAAATGAGTGAAGCACAAGAAAAAAAAATCTATAGTGAACTTTGCTTTTAAACAGTTGGATTTTTTTTCTCTCAAAAACTACTCTAAATTACATTTTTTACTTCTATGGATGTCTTATTTTTCAAATTCAACATCAGATTTCCATTTCATGGGTACAGGAACACTACTAGACTCCTTACCAAGAGGTAAAGAGTTAACTAAGAGTTAACTTCTTTCTGCTTCTTTCTGGTTCCATCAACTCTTGACAATTTTTCCACTAGCCAAGACATTTTTCCACGCTGTCAGTAAATATCAGTCCATTTCAGTTCTACTTTACACACTGATGATTAGTGTTCAATAAAGAGTAGATCTTGTGGTTGATATGTTAGAGCAAATAGATTAATTTCTCTTCCATTTTCTTCTCATGCTCAGTCATAGCTTTCTTCTTCTTGTTTCTGTACTGATAAAAATTAAAATAGAGCTCAGTTTGTCAATACAGCCAACGTAAACAAACCCTCCAATTCATAGAAAATTCTGCAATTACATTTTATGCTACATAAACTCCATTTTTGTAAAAGCCATCAACTTCAGCCATTCCCAGCTATTGTAATCCAAAAGTACAATTGCTGCATGACAACTAACATTTGTATTGATTTTTTGCTATGTGCTACAATAACTCCTTTTAAACATACTTGAGTGATTACTCTCAATGATAATGCAATCAAATGAGAGCTGCAAAGATTTTCATTGCTTGCCTTTTTCTAATGCTGGAGCAATTCCTGACTCTCTCAATAATACATTCACAGGAGAACCAAGTAAAGCCAACCATCTAAAAGTAAAATTACTTTCTTCATTCCCTGAGAGACTAATGTTACTCCAAAATGGACAAATTAAAGTGATATTTTCCACTGTTGTACATTATTTGGCCCTTATCACAACCCTCTGCTCTGTGTTATAGTTTAGAGTGGGGAAATCAAAATAATTATAAGACAATGCTTTCTACTTATTTGCAAGGAGAAAGAGTGCAGAATCTAACTTTAAAAACTCCCAAGCATTCCAGGGTGGTACAAACAGTACAATATTGCAAGTTAATCTTGCAATTATGTACTTTCCTTGCTGTCTATAAAAGTCTCTGTGGTCCATCTTTTTAAACAAAAGGGACATAATTCACCAATTAAGGTCCAAAATAGGGATTCTACTGTAAAAAAGTTACATTAGAGTCATAATAAAGGTCATTAAAAGTATTTGTGCTTCCCCTTACCTCTCTCCCAAATCTAAGCCTAGCTACTTGAAGATCTTATTGCTATAAAAAGAGAAAGACTAAATATAGAGAAAAAATGGTATGGATTAGCAAGGCCAACCTATGTTTTATGAAAACTGCAGGGAAGTACAGTCAGTAGATATGAAGTTCAGCAACTATTAAAATAGCAAAAATATACTTCTTTAATAAAATGCAATGTCACTGAACCATAAAATCACAGAATAGTTCAGGTTGGAACAGACTTTTGGAGACCTTGTAGTCCAACCTCCCTCCAATAAGCAGGGACATGTTCAACTAGATTCAGTTCCTCAAAGCTCCATCCAATCTGGCCTTGAATGTTTGCAGGGATAGTGCATCTCCTGCCTCTCTGGGCAAACTCTTACAGCATTTTACACTCTCATTATAAACAAGTTCTTCCTTATATCTTGCCATAATCTACAATAAAATAATTTGCCAACCTAACTTGAATAGCAAGTAACTTCATACTCCAAAGCAAAGATGATGCATTTGCAAGGCTGAAGACTATTATACACACACCAAGGTATGCATAAAGCATTCATGGGCATTTTAGGTAAAAGTAAACTGTTCAATAGTACAGAGAAAAGTCAAGAAGTCTCTCTATTACAGTATTTAAGAAAATTGAAATTACCTTCTGAAGAAAAAATATCCATGTCTTTTATATACATATACATATATATTGCAAGGCTTTTGAACTGATCCTGATTATTTCTAACTTCACATGTTTTAAAATGCTACAACCTTAGGGTTATTAAGCACAACACTAATCTGCTCCACTTCACAGCTACTTCTCAGCTACAAAACAGTCACCTCTACTTCTGAATTAATTTAACACTTAATAATATTGCAAATCTCCGGATTCACAGACCAAGCATGATCACAAATTTTCTTTTGAGATATAGTATTCAGATAATAGACCTCTTCATTTTGCAAGAACTATCACCCTGACACCATCTGCTTTGACATTTCCTCTACAGTCATTTTCTGGCATTTGCAGTGCATTGTCCTTCCATCTCTGAAAGCCTTACCTGTTCCATTTTCTCTCCTTGGCGCTCAGCCATTTTTGATTAGGGAGCCTCCAGAGCTCTTCAAAAGCATTCTCATAGGCAGTTTTTTTTGCTGTGAACATTTTCTCTTGGCTGTTCTTTGAACTGCGATTTGGCTTTTTGCCTGCTGAATCACTTTCTACTAACTCAGCTGCAGTTGCAATTGCAGTGGCTTTGCAGTGGCTATTCTAAAACTATCTATTTCAGACATTTCTGCAAAATCATTGAGTTATCATTTCTTTAAATCTCACTTACTCTGTGATCTCCTTTGTGTGTTCCATTACTCATTCCCAAGTCATGTTACACTTCTTTATCTATTTTAAGCCCTAGAAAAATCTTCTCCACCAACCAAACATAAGACAAGACAGTTTCCAATCCTTCCAACCATTGGTGGTTGCAAGGTTTGAGGACTGTTCAGTGGGTTGCCTGATCAAAGTGACCCAGTGACAGGCAACTGCTCTAACAAGCATTTGTACCTAAGAGCAACACCACTGCTACGCCACGAATCTGCTCTGGACTCAGGAACTCAAAGGCATCCAAGATACCCTTTGGCAACATGATCATCACCTCTTCATGTGTGTTGTGTAAGGTGGAACTTGGGCAGGTGCTCAGGATGGGAGCTGTGGCCTCCTGCAGAGAGCCTATGTGCTCCAGGAGAAAAACTTTTGGCAGCAGGTACCTGACTTCCTCTTGTATTTAGAAGCCATGATGAACTGTCTTTTCTGACAGAGAAATAGCCTCTGAAAACATATATACTAAACAAAAAAACCCAAAAAAACCCATAAAGATGAATATTTGGCAGTGACCACCGTCATTAGCACTGCATAGGGTTTCACTCCAAACTGCACTATTGCGTATAGTCTGAGGATTGTTCTCAGGTTTTAATACGAGGCTTAGCATTTCATAGGGAAAACAGGGTGAGGATTTCTAGGGAAAGCTGTTTCTGAAGGACATGAAGAACAGAGTGGTAACCCACAGGATGCAGCCAAAACCCAGGATCTTCAAAGGCAAGACTTTGAACTCTCCCCCTAGAAAATCTGAGGAGTAACAAAGGAAAATTTGCAGAAAATAGAGAGAAAGGAAGCATCAGTTTCTGTTGCCTCTTTCAGTAAAAACTTATGAATGAAAAAACCATCTCGGCACAAAAGTTAGTGATACATTTCTAACAGTGTATCAGTTCATGCTTTTTAAGATAGTCACTGTGTCACTATCTGTTTCTTCCTAATTCTCATTTCAATGAGTCCACGGAAGCCCACACAGCCTTTTGCTGCCCTGGTCTGAGTCTCCTTACCTCTGTTTCCTCTTTGCATCCCAACTGTCACTCTCTCCCATAGCTATTCTTACATCTCTAGCTTCCAGCATCTGCAGTTTAAACTGTGGACATGTGTATTTACAATAAGTATCTGTCACATGCATCTTTACAGTTATTCTGTATGTTCAAAATTTCAGACTAACAGCTATAATTAATAATAATCTTAATTAAGAAAATCCATAACAAAAGCAAAGTTATGTCCTGCTGCAAATATTTAAAAGATATAATGTCACATACTGAAATATTTTTTTTAAAAACAGATGAAGATCATTCAGCCACCAGAGATCATTGCTTTCACCTTTTCCTCCACCAATTGTCTAATAGCAAGATCACATCTGAATCAACAGCTTAGGGATGAAACTTTAAAAAACAGCAAACTGTAATTTAGTATTAAAATGTTAGGCACGTAAATTTTAGTTGAATTGCTTATCTTGTGCCTTAATTATCAGATTCTGCAGGATTACTATCTTTAAGTTATGACTTTCTTTATAATTTACTCTTAAAATGTTATTTCTTTTGGTGGAAAAAAATTTGTCAAAGATCTATTGCTCATAGAGAATAACTGCAAATCATTTTCTCATAAATCTGTTACTTAAGACAATTTCAAGGAGTCATTTAGTCTTTTTGTAACGCTTATGCCCTTGAACAGACTGTGATTTTTTTTCATTTACAGGTGCTGTTGAGCACAGAACATTTCAGTGATACCTACCATAAAGATCAGATGTAAATCTTCTAGTCTTAACCTAACTTTCTCTCTGACAGTATTAAGATCAGTATGTTTTATGTCTTAGGGCTTTATTCTGTTGTGACCAAAGACAACTGCAGTCTCTTAACTGATTTCAGCAGCAACTGTATTAATTCTTTATAATTTTACAGAAATGCTCAATACTGATATTCTGATGGGGTTTTTTTGTACTGTGGGAGTTTGAGCAATAGATTAAATCTATCAGCTCAGTTCATCAATAGCTAGGTGCAATTTCAATAGCCATAGAACGATTTCATTGCTTGCATTAAATTTTAAAGTTAACTCAGAAAAAGAGTAAAGTAATCTTCACTACTTCATATAATTTAAGTAAAGATTTAATACTAATTTAAAATTAGAAAAACTGAGATCACATCAGAGCCCAGCCTGAGTCAGTGGTTTTGTATAGAGTTACCTAAAAACTCACTGTATTATGTCAAATCATTATTTAGAATTAAGCCTGGGAGGGAATGACAGATGTCTTTTCTCAGTCTGTGAGATGCTGAGCTGTTTAAAGGAAAACTAAAAACATGACAAATTCATTCATATTTTCTACAGTACTGCCACTTCCCATCCTTGGCCTGGAAATTCTACTCATAGGAGCACAACTTCCAACAAGCAACATTCAAAGCAAAGTCTCACTGACCAACTGCCTGAGCTACAGCCCTTGGGAATTCCATAAGCAAGGTCAGAGTGAGAATAGTGGAGGCATTTCTCTGTCTCTATAGATGTTGTTAATGGGAAAATCTTTGTTTTGCTTTAAAATCCTCACCAGCCCCATCTCTCGCAAGACCAGGTGTGTTCTCCTCAAGCCACTGCAAGTGCCATCTATCCTCACCAGTCCATGAGGTGAAAAAAGCTTCTCAAAGGTGTACATTTCCTTAAAATACCAGATTTCACAGAAAGCACCTAAGTGCTACATAAGCTCTAGCTAATCCAGTAAACTTTATCTTGGAAACATAACACCACCAAGGCAGGAAGAGGGTTGCTAATTTTATTAATTTTGTTCTCTCTTCATACCATGAGTGTTTCTCCTCAAAAGATAAAAAACCACTCAGGTGTAAGTTTGGGACTCTTTGGAGATCTTATTATGAATCTGATAATTTAGAAATCTGACAAATTAAATTTTGAAGAAGAATTTTCTATTTTCTCAGGTGTAACTTCCCCCTTTCTGAGTCTCATATAGTTTTGAGGAGGTAACGAACTTGGCTTACAGCAGATATTTATTTGCCCTACAGAGTAATTGTCAGCACCACCTAAGAAGTGTGTGACTGATCAACATTGCACAGAAACATTGTAAGGAATAACCAATTAATACATTGCTTTTTACCAAGACAGACTAGGAGGTGATGTGATAGAGAACAGCCCTGTGGAATAGGACTTGGGGGTACTGATGGGAGAAAAGCTGGACATGAGCCAACAGTGTGTACTTGCAGCCCAGAAGGCCAGCTGTATCCTCAGCTGCATCACAAAAGCTGTGGTCAGCAGGTCAAGAGAGGTGATTCTGCCTCTACTCTGGTCTGCTCCACCCTGAAGACCACATAATTTGGCTTCATTATGTTATCCAGCACTTCCTGAACAGTTTTATTATTTTTTTATTGATAAACAACATTCAGTATATAAGAGTGTGCCTGTTGATACTGCAACGTATCTGCAAGTAAATCCTTTATAAATATTCTGGTTAAACAAACAAAGAAAAAAGTACTGCTGTGATAGACTGTTTTCAAGAGCATTTTTACTTCCATATTTAATGAAATAATTCCTTTCTGAGGAATATACATTTATAATTTCCTCTGTACTCATTTTCCTTTTATATTTTATTTCTTAAAGTCAGCAGTACTCAGAATTTATTTATGTAAACTCTCAAATGGATTTATGTTAAGTGACTAGGCACTGGTGTTTCTGGATTCTGTTACAAGTTTCTTCCTTGTCTTGTCATATAACTTTGATCAAAGTCAGTAACACTCCAAATTTTAGGTGTCCCTACTTTTGGTTATTCATGCTGAGAAACACAGAGCATCATCTCCAGATATAATGATGAATACCTAACATATTCAGTCCATTTCATTTGAAGCTTTAAACGTTCAGCAAATCTGGAGAGAAAACCAGATTCAAAGGCAGGAAACTCAAAAAGTCATGAGGCATGCAAAAATCATTGCTACCTCTTAAAGCAGATGTGATATTAACAATGGGAATGAAGCACACAACACATCAAGCACATTAATAAGGAGAAAATAGACATGGCTTCAATTCCCTGAATATTCCTCTTTCCTGACACTCCCAAAGAAAGTGCATCAAACTTGTAAATCCAGGTCTTGATGTCATGCTTTATCTATAAGAAAAAAACAGCAATATTTACTGACTTCCCAATATTTGCAACAGGAATTAAGAAGGCTGCAAGATTTTGACTAAACATAGAATACTATCAGCTTCCAGTCTTTCAGCCAGACTCCAGACTTCAGGTGATCAAAACACTATGCACCACAAATGTAAAACACTAACGACATACCCAGAGTCTCCGCCAAAAATCCTCATGCAAACAAGACCAAACTTACAGAGCTACTAACTGAGCCAGTCACTTCAGAGTCACTCCAACAGGTTGGAATAACCAAGCTGAGCGGCTTGGAAGTTCATCAAGGGCAAATGCCAGTTCCTGTGTCTGAGGAGGAACAAGCTTGTGTATCAGCGCACTGTGGGGCCTGACTGTCTGGAAAGCAGAAAAAGAATTGGTGCTGTTGGTGGACAAGGAGATCCTGCATCGACATGGCAAAGCAGGTCAATAGCATCTTGTTCTAGATTAGAAGACTTTCCATCAGGACAAAGCATATGATACTTCTCATTTGCTGAGCCCTGTTAAGACACACCTGGAGTACCGTGTCCTGTTCTGAGCTCCCCAGTACAAGGGCGATATGGACATACTGGAGAGAGTCTAACAGAAAGCCATGAAGATGATGAATGGGCTGGAGCATCTCTCCTATGAGGAAGTGCTAAGAGAGCTGGGGCTGTTCAACCTGGAGATGTCTCTGGGAAAGTATTATCAATATGCACAAACTCTTCATAGGCTCTTCCCAATGGTGTCCAGTGACAGAGCAGGATATAATGGATTCAGGTTAAACCGCATGAAATGCCATGTGAGTGCACTTTATTTTTCCATCCTTTGAAATACTCAAAACCCAATGATTCATAGTCCTGGGAAACCCGCTCCAGTGACCATGCCTGACCCAAGGTCTTCATCCCCTTTCCAGAACTCTCTTCTCAACTGAAGCATTCTGTGAGCTTCTCAGAACCTTTTCTAGCGAGGGCTGCATTAGCATGCTCTGGTGAGCAGGTATTAGCAAAGCCAATGTGCTCGTGCTGTCAGACACCTCCATGGGAGAATCAGCAACTCTGCCACTAGAATAAATTTTCATCACCCCTGCCACCAGTGGCAGAGTTGCTGTGGCACAACAAAACCAGCATTCAACAACACTGCCCTTTCTCCAGCGCTCCTCCTCACACTTTCAGGTTGCTCGGGACCTTAATATTCTGGAAAAAATATAATAATAGGTCGAAAAAGGCACCTTGTTCTCAGAGGATGTGCATCTGCACGTCCCCATCCTCAGCCTCTCTAACGGTTGCCTTCACTACCCGGGGCGGCCCGCCTCGGTAACTGTGATGGCGAATCCCTCCTGAGGGCTGCCGCCTCCGCACCGGGTCTGGCGTCCGCGGAGATGCCGACGCGGAGCGGAAAGGAGGAGGGTCACGCGGGAGCCTCCCAGGGTGCAGCGGGAGCGCAGCGACGGTTGCCTTAGACCCGTAAGCGGCCCGCCAACATGGCGCTGTCCGCGCCGTCCCCCGCTCGCGTCTTTGCCGAGCTCGCCTCAGCCCCGGGCCTGACCCCGACTCCGACCCCGGCCCCGGCGGGAGGCAGCGGCCCCCTGTCGCCATCCGGGAGGGAGGTGCATGTCAGCGGTAGCGCAGAGCTGAGCGCCGGCCCGGACCGGGCGCGAGTGTCCCTGCGGCTGAGCAGCCGGAAGGAGGAGGCCGGGGCTGCGCGTAGCAGCGTGGCGCGCCGGCTGGAGTACATCGCCCAGACCGCCCGGCAGCGCGGCGTCCCGGTGAGAGCCGCCGCCTGCGGCGCCGGGGCTTTTTCTGTGGTTACCGGGCCCTGAGGGGCGGGCGATTCTCCCGTGGGAAGGCGAGGAGAGGAGCAGAAGGCGCGTTTCCCCTTCGCGTTAGGGTCCACCCAGCGCTTCTCGACTCTTGAAGTTTTTCCTACCCCTTCAACCTTCCAGGGGCGGCCGGGCTGGGGCAGCCACGAGGGGAAGCGCGGCCGTTGAGGGGCCCCGGGGAGCAGAGTAACGGGAATGGAGCTGTCGGCCTCGAGAATGCCCAGGCCTACAGGGCGCTGCTGTGAAAACCTGCCTGTCTTTGGGAAGTTGAGACTGCGAGTCTCGACAGGAAAGGTGGAATGTCGCTACTCAGGCTCTCCAATGGGATGCTTGTTTTGCATGGGGAAATCATCCTGAATCACATTAGACCCGGGTTGGAAGGGACCCCAAGGATCATGTAACTCCAACCCCCCTGCCTAGCAGGGCCACCTAACAAACACATCTACTAGATGAGGTTGCCCAGGGCCCCGTCCAGCCTGCTTCGACTGTTTATCATGTAATGCAGCATCCTCATGTGTATACAGATGAAGCTGATACAGGAGTACACAGCAACATAACCTCTACTAGTGTGTCGGTATTACAATCACAGAGTCACAGAACTGCCTGCGTTGGAAGGGACCTTTCACGTAATCTAGGCCGACCATCTGCCCAATTCTGACAAGAACTAAACCATGTCTCTAAACTCTGTGTCAACTCTATGTCTCTTAAGCACCTCCAGGGATGGTGCCATTTCCTTGGGCAGTCTGTTCCGATACTTAATAACTCTTTCAGTGTAAAAAAATTTTCCTAATAACCAATCAAAACCTGTCCTGATGCAGCTTGAGGCTGTTTCCTCTTGTCCTGTCACTTGCTACTTGGGAGAAGAGACCAATAGCTGCGTGCTTCCCATAGCTTTGAACATATTCTGAGAGCTTTTTCCTTCTTCTTGTTCCACTTAACAAGGGATGTGTGTAAAAAATGTAAGAAATTATCAAGATATCTGAAATGACAGAAGCCCCTTGTGGACTCAAAAAGCTTCTTTACCTTAGTAAGGCTTTTGGCCTCAGGAAGTCGTTTATGACAATGGGAAAAGCATAGCCTTGACTTCAAAGTTTTGTCCACACTATCAACACTCCCTAAGAGTGTTCTTTGCCAAGCAATTATGCTGATAGTGTTTTGTGATTTTATAAAACAGTTTTAGACAGAGACTTAGTACTCCATAAACAGAACAAAGCTTATCTTTGATTGAACAAGAGGTTGCTTTTGAAAGTTACTTACTATTGAAGTTCCCCAGGAAGTCAGTGCCTTTTTAGTGTATTCACAAATGAGCTGGCAAAAAGTGAGATGACAGAGTTGTGATCAACACCAAATTATTCAGCCTAATAAAAAGGAAAGAATTGCAGGAAGATTTCATGATACTGCACAATGTAACAATGCAAATGCAAGTCAGTATTAGTAAGTGCCTAGTAAGTTACTCAACCTCCACGATGAGGTGCTTACAGTGAAATTGCATACCCACATCTCACATGCTGCATGCATTTGAAAGTAAATGCTAATTCCAACTTTTTTTTTCCCCCCAACAAAACAGGTTTTGCAATTTTCTTTTAAAAGAGATAGTGTTGCTGTTTCCTTACTAGCTAAATAAAATATTTTTTTCAGGAATAAAGAAGGCAATACAAAAGGCCTCTCCTTAACACCTAAGTTAGAAAAGGTTATTTTGCAGCTGTGGGACTAGATGGCTAGGAAACATGGAAGCTGCTAGGGGCTAAAGACATGATCCTGCTCCCCACATTTTTCCCAAACACATGGCTGGGTGTTTATCTGTTATGAGGAGCACAATTCCATTGCCTTCAGAATTACTTGTTCAGTCAGAGCCAGTGCATTTTTGTATGGGATTACAGGTTGCAAAGCTTCAGTTTCTGCTAAGGAGTTTTAAGTCTAGTGGATTTTAAGACTAACTTCTAGTTTTGACCCAAGCCTGATTGAATTAGAATAATATGGAGTATTTGACTCATGGTAGCTGGCACACAAAAGGAAGTAGACATGAGCGTGTTTTAGACAGGCTGTGTGCATACTCTGGGCTAGAAAAAATAAATGTAATCGGATCAGGTAAGCAGTGGTGGTGTAACCTAGCTGGAGAGTGGACTAGTTTTATGTGAAGCATTCAGTATCTCATTATAATAATTTCACAGTAATACGTTGCTGTTCCAGAAATGCTGTATGTTGGTTCTTTCTACTTTACTTGAGGGGCTGTGAAATGCTGCTTAAGTTGTGGGTTTCTCAGTGTTAGCTCCAGGGAACTCCGAGAAAAACAACATGAACTTGGGGTTTTTTTCAGAGTAGTTCCCCACGGTGTAATTTTTAGTGCTTTGTTCCATCCAATTTTAAATCACTCCACTGCTAGAGCTTTTATTTGCCTTGAAGCTTTTCTACTAACAATTCTCACTGCTGGCAATTTGTTCTTAACTGCATTTGCTAACATCACTTGTAGCTAATACCATTCCAGACCACTGTAAAATTAATATCTCTTCACAATCTCCATATGATTCTAGTTGTTGCAAGCCTCTTTAGAAATCAGCTGGCTATTCTACGTATTTATTTTTAATTAAACCATAGACCAATTCCCCTAACCCTTGTTGCTGTGCAATCAGAAATACCTAACCTTTGCAGCAGTAGAAACTTGCATGAGCAGCTTGTCAGGATGCCTGGGGGCAGCACCTAATTTCCATATATATTTACACAGGATTTTAATCAGAAATAGATGCCCATAGTAGCATTTATTTATAGAGAGCTGTAAGTATATGCAGCACTTCAGAGCACAGAATGTGCTTTGAAGGCTGCAGGGAAAGTAAAATCAATGGGGAAAGCAATCTCTCTTACTTAGCCCAGCTGCTCAAAACCTCCATTTTTTTCTCTTTCACTAGAAGCAAATTGATTTTATATTTGCCACCTATGATTTATTTGCGAAGTGTTGTGGGGACTGTTTTTTTTAACTGTTGTATTTAACAACTGGTATTTGCCATCTTGTTTAAAAATAACATTGATAATATTTTTTGTACCAGTCAGACTGTTACCTGACAAAACAAACTAACAAAGCTGCTCACCAACTATATCCAGTAAGATGTGGCTTAGAGATTGTCTGTACTGGGCTATATCCTTGGATATGTAATATTCTCCATTTTTCAGAACTATTATTTAGAAGTCACAGTTGTCGATGCACAGTTGACATGAAAGATTTTGAATTTTTGCTCACTTAGTTACAAAAACTTACAGCTTCAATATACTATCAGAAGATAACAGCATCCATCTGGACTCTAATATACTACTCTTCTTCAGTATTAAGTACACAAAAAACTGTTTGGTGGAAGAAGGTAACTGTTTGGTTTGTTTAAATAACTTTATTCTTCATAATGTGAAGTTATATTGGATATATCAGCCCAAAGTACAAGTAAATTTTAAGAGACATTACCAGGTGTTCTGCAGATAGGCTTTTCCCATACTGTATTGTTACACAGCTATATCCTTGAAGTGTGAATTTGCTAACTTAACCTGTTTGGGTTTTTTCCCCATTTTCATTGGGGGGATGGAGCAGTCATTTCTGTAAACAGTGACATGAAGGTGGACATGATGGTCCTGTGAAACAGATATTGTTCACATGTAGCAGATAGGAGGAAGGGCTATGTAAAATTTTGTTCTGTTAAAAGGAATGAAAATATAAGGCAAAGCACAGTTCTAGACTTGATATTATAACCTCAGTGAGATACTGACTGCCTTCTTCATCTTTCTCATTTTTGGTTTTCGAGAACCTGCAGCAGTGATAGTTTGTGTCAGTGCTGGCTCAGATAACAGGATGTGCAGAATGCAAGTGCAGTTCTGTTAAGAATTGTTTAACAGCTTCTGGGGTAATTGAGTCATCACATAACAATAATGTTATATTAATTTCATTTTCCTACTGTGGTTGCTCGCCTACAGATTTAGAAAATGGGGAAAGTTATTCCAGAAGTCCAGAATACCTCACACTTCAGAAATATATCTTTCCCGAAGTCACAGTGAAATTTTCCCCGTGGGTATTGCCATCTAATGGATAGTTCCAGTACACAGCCAAAAATATGAACAGTAGACACAAGCAGTAGGGGGAAAAAAAGCTTTTGCTTTTCATGTAATTGAAGTCTTGATTCAATTTAAAATTATTTTGTCACCTGCCTGTCTTTCTGTATCTTCCTCAGAACATGCTCACAAACAGGAACAAAGTATCCAACAGATGTATTGCAGGAGGCTGCCTTGTTACATCTTCAGCAATTATTTTGTCCATTTATTTGCAATCATGCATACAGCTACTGTAAAATCTGGTGTGATAAAAATCAGCTGTGAGGGAAATTGTATAATAGATGGCACAAAATTATCTTATACTCGGATTGCATGGATCTTGCAATAGTGCCTGGAGCCATAGGATGGCACTGTCCTTACATAGGAACCTTGTGGAGGGCAAAACCGAATTAGAAGCCTTTAATGCATTCTGTAGGAAATAACTTTTAAAAACTTGATGGAGCCAGGACGAGGAAAAATAAATGGACTTTTTCTATGTTTACTGTAAATTTTTATTACAGTACAGTTATTTCTGCAAAATATTAGTAATAGAATAAAGCTTTTCTGTGTGGTTATTTGTGTAAGTTCTGTAAAGTGCTAGAAAAAAGTTTTTTTGTTAGTTGTAATTACATTCTATCACAAATAATAAAATTTTTTGTGTTTTGTAAATTAAACGAGTTGCTGGTGCTGGACTTACTGGAGCACTCTTTAGCAAACCATGACCAGACACACTGACAAACTGCCTCAAGTCTAGGGCTGCAAAAGGGGAAATAATACTTTTTTTTTAAGATCTACCTGGCCCTAGTCCATCACAGAATTATCCAGAAACCGGAATGTTGTGCTTGTATTTGAGCACTGACAATCAATCATAAAATTGAAATTTATGGAACTAATTTTTATGTTGTATTTTAAAAGGAAAATGCTTCTCATAATTGATGTAATTTATATAAAACTTACACATGTGTGCTACGTGATAAACTGATTTGAGTCTCTATAGGAATTACTCTGGCACAAAGCACCTTTTGAAATATGTCAACACTGAAAGCAAATATTGTTTTCCTATGCAAATATATTCATTAAGTAAAACTTTTTCAGTATTTGTAAGGCTTAGTATCTGCTTCCCTACAGCACTTAGGTATTAAATACAAAATTATATTTACATTTAAATTATAAACTTCACTTCTTGTTGCTTCCTAATAATTATACATTAAATTGTTCATGCAGGCTGTTTATCAAAGAGATAAGTGGGTGAAACACTTGTGATTGTTAGGTCACCTCCAAGCTGGTCAAGTATTCAGATATAACTGAGTCATTCTGTATCTTAGTCAGTTCACGATTTTACTTCTAAGTCCTACGGGATTTGCTAGAGCCCCATGCAGCCATTATATTGAATAAAGTAGCTGCTGTTAATGCAAAGATGTCAGCAGTGGCACAGCCTCTTTTATGGGTTAGCATTCTGCCAGAATAACCAGCGCTCCTTCATTGTTCACATTGCCTTGCTACAAGCCACAGCTGCTAAAATATCTTAAAGTAGGCTCTTGAAAAGCACTTTTCACATAACAACTTTCTTAAAACAATGTAAGCTTATAATTTTTTGAACCAGGTGAATTTACAGCTACATACTGATACACACGTTACCTTGTTAGCAGTTACTTGTAAGACCTAGTTGTTGTTTTCAAGTGAACAGCAGCAAAATTGCATTGTAGAGCTGCTGTATAATTTACTTTAAATAATATTGAGAAGTCTTTAACATCTAGCTACTTTTTAACCAAAGATATTTTTATGGAAAATTCCAAGTTTCTGTTGCTAAGTCATAAGCAATAAGCCAAGACAGTTCAACTGTTAGAGAACGCAGTTTTTCCATGAGGTGCTTACTTTCTGTCTTTAGTGATTGCATTCTTATGCTTTGTTTTAGGAAGAGAATATTACTGTAACAGAGGATTTTAGTAGAGTGGAAGATACTTACCAGATGGAAGCAGAGGTATGTACTCAACCTAACCAAAAAGTATAAGAAAAAAAAAAAAGAAATGTAAAAGGACCATTGAAAATTTGCAAATTGATTTTTCTCCTAACCAGGAGTGGATATTCTCTACAGTACAGGTAACATAGTCCAAAAAAACTACTGAAGGAGTGAAGTTTAAAGGAGAGTTCAGCTGCAGTCTTCTGTGCTGAACTTGTTTTCTGCTACTGTAATACAGAAAGAATTATTTCCTTCTCAGGTGAATGTGTCCTTTTAAAGTATGATAATGTGGGAGAAGGTAATATTTGGTTCTGGGATTCTACAGGTGTCATTCTGTGGCAAGTGTAAGTAAACCTGTGTTCTACTTCATCCCTAGTCCTTCCCTGCCTTGTACTTTTTGCAAGGAGATGTATTTGGGTGATCAGGCCAAATAGTTCAGTTCAGAAAGCTGCTCCAGTTAACTACTTTTTTTTTCCAGATTTTTTTATTTTAGCTCCCTAAAGTGGAGGCTATGAAAGGCAGAGGACAAGAGTGGATGAGAGACAACAGTGGTGAGGGAGCCCTAATCTAGATCTGCTTAAGTCATAGTTGAACTATTCTACACAACTCTGCTATCAGCTTGCTGCAAATAAATCAAAGCTTATGATTTCTTAGACTTTGAATTCTGTAGGTAAAAAGTCCTGTGTGAAAGTGAAATATTATGGGAATAATCCCATTTACTTCAAAAGCTGCTCAGTTGACTACATTTTTGCACATTCATGCTATGCTGTGCTGAAAACATTTGCTGAGGGAAATAATGTGTTTTCAGTCAATGAATCTCTTTAGAGCATCTAACTTTAATCACTACTGAGCAAATTTATAGATTCCCATGAAGTAAACCTGGTAGCCTGTGATAAAATGATACTTTTTATATACAGCTGTTATTTACAGTCCCCTATTTACAGTGTTCAGACTCTTTACTTTGGTTGGTTGCTTCAAGGCGTGTTCTCAAATAAATAAAACCAGTAAATACAGAAATAATCCAGAATTTGGGGAACAAAATTTGTGTTTTGAAATGATTCTTCAGATACTTAAATAATATGTAACAGTGCTATGTTCTGAATGATTTTAACTTCATAGAATCATAGAATGGTTTGGATTGGAAGGAACCTTAAAGATCATCTAGTTCCAACCCCCCTGCCATAGGCAGGGACACCTCTCGCTAGATCAGGTTGCTCAGTGCCTCATAGTCAAATAAAGTAAAACAAAGGCCTGTCTTTAAACACCTCCAGAGAGAAGACATCAAAACCTCTCTGGGCAACCTGTTCCAGTGTTCACCACCCACACTGTAAGGAATTTCTTTCCTACATCTAGTCTAAATCTCCCCTCTTCCAATTTGCATCCATTACTCTTAGTCTTGCCATCACATATCAGATTAAAAAGTCCTACCCCTGCCTTTCTGTATTGCTATACTTTTTAGATAAGCTATACTTAAATAAAACTATACTGAATTATTATTTAGGCTACAGACAAGCACTGACTTACAAGATCAGTTTTAAGTGGTAATTTAATTGTCTCTGTTCTGCCATCATTTTTTATACATCAGAGTAGGTAGAAAGTGAATTACATGGATTTAGTGTTCATTTGCAGGCAGTTTGCACCAACTGTAACTGCTTTTCAACAGTTGGATGGTTGCCTAAGACTGGAGTGTCAGAACTTGAAAAACCTAGCCCTTGCACTGCTGTTTCAGCTGTCCCCTGCACTTCAGTAGCAGCATGGTCACTCCTTATGACAGAGATTAGTTTCTTCTTGCTTCTCCCTTTAGGTATATAATTCTTTCATTAGTGTAGCTTCATAAACCAATGACCAGCATGTTTGCATAGCAATATAAATTAATTTTAAATTAACTTCTACTTCCTTACTAAAGAGTTTCCCATTATTTTTGTTGTGCATAAAATCATAGGTGTTATGCATTATTTCACTTTATAAACTCTTTTTGCCATTTGTCTGCTATAAGAGTTTTTAGAAATACCCAGACAATTACCTATTTTAAGGTATAATTAAGAATTCAAGATAGAATTTCAGCTGTAAGGAGATAATTTTTCTTGTTATAGCACGAATTTAATTTTATGTAGGAGAATTAAGCTGTAGATGAGATCATAAAGCTCTATAACATCTTAAACATAATCATTCATTTACTGCATGAGGATCTCATAGGATGGAGATTATACTGGTTTTGTGCATTTCTTAACAAGCTTGCCTCCTAATAAACTGTAACTTCTTGTCCTGTGCAGCCTGACCCAAACCTCACAAAGCCCATAATGGTTTTGCATACTGACATGTTACTTTTTCATATTTTTTAACCTTAATCATAACTGGAAAAATTAAACACTGTTTTGCATTTTAATGCTCAGGTGTGGTCTGTAAATGTACTTGGTATTTATTGTGTCTAGATCTAAATTAAACCGGTGATTTTTAAGAGGAGAAAACCAGTAAAATTCACAGCTCAGTTGTTTTCTATCCCCGAGGGTATCTGATTTCACGCTTCTTATTTAACAGTCAAGTTCCTGAGTGCCCACGACTGCCCCAGTCTAAGTAGCTTATCTCTCACTTAAGACCCACAGTTCTTTTGTTTGATCGTTCTTTTGTTTCATGCCCTTGAGGGAACTCATCTTGTCAACATTGATAGCCATCTGGAAAACACGGTGAGACATCCAGCTTCCTACAAAATACAGCTATGGGACTTTTCTGGCAAAACAGCACAAGAGGATGTATGCTTTTTATGATATTAAGATCTTCAACTGAAGAAGGAAATACTAAGTTTTCATATTCACTTTGAGTTCAAATTGCTACTGAATCTTCCAGAAAGTGATTCAGCCCCCCACATTACAAATAAATGGTGCATTGCAGAGATGAAGATACAGATTTGGTGTAGTTTTGCACAAGAGGTGTGACCCTCTGTCCTTGTAGAAGATGTAATTGCCCTGCCACTCCACCTTGGTCAATTTTGAAGGCCCTAAGCCCTGCTTTGGCTTAGCTGTGTGAAAAGCCACAGAGCCAGTGCAAGGATTCAAGCCAGATTCATCTACTGCACTGAGAGGCTATCAAGGGTAACAAGACATGTGGATTAATTACTTTGTGCTAAATGTCAAAATTCACTTTGTAGCCTGTACTGTGTATGAAGTAGCTCCCTCCTCTTTCACTGTTACATTCAATTTGTAGTATGCACACAGAAAGCTGCTGCAGTGCAGCTGACATGCTCTAACTTGGATTTCTGCACCCTCTGCTTTACTGGGATAGGTCACTGCATGGACTGCAGCAGTCACAAGGCTGACTCTGTGTTGCAGAGGTTGGCAGTGTACCACAGATTTTCCCATATGTTGCAGCTGTGTTACTGTGTAAAAATAAAGGAAAGAGGGAAGGCTAAGAGAAGATGAGCCTGAGGAACACTGCACAGGGAAGTGAAGATGAAGGTTTAGTTCTTTTTTAAGAGTTTTGGGCACAGGATTTCTGATTCCCAAATGCTGTAGCAGCAGCTTTTACTCCTGCCGACTGCGATCTGACACAGTAAAAGGCTGGCTCCTGCCACTTGGCTGGCACTTTCCCACAAGGAAAGCTGTAGGGCTCTGGAACTGGGACTGAGAGGGATGCCTGCTGTGTAGCACTTGGGAAAGTACCTGAGTTCCCAATGTGTCTCTATTTAATGCATCTTGCTAACAAACCCACTGACAGCTATATGTTTAAATTGGTTTTAAACCCAATTCTGAAATGTCCAGTTCTTCCATAGGTACTCGAATCAGCAGCCAGCACCGGGTTTTTGAGCCCATACAAGCTGCATGGGTTCAGTTAGCTTCATAGTTTAGGTTTCTTGAACTTAATGCTTGGAATTGAAACGTAATTGTGCTTTCTGCACAATGTTTTCCACATCATTTTGCTTAGGCTTCTGCATAATTAACATTTATTAATCTAAAAAGAGAAGAACCGATATGCATCCAGCATGTGTCCCTAAGAGCACATGCATTCTTCAAATTGCCTGCATACCAAGAATGCCTACTTCCTTCCTTGTAAAAAAAAAAAATCTCTTAATCCTCAATTTTAAACCATTTTATTAACTTCTTTCTGTTGCAAGCCTAATCAGAGTCTCTAGGGCTACATAAAAGTGTATTAAGTAAATAAATGTTGGAGTTATTTATGGGACTAGTATGCTTAGTTAGTTTGTGCATATCTGGATTTATATGGATTTAAATACAAGCGTTGACTCATATGGAAAAGCTGAAAAAAACCCTACCTGTGTGATGTCTGTGTTCACTCCCAGGTCTGTATTATATTCAGCGACTTTGGAAAAATGCAGCATGTATGCAATCTGCTCATTGAAAAATTAGGAAATTCTATTACCATCAGCCCACCTCATTTCTACCATACACCAGAAGCTGTAGACACCCTTCGGTAAGTTCTCTCTCACGCCACAAGTTTTACAGCTTCAGATACCAGTTCACATAATACATAATTTACACTGTTTGTAATGGGACAAAATGGTTTCCTTCATACCTACTATAATTTATCTTCAAATATTTCAGTATTTGCTTTAAATATAAATCAGTGTTGTTCAGCCTAGAAGATGCAGGTTGTTTGTATGATGTTCCTGCACAAAAGCAGAATAAAAAATATTTCCCCACCGATTTCCATTGGAATTATCATCTACTGTAAATATTAGGTCAATGCAATTTGACCTTGGTTACATCACTATCTGTAGGTTTAATATGTATTTATTCTGGAAGGTACAAATTAGTTACAGGCAAGTAAGTACCCTTACTAGTTCCCAATAGCTGCTGACATGATGTGAAAAGGATCAGATGCAGTGGTTGTTTAGCATTGAAACATGCTACTTTGAAATTCCTAGTTATGTGCTAATTATTCACAGTCCTGAATTGTTAACAGTAGGAAGACAGAAGGAAGTTTAATCTTGGTTTGGGTTATGCCTTTTTAAAGATAAAAAGAATCATTCCTTATCCAAAATGCAACTAGCTGCTGCTAATGGATCTGGAGATGGCAGGATCTGGAATATTCTGGAAATCAGGCCAGTTTAAATAGGTGCCTTACAGCTGGGCCATCCAAATGCCTGGAGCAAGGGTTGAACTCTTGCTTTGCGCCAGTATACCTGCAGCATATAGGCACTGGAAATGCTTGGTTAAATCTGGTGAGGATGCTGACATTTTCTCTGCACGGTTTCCCAGAACCTGGGGGAAGGTGATGTGCCTTGAATCTATGCAGTTACAAAAGCTGAAGCATTTATAAAAACAAATGCTTGGCAGGAATATCTGTACATCACTCAGCCTGCTTGTTACTGTGCTGCTTTTTCTACCTCTCAGCCAAAAAGTGTGTGTTGCTGCTGTTGGAAACACACGTCAGAAAGCTCAAGAAGTCTGTCGTCTGTTTGGCCAGTCATTGGGAAAACCTTTATTAATAAGAGAAGAAGAAACAAAAGAATGGGGTGGCCACATAGACAGTCATCTATCAAACTCCCAAACTTCACTGACACTGCAAGAAAGAATCCAGAATGCTACTGTCTATGCTTCTTGTAAAGTGTTTGCTGTCTTTGAGATAAAAGGAAAAGAAAACAGAAGAAATAAGTTGCTCTAGAAACTTTCAAATCTGATACATTTCTTAATAAAATTTTTATACTTTCCTGAGTTTTGTGTTGTTGATTTCACTTCATTGTAGCAAGCAGTTAAGAGAGGATATTAACAATGAGGTTTGTGTAGTGACCCAAAGTAGGTTTCATAGCATATCTGCTGAAGTACAAAACAGTAGATTAACTCCTCAAAGCCACATAATGCAAGCTTTTGTAAAGAGAATCAAAGAATTATAGAATGGTTTGGGTTGGAAGGGGCCTTAAAGATCTCCAACCTCCCTGCCATGGGAAGGGACACCTCTCGCTAGACCAGGTTGCTCAGTGCCTCCAGAGAGGGGGCATCCACAACCTCTCTGGGCAACCTGTTCCAGTGTCTCATCACCCTCACTCTAAGGAATTTCTTTCGTATATCTAGCCTGAATCTGCCCTCTTCTAATTTGCATCTGTTGGTGCTAGTTTTGCCATCAAGTATCCTATTAAAACGTCCTACTGCTGCTTTTCTGTAGGCAACCCTGCCCAGAAATTTTAGCTCTATCCCCTAAAATTTAGGTTATTATTTATTCTAAGACTACAGTTCTTAATTACCTGAATGGAATTTGATGTGTTAACCTTTGATACTCTTGGCTGCATCTGGGCTAGATTTAAACCTTTCCTCACAGATCTGGAAGAGAATTAATCCCCATTCTGAGTCATAGTAAACTGAATATGCAATGTATTCACTTCTAAGGAAATGAACTGTTCAACGTAAGCTTTGGGAAATTCATCGTAGGAAAAATATACGTGATTTTTTTTTTCTTTGTGTCTATATTCTCAAGTTTAAAAAGGATAGATGCCAGCTGGGTGTAAATTACATGTACAAACATTTAAATAGTTCAGTCATGAGGATAGAATTTTTTCAGCCATGGTTGCATAACATATCTCGATCCATCATATCCACTGAAATAGGCTTTTATATCAGGGTGATGCACCTGAGAAAACATTTCAAGTCAAATAAGCAACAGGATTAGCAATAAATACAAACTGATAATTAAAGAATAATCAAAATTACTACAGTTAACTTTTTGAAAACTCCTGACTAGTTTTTAAATACTTAAAGTACACAGAGATATTTTTCAGGGGGGGGTTTCCATGTCATTGTTAACAGTGTCTTTCTCAAAGTACTCTGCAAGAGTTGAACATATCAAATGTGATACCACATACTTCATCTACACCAACAGCGAAGCTTTAAAAATCAGAGCTGTTTCTTATATAAAGAGTTGCCACTCATTTGTTGCTAGTAAAGCTATTTAATTGTGGTTTTTTGTTTGTTGGTTGGGGTTTTTTTCATCTGGATCAGTTATCCAATCCAGTTAGGCAGCAGGAACAGTAAAGAAGGAGTCAGGGAAACACTGCAGACACAGTGAGTTGATGGCCTTAGATACCACAATGTCCAGATTGGATTGTCCTTTGTGGATTTATATCTTCAAGTTCCATGCTTTGCCATGATGAAGAAAGTCTGCAGTGAATGAGTTAGCATTGACAGCTGGGAAAAGGTCAGTTAAGACAAGTCTAAGGATCTTCTCATGGGTCTCAACTCTTAAGTCAATTACTCTGCCTTGTTAGGCTGGTGAAAAAGCTGAGTGAGGGCAATCTACAGATCTGCTTTTGAACTTGAGGAACAGGCATGACTCATCATTTGAAATTTATCTCAACTAGACAATTTTCAAGGACCTGGTTTTGTGAGCTTGTTCCTCTAATAATCTGCGGGGAGAATTAGCCTGTATGGAGGTGAATAAAACTATCTTAAAGGCTAATTTAGACAAAGTAAATTTTTAAGGTGAGGTACCCATTTCTCCCCATGGTCTATATACAAAACCAAAGACAGCCAGCTCACTGACATAATGACACATAAGTCAGAGTTGCAAAACCCCAATTTTAAGCACTTATGATACTTACCTGTGACCACATAGTTCCTGCTACTAAGTTCAGGCATGTTAGCACATTATATAGTACAAGTCATGGTTAAAACAGAAACAGGGATTGGAACTTCTCCAAAACAAAAGAAGTAATGGTGTTCCACTGTCAGCCCCAATTGATTGAGGGGGTCCTTTCTGTGCAGCAGCACAGTTTCAAGAGCCAGCAGGCCAGCCTAATTTACACAGTTCCTTTGGGGAGTTCTCCTGACAGGCAGAAGATGTAAATTTGAAGCTCTGCTATTAGACTCATCATGCATCTCCTGCTGGATGAAGGTTCGGCTGTTACTCTAACGAGAGATACTGCCTCTATCCACTATTTGAAAGAGGGCATACAGAAAAGCACTGGATCTCTTGCAGAAAGCCATCTGAGTGTGGTATGCATGCCTGAAGGCCATTTTGTGAATCAGTCTCTGACTAGTTTAAGAATCAGTGCACTTTGTGTAAACTAGAAATCAAAAGCTACCAATACACAAAACAGAATTTTTGGCTCCTGCTTGTTCAGTCTGGGCAGCAGCTGAACAGGAGCTGTTTGAAATGGTGATTGTTCAGAGCACAAGTGAGAAACCAATATACTTTGCAAGATCCAGTAGAAAGAGGTGAAATAACTCGTCCAACTTTGGCAAGTCACAGAAATCCTAGAACAAAATCCACGTCTGCAACAGTTGCCATGTAACAGAAGGAGATAAAACATTTTAAAAACTAGGCAGTTGGATACTTTGAAGTAGGCAGTACCTGAGTGTGATCATTTATCACCTTCCAAAACCCATATACTTTAAATACAGAAGTAATTTGTTTATCTGCTTTCTCTATTAGTTTTCACTAGCATCACAAAACAGATAGCATCTACTAAGGCAAGGGTCAGCCAACTTTTCCACGTACAGGATAAAAACAAGTTGTAATTGAATAAAAAAAAATTCTACCTCTAACCCCATAATTACTGTTATCTCTTCCTCAGGAATGTAAGCTGTAGATTTGCCAAATCCATTTACTTTGTTAATTAGAATTCGATAGTGAGGAGTATCTTTTAGATCCTGGAAAAACAGAAGGAAAATGAATAGCCTTAAGGGGAGATGATGACTAAAGATTCCACCATATAATCAGTTAACTCACTGGCCTTGCAGAACCTAAACCCACTCAATATATACATACAGGGCATTCATTTTTATTATCACAACAACATCATTTTGGAAAATTAAATACATAGTAATGAATGTTTTTCTATAATGATTTGTTAATCACCCTTCCTCCTTCATGAATGGCAACAGAGAATACCAGAGAGAAAGAGGCAAACTCAGAAGTTAACACCACCTCTGACAATCCTGCTACCAGTCCTGGACAGAGCAAAGGGAACTTCTATGTATATATAAATATCTTCCAGCCAAGAAAAGAAAAGTGTGGCTTACTATTATTTTTACAGGCCAGGGTCCCACCATGCTCATAACAACCCACAGACATTCCTGCCCAAAGTAATCCACAATGTAAACACAAAAAGATGGATGAATACAAAAAGGCAAAAAGGTAACTGGAAACATTTAAGCAGTTAGTATCAATCAATGTGACAGGCAGTGTCTTCAGCTTAAGTCAGAGAAAGGCAAGGAAAATTTAGGCTAAAAACCTGGCTAATATTTAGGGGGTATTTGCAAGGATCAAGCTTAGTAGTTGCCTCTTAAAGGTCAGAAGGCATTTCTCATTTTCAGCCCTCTGACTTAACAATTAGTGCCTCTTTGTCTCTGAAGCAGCATGTCAGCAGCCAAGCCACAGAATGCACAGCACTGTATTATCAAAGCAGCACCGTCAACAAAGATATAGCATCTGATTTTCAAATACAACAAGGACTTAGGCTAGAGAATTTTAAAACCTTCAAGAATTCAAATCAAAATGTGCTGCTAAATAGATTTACACTCCAAGTATTAAGATCTCCCCAAAACCAGCTTTCTAACTGAAACTAAACACTAAAACGTAAGGATTAGTTACATTTCTTAGGTGCAATGAGGATGTTACCAATTATGGATGATCAGATAAAAGATTTGACAGCCTCTCAACTTTAGTAGCACACTACAAGAAATACTTTCAAACATTACAGGTTGACACTGCTACTTTAAATACAATACTGTATTCAAAATGAGCAATTTTAATTCAAAATATGTCCAACTAACCAGCTAACCAATCCATGGCACAAAAGCAAAGCTCAGCAGGGACAACAGCACAGCAGCCGTGGAGGTATCACTCAGGTGATATAGGAAACAAGTATTTTCCATTAGGTTAGCAGGAAGTCTGACTTTGACAGTATTTCTCAGGGTTTTTTTTTTAACCTGAGTTATTCTATGTATATATTAATAAAGTAAGAGTTTAATAAATTCAGACCTGTTTTGCCGGAGGATATTTGTGTCGTAGCCATTCTTCCGGAGCTTTAGCTTTTATATCCCATCCGACAATGACTCCTGAATAGCCAAATCTTTTGTGAACTATTACCTGTCCCACACTGAAATGAATATATTCAGGCTTTGGACTGCGAACATCACTCGATTCTAAGTTAACAAAGAAAGACACTTAGAAAGCATAAGTGTTTGATCAAGTACATTAAACACTTAAACAGAGGTTCTCCTCTTTTCTACCAAAAAGGAATTATTGTGAATTAATAAGTAAAGTAAACAAGGGAATGGGTACTTCGTTTTTTTTCCCACCAGAATTTGACTTTGTTTGACAAAGCAGCATCCACCAAGGAACACATTTCCGTATTTGTATGCCTTTGATATTACATAGCGATCTTAATAAAGGATAACACAAACAAAGCCTTGCATACAGCATTTTACAGTGCTTACACTTGATAATGGATTTTGCCATTTTTTTTCCAGCTTCACAAAATCATTCTATTCAGTCTGACCAAGAGCAAATTCTTTCCAGGAGTAGACTGGTCAACTGTTTCATTTTCTTTTTGTGTAGTTGATCTAAGTCAGTTTTGAATCAAGTGACAGCAATACCATTCATTCACACAAACCAGGCACACACACATCAGTTCAGTAAAACAGATACATACATACATTATATCATATTGATACTACTGCACAACACAGGGTAAAAAGGCCTTAGATGTTACATTTTCTGATTCACATACTGAACATTATCAACAATGTTTAGACAGAGGGGGAAAAAATAGACTACCAACTAATGATACCATAAAAAGACTACCATAAATGATCAAAGCAAGAAATCCACTATGAAAGACCATATAGAAGACAATATCACAAGCAAAATCCAAAAGGACTGCAAAAAATCCAATACCTGCAAAATAAGAATGGGTTTCTGCTTCATTGTCACCAATTTTAGTTTTCTTTTCTCCATAGTACCAACTCCTAAAATGTAGAATTAATAATCCAACATTCAAATAAGTTCTTTAGAAACTGAGATTTAGGATAACCTGCTTTCTAATTATTCTTAGTATCTTAACCATTTTTTTCTGAATAGAGGGATGCTGCAAAGCCTTTGATACAAATTGAAGCCCAATTAGAATGAGAGTTTTACATTAAAACTGCTTTTAAGGAATTCACAAGACAAAGGAATTTGTTCCAACAAGAGAAAAGAATATGAATTTCATTTCTTTGCAAATGTAACTCTATAGCTGCATTATAATTTTTATATCAGAGGAGATCCATTTATTTTCATCAGGTGATGACCAAATATTATTCCAAACTCAGAGTGCTTCTTCAGAATCTTTCGTAAGTTCCACTGTGAAATCTTTAAAGACTGGTTAACATTGTTATGGATAGAGTGTCTAGCAGTAAATGCCAGATGAAGGCTACCATAAATACAACTTATCCTTCTACACTAGGCTGAATTTCATGTGAGTTTAAAAGGGGGGTAGGGGGAAATGCTAGAGAGGGACAATTTGAAAAAGGGGAGATGGCTTATGGTTTTCTTTGTGAAAAACAGAAAGTGTAAAGAAGCAATGAGCAAACGAAACACTTAAGGGAGCTTTCAAATATTCCCTATGCTGGCAATGTAATAGGAGCAGTCTATGAACAAATGCATTTGGGTTAACATTCTCCACTCATATCAGCCAACACCTGCTAGTGCCAAAGAACTAGTCCTATTCTCCTAACTCTTTCATGGTGTTCACCATCTTCCCTCCTTCAGTCTTACACCTTTCAAGCTGCCTGGAAAAAAAGACCAGGTTCCGCAACCATGCAAATAATACTTTCTTTAAATATAAAGTCCTGGTTAGCTCAAATCAGTAGGAAGACTTAAGGTTGATAAATACCATTTAACAGCAATGGGCTAATATAGTAGGTTTGGAAAGTCTCAAATGTCAACATATTTTTAGGATAATCCATTCATATAAGATATCCAGAAAACACAAGCAGTCCCAGAGGATCATTTGGTCTTTGAAGGCTTTATCTTTAGAAATGCCTGGAGCTTTCTATAAAGTTGCAAAGGAATTTATGGTAACCTCAGAAAAGCAGAGGTTCTGTTTCCAGCCATACATCATTCCCCTAGGCTTTCCTGGGGGCATAACTGAGTCAGAATCTTCCACAGTTCAGACAAATTGACACCCTTGATTACTGTTCATAGATCAATAACAAAGGACTTTTGAAGATCCAGACAAGGTAAAATCTTTGGGCTGCTTGTAATCTACAAGAATTAAGACTCGCACACAAGCCTTCTAACTTCTACAAACAGGTTCAAGCAGCAGTCTTCTTAAATTAAAACGGCATATCTATAAATGGACATAATCTCATTTTTTCTAGACAAACTCTGTCACATGCTCAATAATCAAGTTTGCCCTTCTTCCTAAATCCACAGATTTCCTATCTACATTTTCTAATTCAAGTTTACTTGAACTCCCAAATGCAGCATAAATTGTCCATCCCATGTCATAGGAACTGATCCTACAAACCTGTGGCTACTGACAATCATTAGTATGGTTAATTCTCCTGACTTCATGATCAGATAAATTTAAAGTAGAGTATAACATAGACATTCACTGCCATGATTTATATTTAGTTATGGACAAGTTCAAATGTAGAATATAGGCAAAAGATTTTCATAAAACTCAGATCAGTTTCAACAATAAGAGACATTTCCCCTTTGTCCCTTGTTACACCCCTAAAGCACACTTTCCTGTGTTTGAAATTGATTTAGTGTTGAGAGTATGTAACATCCTACCTTGTCTTTGATAGCCACAGCTTTAAACGATCTGCCCACGCATCCGGACTCAAGTAAGATTTTGTAAAGCTGCTCCAAGAGGCAATTATCCTTCAGTAGTAAAAATAATCATCACATTGTTTTAAAAACCTTCCACAGTATTTTTTTTTTAACATTTAAAACAGCAAATGGGAAAAAAAGCATCAGTGACCAGGAACAAGTTCTCTTCAAGATCAGTATCTAGAATGCAAATTAATATTCTTTCAATCATCACCCACACAAGTAAACCAAGTGTAAATTATGGAAAATGCCATTTATCACAAGAAAGTTGCTTGCTTTCTGTACTCAGGCCATAGGAATTGCTAAATCCTGTTTCTGCAGTTTCAACTGTTACTTGAGAATAGCAAGCAAGAAACATTTCAAAAATGGTACACCCAATCAAAAGTCTATTAAAAATAGCCCAAAAGTTTTTGCATAAATCTAAATGGTTAGTACTTGACTCATGCCATGAAGCCTGACAATTATTTAAATCTGTGTCTTTATGCTCAAAGCCAGACTTAGTTCCTTTCATAACAGGCCAATCTCATGCTTGCATTTTTTCATGCATTTGACTTCTACAGAAGAACCACACAACCAATGCACTGCCCAGGCTGCACTGTTAAAACAAAGTCAAAGAAGCCCATGGATCAAATGGATCCTCTTCAAGATACCAACAACCGGTTACAACTCACAAACATTTGCACCTGTATTCTTCACTTCTGGATACTGATGTGTGCCACTCTGTCATTTCATAATTTCACAATTCACATACACAGTGGCACTACTTACTTAACTCTCATTATGACTGCCTTAGCTAGTCTACTATGAGTGATTTTTTTTGTTGGTTAAAACTCTGTACTGAGTCATATTATGCAAGAAAATCTATTTTAACAGTAAGTGTCAAAAGGTAATGGAAAGGCAAAAACAGTCTTATAAATAAGACATTAAATTTCTTCCTTTTTCAAAGGACATAACCTACACTAATACACACTGGAATGTTCAAAACCAGAATGAAGTTAAGGTGGAGTTGTGCATTCACATAGATTATGCACAGTTTTTTATGTGAAGAAAACAATTGTTACTCAAATTTTGAAGGACATCTTTAAACAACCAAATACAGTCACTTTAAACCACAAAAATGTCTGAGGTATGATTTGAATGTTGTTTTCATGGAGAAATGGCCAGTGTGTTCTACCCACACTCCAACTTTCCCGGACAAAGTGTCATTGTAAATGAGATATAACTCTCTTATAAATAAATCCAGTAGGGAAGGAGAGACTTACAACCTTTCTGTTATTTGGATGCGCTGTGCAGAATCTGTCCCGTACCACTGGGATATGAAATATTGTGCAGGAAATGCAGACAGCAGAACACAGATCTGAAGAGCTGCAGCTGCACTGATGTGAGGCATTCCACTGGAAACTTGTTTAAAGGACACTTCCTGCTCTCTACTCAGAAAACAGGAGAAAAAAGAAAAAGAGAGATACTAAAATTGTAGCCATTAGCTTTCCTAGCTGTGTAGTACTTACGTGTTTCCTTCAAATTGTTTTATTGGTTCATACAATCTGTACACATTCATTTCAGGTCAAACTGTTTGAGAATAGTTATAAAAGCTAACAGAAGACAAAAGTAGACAGCTTCACAAAACGAAACAAAAACCGAGTTAAGAGTTATACAGTGAGCTCCTTCATCTGGAAATAGAAGGGGAAAAAAAAAGAATTGGGAAGGTGTACAGTTGTCCAATTTGCAAGAAAAAACTGCTCTCCATTAAAAAAAATCATTGTACTGCTATATCATCTAATTACATGTATTAAATATGTCTGACATATCAGATTGATAGCCTCAAGAAAAATTTGTTCAGTTGTAGTGATTATTGCATGTATGACAGAACAAAGGGATTATTCTTTCAGACTGAAGGCAAGCATAGTATGATCCTAAGATAACAATATGTGCCACAGTCCTGTCATTTGACTAAAGGATTTGACATCATCATTCAATCCAGAGGCACCTGCTACACCTTACCAAGACATTAAGATATTCATGACCCTTCCCTGTCACATGAAGGTAATTCACCTTCAGCTGAAGAGTACATTTACTATATTTTACACCTGTGAGTGGCTTTTCAAAACAGAACTTAGTCCTGATGAAATTTGAGCCTTGCAACTTTTGCACAAATGTTCTCAGGGTGCACAGATTTATTGCAATGTTCAAAGAGACATCTACATCCACTCTCTGTTCTGCCTCGTTAGTTGGTCTCATCAGTCACCAGTCACCACTACTCTCCAGTACAGGACAAACACAAGCAAATTGTTTAACTTGAGTTCCTTCTAGTCCCTGCTATCCTAACATGTCATTTACAAAATAATTTGATTTAAACAATTTGTGTACCTCTACCAAAGGTAGCTGAGATCAAAAAATAAAGCTGAAGGAGGCCCAGATAATATTATGGAGAATATGATAACATCTGCATGTAAGATAAGCAGTTACCACAAACTGTGCTTTTCCCTTCTGCTTTAAAGCAAAGGAAAAACAACTCCTAATTTTAGACAATCTCAGTAGCTGTCTGAGTAGACAACTTGCTACTCATGTATAAGAGGGAAGGTGATGAGCCACACACTAGTTCATCAAAATAACCATCAGGACCCTGCTAGGCTGGAGAGCTGGAGAAGACCTCCCAAAGAACACCACCACCTTGCCTGCACAGGTTCCAGAACACAGACAGACGACTCAATTTACTTAAAATTTCCTCACAAACGTCTAGGCCAAGTTCAATGGGGCTCTAAGTAATCTGGTCTAGTAGAAGGTGGCCCCTGCCCATGGCAGTTAGGACTAGATGATCTTTAAAGTCCCTTCCAACTCTAAACATTCTACGTCCGATCCTAAGATTCTATCACTGCTGGCCCTGAGGGTCTTTCCCCTACGCTCGCAAACAGCTTTTTACGAGCTGCTTCCGACAGAGAGGGCTGCGGCAGCAGACAGCAAGATGGCCTGGACCAAACTTGGAGCCCTCACAGAATTAAAATACTTTGGCAGGTACCCAAATACCAAATACTACCAGGTACCCAAAAAACTGCCAGAAACGAGCTATGCCTTTACCCCCACAGACGACAGCCCGGCAGCCGAGCCGCAGCAGAGGGAGAAGCCGCCGCACTCGCCCCGTCCGGTAATTCTGCCACAAGCCCCGGTGGCCAAGGCCACAAAGCCGAGCGGCCGGCAGGTGAGGGAGCCCCGCAGGCCCTTCTTCCCCGCCTCACCGGTCCTCGGTCCCTGACGGGAGCGACGGCCCTCCGCCGCAGGGCAGCAGGTGTCGGCACCACCCCGTCACCTTCCCTCCCGCTCCCCCGCGTTAGGCAGCCCCTCACCCGGCTGCTCCGCTCGGCTCCGCTGTGCTGTCCGGCGAGAGGCAGAGCTCCAGGTGGAGGCGGCGCTACCTGCCCCACCACCAGGGGCAGGGCGCGAGCGGCGGCGTCGCCCGGCGGCAGGTAGCGACCGTTAGGGGGCGGCGGACATTTTGTGCGGCTGAGAGGAGTGGCGGAAAGGGGCCGCTGGCTCTGCCCGTGCCGGGACGGCGAGAGTTTGAACGCCTAAAAATGGAGGGCAGGGAGGTGAACGCTGGCGGCTTGAGGCGTCTAAGGTCAGGCGCGTCACCCTCTTTCTCCCATGCTAGAAGTTGTTCTCCTCTTCCATGGTAAGCCTCTTCCCCGGTTGGTTTTAACTTCTCATGAAACAAACATGTGAGTGGACTTTACACCTTTCCCCTTGCTAAGAAGATTATAAAGAAAGAAAAGATAAAGTTTTATTTATTTTTCAAAACACCCTGGAATTTTTTTTTTCCTGTGAAGATGGACAAGCGCCATTAGCCTGATGTGAAGAGAAGTCAGGATGTATCCTCCAGCGTTAAGTTTATATCATGTTTTAACAAAAAGCTTTAATCCATCCTCACAGCCCGCCTCCATCCGCTCTGATAGTAGTCAGGGTGTGCTTGGTGGTAGTCCCCAGGCCCTAGGCTTTGTCACAGATGGGTGAAGGTGTAGCCAAAACAAAAGTCTCCAGCATGGTTTCGATCACACAGGTGTCAGAAGCTCTCTTCGGGCCTGTGACTGCTGAGCTGCTGAACTGGGGGTTAAAACCTGCTGTTTGGTGTAAATTCAATAGTGACCAAATTCATTGATGACACCCAAATAACCAGAAGAGGGTAGTCTCAAATTGCAAACGATCTGGAGAGATTAGCATGACAGGAACATTGCCAACAGTGGGGGAAATTCATCAGTCACCTTATCAAGAGAGAAGAAATGTTCTAGCCTTCTCGCTTACTGAGCAAATCTCTGTAAAGGGCAGTACTGTGAAAAAAAGGAAAATGTTATGGAGCCATAACTAGGTCAGTAATGTAGCTTACTATCCATAGTTAGACTTTTCAACTGAAAAAGTCAAGAAAGCACTTTTTCCTGTAGACACATGCTAAAAGAGAAGGTGGTCTCAGAAATAGTGTGAAAACAATGGAACAAGTTGCCCTGAGAGGTGGTAGATGCACCATCTCTGGAAACATTCAAGGTCAGGTTGGACAGGGCTCTGAGCAACTTGATCTACTTGAAGGTGTCCCTGTTTATTGAAGTGACCTTCAAAGGTCCCTTCCAACCCATGCCATTCTACAGTTCTAAAGATAAGCAAAATCATGTAGTATCTCCTATACTGTATCTGGCAGTGCAGGAGAATCATAATCATAGAACAGTTTGGAATGCTGCTAGCCTTTAAGTTGGATGCAGCAGTTTGACCTGTCGCTTAGGCTGAACTGAATTGTCCTGTGAATTTGTTTTGAGCCTGGGCCCCATGAAAGATAATTAAGTAAAGCAAACATTATGTCAGGAAGTTCACATACAGCATCTTGGGGCATGCAGTTAAACAAGTATCATCCATTTTTCTAATACATAAAATGCTTTGAATTTCTATACCTTAGCTGGGGAGGAAACTAAAGGAAAAAAATGGGCATCAGGATTGAGCACTGCTGCTTTCTCTTCTCCATTGCTTATGTAGCCATTTGACGTGGCCACATCAAAACAGCTCTACCTTTCACTAACTGGTAACTCAGACAAACGCCTCTGAGGGCTGCAGTGGTTACATATTAAATGTTTCTCATTTTCCTTGGGAATGCTCTTTCTTCGAAATCCAATCCCTCCCTCCCCCAAAATAGAGGCACACTCCCTGTGAAAAGAGAAAGGGATCAGTGGTCAGTGCTTCTGGCTTGATCAGACTCAAACTGAGCTCTCCTTCCGCAGAAGACCACAAAAGGAGGACTTTAAGGGCCCTAGAATTGAGGACAGCTTTCATCTGTGCCAAAGGAAGCAGTATCAGGGGCAAGCTGCATAAGAAACAACAGCAGTCTTCCCTAGCAAAGACAGGGAGGAGAGAGGAGGCTGTATAGGGAGTCAATGGCAACAAGACAAGCACAAAACTTACAAAAAGTTTGTAATTGTTAAGATAAATATATGCAGCATTTTATTGGAATATTTCCAAAGCCAGAGGAAATTTACAACTCAATAAATCAGCAGGCAAAAATTCTGTCCATAAAATAATCTCAGATGAACTACCTTTCTTAAGACAAAGTTTATATGATTTTTTAAGTAATTTTTCTCAATAATTTAACCACATTTCCTTTATAACTTTATCAATCAGAAGAGTTGAGTGTTAGCACCTAATTTTGCAACCTCAAATGCTCTAAAAGCTATTAAACAGAATAAAAGTCTCAAATACTAGATTTTTAATCTTTCTCTGTGTGCTTCAACATTCAGATTAACCCATGTCACTGAAAGACAGCAGTCGTGCACATGCATTCAGCTCTTCGTGTTGATATTCAAGTCGGGTAAAAACATGCAGTGTACTGAGATCTGGCAGAAAAACTAACTAAAGTGTTTGACTGTTTTCAGTATTTTCTTCTGTAAGGAACCTCAGCATAAAACCTTGGTGAATGGGAAGTTTTTGATAGCTGTACTCCTTTTTTTGATAGTTGATGGAAGCTTACAACATTCTTAATATTAAGGAGAATTTAAGTTTTTGAATTACGCTACTCAAATATGAGAAAAATAACCCCACCTGATTTCTCTACTATAGAATGTAATTTTTTTCTCCAGTATTTGAGTCATAGTCTAAGTAGCTTTGGATTTTAAATTGTGATCTTTATTATTATGAATATCCTCACTCAAAGTCAAATTTAGAGATCTGAAACAAAGCACAGGTTAACAGATAAGGCTGTCTGGCCCTTGAGTACTAACGAACATTTAGCATGAACTCAGTGTCTTAAGAAATATGCCTTTGCAGAAATTTGATGCTGAATGGCTTCATTACCTCTGCTCTTGATTCCCCTTGATTCTTTTTTCACTAGCGTGCTTACAAGCTAAAGTAAAACAAGAGGCAAGTAAAACCAAGTTTAGATATACACTTCCCATTCCTGAGACAAGAAAAGGAAGCACTAAGGAAGTTAATGGGGCTGTTGCCAAATTAGAAACAGTGTTCCATAATTCTCTACCCTGTCCACTCTTTAGCAGGCACAGATTTCAAACCATGAGACAGGATTCATAAATCCTCACTACACTCCTGGCAAAGAGTCAATTAAGCCTGTTTTTCAGATAGCTAATGCACAAGATTCGTCAGAGCTAGAAAAATAAACTGACAGTCTGGACTTGGGAGTTTCCTGTTGGCATTAGTAAAGCCCACTAAAACTACATTTTGCATGCTAATTCTGTGTACAATAACTGAATTATATGTAATTTAAATTCCAGTCACTTTCTACTTTGCTTGCTGGCTTTAGTTTTGTGGCATTTGCTTTATTTTCATATGTGCTTCAAATAGAAACATTGATTAATTTTTAAAACCATTATACTTTGGTCATTTGTTTTGGGGAAAAATTACAAACATTCTTTTGTGAAGCTCATATTGATAGCTAGAGCAGGAAAGAACACATGCTTTGGTATCACTTTGGAACCAAAACGGTCAGCTTCAACAACCATACCTAATTTCCTTAATTTAACGAGCCATTCACTCTGACAAGGTAATGAAGTACTGGCACAATCAGCTTCTAGTTGTCAGATACCAAGATTTCATAGTATCTGCTAATCCTAAGCACTTTCTTGACTTATTCAAAGGAAAAGAAAGGCAGGAGGTTTCAAAAAGACACTTGTCACACATGAGGAGAGGGAAATGGGATATGGTATTTTAAGGATTCTGTGCAAAGCTACATGGAAAAAAAAGACCTTCAAAACCAGAAGACCATAAACTTCTCTCTTAGAAAATCTCCTCCAGAAGAAACAAACAAAAGAATAATAACCCACTTCAACTGTTTCAGTAACACAACTAAAACCAGGCATAAACCATAACCCTTGGACCCTGGGTAGCAGAAAGAGCAACCCTGGAAAGAGCAATCATTATTATTAGAACACCAATACTGTAGATTTGTATACAATAAAACTACCATCTCTAGTACTTTACAGAAATAAGCACTTTCAGTATTCAGTATTCCTCTGCAGTCAGAACATACCAGTTACTAAAACTCACAGAGATACTTAAGAGATAACAGAGGTTTTCTCTTGTATGCTAAAAACAAGTTTGTTTCTGCCCCAGACTCCATGGTGAATGTGTCCGGAGAGCTAAAGGGAACTCAGTTTGTTTTGCTCTGACCATCCCAACTCCATGGCTCAGCAGCACATGTACCTGCATCTATGGAGGTAAGGGTTTCTCCTATTACTTCGTTGTCTGTGCTTTCAGGTAAGGAGGAAATCATCACCTGATAAAGCAAGTGAAATTAAACATGATCCACACAGAGCAGTATTTGAAATGCCAAGCATTTCTTTTGCTTTACATCTACTGAGCAGAAACAAACAAAAGCCAGTGTTGTGCAAACACATCCTGTGCTGACTTTTCTGTTCATCATCCGTTCAGGGCAACTAGACAGCAGAGCAGTACTCTATATGCAGGGCAGCTGGGGACTTCTGTCTGTTTAGCTCTTTTAGCTTCTTCTATGCATCGAGAGAAGCAGAAATTTCCACATAGATTGGATGTAGCTCAAGTACAAATAGCTGTCACCCAAACAGGGATGGATCCTTGGAGGATTTGGAGTATTCTGCTGAACACACACAAGTAAGCTAAGACAACTGGCAACATGGCATCTTCAGTGCCAGATGCTCGGGCCTTTGTGTTGCCTCCAGAACTGTGGTTTTAGTGAAAAAACCCTCAAAACACTAATATTTTGATCTCTATTGGACAGTGATGTAATTCTGTCTGTTCCCACATAATACATTACCATATAGTGGTATACACTATATTTCCTGTATACAGGAAATCAAAATGAGCTGATTTTAGGCTGTTTTGAAGAACTCATGAGCAGTTATCCCACAAGACAGTAGATCACTAGATAGAAACACACACTGTTGGACAGCTTAGAAAAACATGTTTTCTATTTATTTAAAAATAAGTTTGTAGTTACTACATTGCAGTGACAGCAATTCTTACACATACATTCTAGTTTGTATAAAAGGGTTCAAAGTATTATGCATCAAAACTAACATAGAAAGTGTCCACATAACAATAAAGAAACTTCCAATCCGTATGTACAAAAAGAAAGGGCACTGTTATTCTGACGAGATAGTTTAGGTTATAACATGGTAATCCAGATTTCTGGAAGGAAAAAAACCTGATAAAGCTAGAGAATTATAGTTTTCAAAACTGTTACTCATTACATACAACAGATTTGTGTTTTACATAATTCTGTACAAAATAAGCATAATCTGAAAATGTGTCAGTTTCAAAATTAACCCTTCTAGATAATTTCCTCAAAGTTGAGCTCCATTCTGTACATATTTAAGCATTATGAGAGATCATTATCCAGTTGTCTGCCACGCTTTCTGCACTTCTAGTATGGTCCAAAAATGTAACTCCTGTACAGCCTCAACATATTAGCCAACCCAGCACAACACTTCCTGTACATCATACTGCACTGCGTACATGATAGTTACTTTTATACTTCTCTCTACCCCTAAATTATATGACCTCATTCTTTGTTCTGGGTAAGAATTCATAGCATAGTACTACTTTCCCTTCCCAAAATGTATTATTTGCCCTATTTGAAGTGAATTTCCTGATGTATTTATCTGCATTAAAAAGGATTCAAATTACTAACTTGCTTCACTAACCTCCTCCTAGAAGCTAAATTTACCTTTACTTTATTGCAACATATAAGGTTTCTCTCTAGAGTGCCTGGAGGCTGTTATACCTGGGGGGTGAGGAAGGTAATGGCCTTTTTCTGCAAGATGGTTTTTATACTAGCTTTCCTAGAGCATTTCTTCCTCTAACACACTGTTAAAATAACATGGCAAATTCCCACAATGAAATCAGAACAAATGCAAAAGCTCCTAGAGGTTAACTCTAAAAGCTACCTGTTAATTCCCTCAGATACAGTAGAAAGTGTACAAGCTGTACTCCTAATTCAAGAACAGCAAATTACATAAACTGTTAATCCCAGATTTGCTTTTGGAAACACATTGTTGAGCCCTGGCCAATTTTATGATATTTAATACACTTTCCCCTGCATATGAACAAGCAAGTATATACAGTAATTTACAGCAGAAAATTAACAGCCCTTTCATCAGTTAAATATCTAGGTCCCCTTAGAAACCAATTGGTTACAAGAACTTCACGGATAAAAGAAAATACATTGGATAGTAATTTTGCAGATAATTTGGCTTCATCAGGTAGTGAACAGATGAGCTTTTGCTGTTTCTAGGTGAGGTTTTAAAGCCCTTGACCTTCTATATTACAGCACTGTTGCAGAGTTGTATTTATAAACTCCTGTTAAACACTCAACTGTGTTAAAAAAAAAAAAAGGGCAAAAAGAAAAACCTTTTAAAAACCACTATGGAAAAAAATTCTATTTTAGATTAAGGTAAAGACATGGGACACAATGTCATTACTGGTGGTATTGCTGTATGTTGATTGACCAGCAAGATGTTAAAATTACCTCAGCAAGATTTGCATGCTTGAAATTAAATCAAGTGTTGATGAAAATGAGCTCAAAAACCTTCTAACCTCCAATCTACTCTGTAAGTATGGGGTGAAAGGGTCCCATTCAATTAAGCCTATTGCTTTTATACAACCAGTCAACCATTTAACATGTGCCTAAATTCAAATTACACGCTACAGCATTAACTCATAATCCTTGATCCAACAAATGCGAGCAAAAGATTTAACAATATGGTCTAAAGATTGTAACAAGCTTTAAGTTACTGAATGGACAGGGTATTGTTTTTAGGTTGTATATAGACTTTTTTTGGTAAGACAAAAGCCTCTGGCACAGAATCAGAATTGGTACTTGAAAAATATTTGTACAGCGACTTGTCTCTACCCTAATTTATTTTTTTTTATAGCTATTAATATATCCTACGTGCTGCATCAGGGTCCTTTATCAATCAATAGTTTTACAAATATTAATCCATAGTAATATTTGACTCAACCAACTCAATCTTACAAGTCTATCAACAAACTGATCACATGTACAAACTGGACACTGTACAAATAAACATATGCAAATATATATCACAGCAGTCTAATCACTGGAGGAAGACATTTTTCTGTCAAGTTGTATCACTGGTCATTGCCGAGTGACAAAGAGCTGTAGTTCAATATTGATGATAATGAACACTATAGTGGGTCAAATTTAAGTTCAGCTCCTAGAAAACACAGTAACAACAGAAACAAAATGGCTAAGGAGTTGTTAAGTACGTAGCCACAGGTACAATGATTTCTGTAACATTTAGAGCACACTGGTATCACAGAAATAGAACTTACTTCCTCAGCGGTAGTTAGAGAATACACCATTATGAAGACACCATTCAGCAGTAAATACCAATTTTAATGTTTCCCAGTATGAACACCAGAACAATAGCCTCATATCCATTTCAAATATAAAAGAATTTAATTAATAAAATAACATTAATTGCTGCCAGGTCTCTAAGATAATTTGTGTGTATATGATTCTGAATTTATGTACTATTTACAATGCAAATGTTAAACAAACACGAGATTCTGATACTCCATTTTCTGAACCAGTTGTTAAGTACTTGAGATGGCATTATAAAACATGCACATAGCTATAGTTTTAAAATTATTTCAGAACACTGACCAACAGTTTATTGCTCACATTAAAAAATTTAAGACTTTGTAACCAAAAGGTCTTTTTCTGTGTTGATACAGTCTGTCTCAACCTCAAATAACATGTTTTTCCCCAATGGAAAAGCACAGTCTGATGGTTAACCAAAATCTCATAAATAAAGTCTGTGATCTAGTGAAATAAAATTATAAAAATATAAGTTTTAAGTAAATCTGGTATTAACTTCTAATAATTTTTTAGTGTTACTTACATATAAAAAATGACACAAATTATGCTCAATTAGTTTTTAAAGAAAAAACACTGAATATGAATTAAAAAAATTACTGGCTGAAAGTCACTGGTATTACTGAGTGGGAAGCAGTACCCACATTCTGCAGGTAAGGCCTTCTATTCTCGTAAAATTAAGATTTACAGTTTTCTATGTACTGTTAAGGGAACGTATATTATTTCAGTCTCCAAAATTTACTTACAAGGTATTTCTGATATATAAATATGTACATAAGCATGCCATATAAAACATTATTACAAATGGTGTAAATACAGAAGTTGGATTTTAGATATATTCTACTTCATATATTACAATGCAGATAATATCAGGAAATTACACATTTTCAAATGATTGCCTTCATCAGTGAGTTTTGACAAAATAACCAAGTAGAATCAATTAGCTTTGAATCATGAAGCTGTATCTCAACTGTACAACCATAGCTTGTTCTCTTACCATTTGTTTAGTGACTCCATTTTGATTGAACGATCAAGAAATACTTGCAAGAAAGATAAATGTATAAACAAATGAAATGCAGACTAATCTCTGATACCCAAAGTCATATCCATAACAATTCAAAGAGGACAAAGAAAATACTTTAGTGATGTTTTGTAGCAAAATGCTCAATGATCTACATAAAACTAGGTATGGTGGATACCCACTTGCTTTCCACAGCAAGCGTACTTCTGTTCCTCTTGGTGCCAGATACCAATATTCTTGGCTCTGTTAATATTTATTTGTAACAGAAAATAGAAAGTGAAAATTTAGGACTCAAATAAGTATATCGAATCTGTGCAAATTTAAGGTCTTAATTCTGTATGCCCTCCCTTCCAGATATTGCAGATGGCATCTGTGAAAACAAAGAATTACTATAAAGTAAGGGTGTACAGAATTGAGGTTTCATTTCAGGTTTATTTTTTCAACTAAGTTAGGGTCACACACACACAAAAATCCCTCTTCCCACTACTCAAACTTCCAAAATAATGTATAACCAGAAAATTTTGGTTACATTTTTGTACCATACCAGATCTCAGAAAACATGACTACTTCTGTTTTTTTTTTTTCCTTAAAACTGGACAATACTTTAAGTGATAGAAAATGGTATTAAAGTTTGCTTGTAAAGGTATAAAATAACTAAATGTACCATAAACAAATAAATAACTGCTTTTCTTTTCTACAGCAGTACATATAACAATACATTCCCCTAAGTCATATAGTTATCATTTACAATAGACAACTTAATTTTACTAAGGATGCAAGAAATAATAGAATACAAGGCACAATCATTAAATGGAATTTTTCTTTAGGGTGTATATTGACTTATGTCAGCGTGATATACCTTAAAAAGTGCAGAAAAACACAATGTGCAATGAGACCACTGTATAAAATATGATTGCATAAAAAGTGATTTGGCCTTTGAACCTTAATAATTGAAAATAACCAATCTTCCCCTTAAAATTAAACTATAAAGTATGACATTTTAAAATTTATTTTTAGTCCTAGTGCTATCTAAAAAATCCTGAAAAAAATTTATACCTGGGTAATAATATTTTGTATGTATGTGTATATATTAATATATACACATACACTTTTCTTTGTAGGTAATTTTAGCCTCTTAAAAGCATGTCTTAAGTTGTAGAAACAACAATCAATCTGAATCACAAAGTAAATGTCGTAATTCCATACCTGCCTTGAATTTCCTTGAATCCTTTAAGCAATTATACGTTTTGTCTAAAACATCTCTGTCAAAGGACCCCACCAGTGCATTACTTTCTACCAAAAGTACCAAAAAGGATACATTTCAGAGCAATGTTATACAACCTACTATTTAAAACAATACACGGCTTGTATCACTGCAAATGGTATGCTGTACTGACACTCAAAAAGAAAAAAAAAGCTTTCCACTGCACTGATTCTCAGTCTTTGGCACAATAAACAGAGATTTAGTGATTGATACAAGAATCAAGGTCTGAAAAATTAGACGTCAGTCAAACTTTTTCCAATGTGGATATATATATATATATATTTGTGATTACATTTTTGCTATGTTTGGCAGAACTTAGATAAACCAACAGCCTGTGTGAGGCATCTTTTGCAGCTGAACCTTCCATCACAACTGAAATTAAGCATTTTCAGATTAGTAAAGTTTGGTATTTTTGTATTTAATAGAAACGTAAGCGAATTTACTGCCACCTTTTGCCAAAATCTGCCTTCCTAGGCAACTTGACTTTACAATCAACATGTACCTTGCTTGGTCAAAAATAGACTTGTTTTTCAGTTTGTAGCATCAAAAATTCTACCACCGTTTTTAAAATTGTGGAGAGATACTACACATTATTCAAGCAGAGTAGTTCTCAGCTCTACACATTAGTCAGAAATTGCTTCAATTATTCTCAACTGTGAACAAAATGACTGCTGAAATGTATAACCTATTTGGAGGGCAATAAATAGCAAAAGTTTAAAATATATATTTCTTTCAAAGAATGTTCTTTCAGTTTATTTTTTGCTAAATTTATCTCCCCAAATCAGAACATATTCTTCTAACCCATAATAGCAGCAGGGAAGCAGAAGTCTGTTCTCCCGTTCCTTAACTGTACCTGCTTCATAGCATTCTGAAGTAAAACCCTCGGTAAAAAATTACCAACCAATTAAATTAGCTTTTGCTTTTTCAGTCAACTTTCGGACTCTGCCTCTGCTAGATGTTCCAAAAGTTAAGGAGGTGTCTTCGAACAATAGCTGCCTTTGCTCTTCCTCAGAGTCATCTTCATTGTAAAAGGCTGTCCTCCTACCCTGGTTTCTAGTTCTCATGTGAGGTTCAGAATCTTTAAGCTCTTCAGACCCCTCCTCCATAGGCTCATCTGTCTTTTTCCTCCTGCTTCTTGTTTGCATTTTAACATTCACAGGCACTAAAAGGTCCGAGCCTGGCTGATGGGTCTTCATCTTTCTTTTTGGCTTTCTACCCCCACGTCCTTTTTTTTGTAACAAGTCTTCCTTCATATTATTTTCAGAAAGAGAGTTGCATGCAGTAGAAGCTGAGGCTTCTTCTGGTATATCCTGTGCAGTCTGGATTGTATTCTGCTCTGCAATCTTTTGCTGCTCAATAATTTGTAGCTTTTTTGGTTTTCTACCTCTTTTCTTGTGCACCACTTCGCCGCTACTGTTATTAGACTCCACCTTTGGTTTCCGTCCGGGACCTCTTTTAACTGGAGGTTTTGAAGGTTGTCCTCCGTGTCCATTCACCTGAATGCTTCCAGCTGCCAAAGCATTATTCTTGCAGTCTGCTGTAAAGAAATGAGAGCACGTATCATGTAACAGATTTGCATTCACATACTTTTTCACATTCCCTTAATATAACTCTTACTGAAATATCTGAATGGATTCATGGTGATTGCTAATCTGTCAAAAGTTAAAAAACCCAAAGTAGAGCTCAATGAGCTTTACACCAGTATGCAGTGAGAACTAACATGTAGTTTGGTTTAACTCCTAGTTGGGATTTACTCACGGTAGTTTGAAGAAGAAAACAGATAATACCGCAGGTGGGTTTTTTTGGCTGATAGTAAATCAGTGGATAAACCCTATTTGGTACCTGCAACAGCAAGAAGTTGCTCAAGAAGCTTTGCTGCAGGGGTTAGAAATCCTTCACATCACCTCTGAAGAAATTAAAAGACTTCTGAATTAGCCTCCTTTATAGCCAGTTCATTACAACAGGAGCATTTCAAAAGTAAACAACAGAAACACAGGATTTAAACATATGTAATTTTCAGATTTCTCACATGAACAGATGCACAGGAGAAGGTATTGGAGACTTTTATGGCCTATGAGTTTTTTACTCAACTTCCTAAGTGGGGCATGTCATAGAACCCCATACGGAGATGTTCTGACACCACAGCCCTTGGCTAAAACAAGGCCAGGAACAGATCAATAACCAGTGGGATACTCCATCCAGTCCTTTGATGGCTGTGTTCAAATGTGCACTATGAGCACAGGCCTCCACTGCCACATGCATGGTTGTGCATGTAAGAAATGATCACATCAACGCATCGAGTTATATAACAGGTGCCTATTTAGCCAGGCCATATGGTGACATCTAACTTTGTGAGAAAGTTTGCAAGGAACAGACAGATGATTTCACTGATCAAACCACAAGCTTCTTTTTCAGAAGCATGGACAGCAAGAAAGAATGGATCATCCTCAGGGAGAGAAGGACTATGTGAAGTAACCAGATTAATTAGCTGGAGGCCAACTTGTAGACTGTTTCTCTGTCTTCAAAAAAGATTCTTCATGGATCTAGCTACTTCACTGTTCAAACCTCCTTCATAAACAGGACAGCTTTTATGACTAGATCTTATTTCAGTCTCCCCAGCAGCCTTGATTTTAAGGCCATGGAAGTGGTGTTATGAGTAGTCCAAACTATGCTAATTAATCAAGAAGGAAACTCTGCTAAATCATAATGCATCCTAATTTCAATTATCATGACTAAGGTAACAACGAACAGCCACTACAGCCACAACTGTGAAGGAAACAGTTCCAAAGAAATTCATACCTTGTTGATTAACTATGGAAGATTTTACTTTGCGCTTGATTTGCTTCTCTTTGTCAGGATTTTCTTTTGTGGAGTTATTCCTAGTGTTATGACTGTAATCAGACTGACTAGGGATTGACACAATATTCTGGTTCTTGGAATGTTTGGCTGAATTCTCCAGTACTAAGAGGACAAAAATAAGAAAATCATTCAAGTTAATAAGCTTAAACCACATTTTATCTTAACAGGCTAAGAAGGAAGTAACATTCTTCTACAAATAATTTGAATCAGTGTTCTGAAGTGAGAAAGCATCCTAGATAAAATAACAGCCTAACTTGCTGAGGTTCATCACAGGAAAACTGAGAAGTCCCAGCAGTTTGAAAACAGAACTGAGAGAAATGCAACAGATTTCCAAAAGGCACATTATATGTTTAAAAACATTCACAGCTTCATAAAAAACCCAAAAGAAACAACTTGCCTGACTTTCCTGACCCTGCAGTAGTATTCGGCTTTGTAATTAAAGGCTTTATTGTTAAAGGCTTTGCTCCTGAAGAAGTAGATGGTTGCTCTGTAACAGCCACATCCGTTATTCCCCTGTTGCTCCGAGTGCGCACAAGGGAAGAGGTTTCAGCTGCTTTTCCATTCATCTGAGGTGGAGCATGTCTCAGTACTGTTGGCCGTGCAGGTGCAGAAGATGAAGAGGTGGCAGAAGTTTCTGCCTTCGGTGGAGGTTTTATAAATCTCCTCTTCCTTTCAGGGCTGAAAAAAAGGTAACAATTTGTATCCCAAGTGACCACTTTTTTATTTTACAGGAATAAATCCAATTAAACGCTAGTTTCTCAGAATGCAGGAGTAAAACTATCATCTCTTTATGAAGTATGTTAAGAATATGATGTTTACTGTGGAAATTCATGTGATTTGAGCCTTTGAAAAGTGAATATTTACAATAAATGCTATAGTTATATGATAAAGCACGATGCTATCACTATCCTAGTGATGCTGTTTTACTGGACATGTTTAGCAGTTATTGGAATTTTAAGCACTTACACTAAGATAGCTCTAAGTAAAGTTTAAAACTCTTCCACATCATAGGGGCTTGCATGTCAAAGCTATCATTCTGTAGTATAGGGAATAGTAAAGGAAGCAAATTAAAAAAAACCACTCCAAGTTCTACTACTCAGGTATATCAAACTTGTGCAGTATTTAATGAATTCTCTAACAAAACTAACGTACCTGGATGCAACACTGCTGGAAACTGAGCTGCTTCTACTTCTTTTTTTTCTTCTTCTCTTTATTGTATTTCTTTTATGAAAGCGTAGGGCAGATTTATAATCCGACAAAATAGAACTTATGTGTTCTTCAAAGAAGGCAGAAAGGCGCAAACTCATGCTATAGATCTAAAAAAGAAAAGCTAGTAAACATGCAAGTTCTGCATTTTTCCAAAGCATCATTTCTTTTAGTTATCATTGAGCAGTTGCTAGAAAAGCAAACTTACTAATATGGGAATGTTTTAAGGAAATTCTGTGCACTCATCCATATGTAGTTTTGCTTTAACTATTTTCATGTTTTCAGAAAGTATATTACAACTGAACACCACACAGAGAAAAGAAAAAAATCAGAAAAGCCACCTTTTTAGCAGCTTTTCCAGAATGCATCCCTTTCTAAGCTTCAGCAGAAATCAGAGAGATCCTTAATGAATTTTCCTGTATCATACCTATTGTCCACAAATCTCATTTTCTTATGAATTAAGCCACAAACTTATAGTCCATATTTGAGCATCACATCTATTACTCTTACGGATAATTGATACTACTAGTGAGTTGGTTGCAACAGAACAACGAATGTATTAGAATTATGTAGGTAAACATTTTTCTTCCTTCTTTTTTTTTTCAGCTTCGTTAGCCCTGGATGATTTACAGAGACATACAACACAATTTAGATCACAGCTAATTATTTGAGCACAGCTGCTATTAATTTTGGAAACAAAACCACAGAAGTAAACTGTCTAGATATTTTAAGAGAAAACAGGACACCTTCTTAGACTATTAAGCATAAAGACAATTATTATGTAACAGATGCCTCCCTAATGACACACCAGGCAAACTACACAAGTGCTACATTAAACATCATGACAGATTCTTAATATATTAGTTGGAGAGGACATCAAAATTAGTTTCATAAGAAAAAACTAAAACCCATCAAAAACTACATAAAAATGTATGTCTAATGTACCAAGGAAAAAAAAACCAAAAAACAACTGATAGGTTTAGGTTTACTCTTCATGAAAACATCAGTGATGCAAAGTAAAAGCACCACCATTTAACAACTCTGTGTTGCACACATTGGAAATACTTAGTTTCTAGAGTATTACAATTCTTTACAGAAGAACTCTTCCATTCAAAGTAAAACAAGAAAGGAGTAAAAGTTTACTACCAGTCTGTCTGGAAGAAATATGGCAAAAATACCAAAATGTCAGAAGAATCTGTGAAACCACAAGAGAGCTAATATAGTGTCAAGCATTCTCTCTATTCTGCTTTGAGGAGATCAACGAGAGAAACTGAAACCTCAACAGAATTCAGCCTGCCACCCTCCACTGGCCCAGCCCTGCCCTTTGACGAAACTGAAAAATAAGAGTGATTCTTAGGAAGTCCATTACTGACCAAACAGAGCATTAACACTGAGCAGTTACTCTTACTATTCACCTGCTGAAGAATTTGTCCCTGCATGTAAAGAAAGTCCTGATGATTAATTTGCTACTTAGAAGAGACAAAAGCTACTAATAATTTTAGTCTAACACCTGAAGCATACTAGTAGAAAAGCTACAGTGAAAACTTGAATGTACATATATACACATTCATAACTTTCTCTGCTAACAGATACAGCATCTAGTTGTGTATTTGTGAGAAAATATTAACTCTCTCACTAGCAGGGCATTTCAGTATCAGGTCAGTAAAAATGTGTCTGTAGGGGGCCCGTGCTTTATGTGAACCTAGAAATCTTAAGTGCTTTATTACAATATCTATGGACATACTGTCATTATACTCCCTATACCTGGCTATTTCACTTTGGGACAATCTTTGAAGTGGAGATCTGTCTGCTGTCCTCAAAATACCAATTAAATTCCCCTATTGTACCTACAAGTGCATTTCTACATATCTTCCTTTCAGCATGGCTCTCCCTCTAGATCTAATTTCAAATATTCACTTCCAAAATACAGTTGTAGAATATCAGAAGTTTAAACATTTGAACAGTATATGCTACTTTCCTTTAATACAAAGCTATACTACTTTCTTAGAATTATTAATGTTTGAAGAACAGAAATAAACTTTATTTTTAAAGAATCAATTACACTCTGTTTTCTTACTGTTCCTCAGGTTTTGTCCTGTATTTTTCAGCCATAAAAATTATTTCAAACAAACAGAAAAGAAGCATCTTTACCCTTGATCTTTTACTCGGTGTATAGGCCTTGGAATTGCTGAAAATAAGCCTCACATCTTTACATAACTCCATTGGTGACTCATAGTTTCCAGCTTCCAGTGTTTCTCTAACAGTAGCAAAATCCATAGGAGTGTCAATAATATCTCTATAATCCTGTTAAGAAATAGAAAAACAACGTATTACCTTTTGTCTTTTCACCAAGGCTTAATGTATCATTTTCATTAGGATTTATTTTATAAACTTTTAAAAAACAAACTGTCCTCTTTAAATAGGTATGAAATACTCCTAGTGTCATTTTGCTTATTTCTACTGAATACACAACCTAAATCCTCACATACGTACTAGACAGGACTGAGGTCAGAAATTAACTGATACAAGATTTAATTAATTTTGCAAACAGATTTACATAAAAAGAGATCAAAGTCTTGTATCCTAAGGGTTATATTACTAACACTGTCATGAAGATAACTGTGATATGAAATAGCAACTATGAGCTCTCTGGGTTGCTTTGCAGATGAAAATTGGTAATAAGCCTAATACTGGTTTTACATATTTGCTTTAAAATAGGAAGTATGAGTATTTGAATATGATCACAGGTTTAGCACATCCCTGCTGAAGCCTAAGCAGTTTCTTGACCTGACATTACAGAAAATTAATACTAAAATAATGAAAACTCCATAGACTTGAACAGGACCCTGTATGAGCCAAGGAGAGAACCTTTTTACTAGGCTATGTAAGAAACAGAATATACATATGACAAAAAATTTGAATACCAAAATGAAATAAGTTAGCTTAATCCATCAGAGCAAAAAGTAACTGCATGAGGGCCTCTGAACATTAAACAGGCTCGTGACTATAGGGAGCCCAAGCCTAATAAGTTACGCTCTCTCTATCAGCACACTTGAGGATCTCAGACACAATGAGCCACTTCTAGATGGACACAGCATGAATTTTACACTTCAAAAATTATGGTACCCGAAAACTGCAGAAGTGTCAAGACAGACCTGATGGTGACCTCTGAGAAAGGTGTCCCTCTAACTGGGACAATTGATTTCCTTCAAGTTAATCACCTTTCAGTGATATTAAGAAAAGCATAAGATATGGCTAGAATGAAAGCACACAAAATCTTTGCTTTGCTATTAAAAGAAGCTAAAAAGGCTAAAAGAAATACAAGCGAACAATACTTCCATGTCAAAATATTCTGTAGTTACAAATGGTTGTTCATGCTCTGAACTCCAGTGTAATTACTCATGCAGAAAGCAAAATTTGGTAAGTCACTGTTATCAAGTTAATGTTTCACTACAGTTTTTGCATCGAGCCCAGATGACTGTTATAGGAAAATTACTTTCAGTTCTTATACTTCTGAAATGAAAACTAATGATAATCCATAGAAACATGTCAGATGCAACAACCAAACATTCGCACTTCCATTTTTCACCCAGAAAAGGAAAGATGCACCTTAATTGCAAAAGCTGTGATTTACTTAACCACATAGGCCTCCCACAACATAAACACTCCAGTAGCAAAAATGTTTATAAAGAGAGCAAAGTAGTACAATTGCTTTTAGAATTACTATAAAAGAGAAAAAATATTATCAGGTGATAACCAGCAGTGAAAAGTGTCTGTCAACACTGCTGACTGAAGTCTTAATTAAGAGAGCTAGAGAAATGGTCATAGCTGAAAAAACCCCAACGTGCTGACTGGATTATAACCAGCCTTTACTCACTGGATATTCAAGGAGATCCACTGGCTGTCGAAATGGTTCAGAGTCTTCACACTGAAAAATGAGATTCAGCAGCTCCTGGCATTGCTTCTTCCACGACTGAATGTCATATGACTGGGCCCTATTACGTAGCCTCCTCTTCGGCTGATGATCCTGCAATGACAACATTGTCTGGTATGTGAGAGATAAACTAGGTAACTGCAGGATATAAACTCCCAATAATTCATACACACAGCAGCACAGATGGAAATGCTTTTAGACTGAACAGCCCAATGAATTAACATTTCAGTCACTTTAAGCTCTGAAGCTTCCAGTAGCTGAGATTATGTGACAATAAAAACATTTCCAGTTTTACAATCCTTTGTTTAAAAATATATTTCTAATTATTTATAACACTATAGAACATGATCATGAAAATATTACCTTTCTTTTTCTAGTGGAAGTTCCAGGCACATTTGTATCTTTCTCTTCTTCCTTTGAGCAAGACAATGAGTTGCATATAAAGGTTAAAAAAATATAAGCATACATGAGTAGGTGGCTTCTTTTATACTTCACTTATAATTTGAGTCTTTGTAGTTCTATCCCTGTCCCTTTGGGAAGCACTTCATGTGACCAGTTGTTTTGAGAACCTCTCAGAGGTGAAAAGAAGCATCTAAATTCTCCAGCAAACTGCTTAAGCTCCCTGCACTAAAGGCAGAGAGGAGGCTGGATTTTTACAGTTTTACAGCTGACATAAAGAAACATTTAACTGACTTAAAAGCACACCACTCTCTCCCTTACAGTGATGGAAAACGGCACACTCGTATCCAGTAGGACAAAAGAAAAGGGTCCCATTTCCCCTGTCTTATCAGTGCCAACATCCAAAACACAACCACTTACCTCATCAGAGTCAGACAGCACTTTCTTCTTCATTGAATTGTATAATGGAATTATGTCATAACAGCTCTGGTCTCTGTGTGAAAAGAAACACATACTAACATTTATCTTCCACCTTCATCTATATTTTGCCTAGTATAAGGAAAGTGTTTACAAGCCATTCGCAATTAAAACAATCAAGTGCTATAGGAATTCTAGAGGACTGCAGTGGTAAGAAAAGCTCATCATCTGCTCAAAAAAGTTGTAAAACATTATCTGCTCTCTGTAAAATACTGCTTCACGGTTTCAAAGTTTTAAAATTAAAAGTCATAATCCTTTACTATGAATTTCTTAGCATTAGAAAAACCTAATACTATATAAAATAAAGGGCTGTGAGGTCCATCTAAGCTTTCTAAGAAACACCACCGTGGTGCAATTAAATACATTAGCACTTACAATATCAAAGATTTGAAATTTTATGTTTATTTATATAAGGACTAAGCCTGTTATTGTATAAACCTGCATAACCCACTCACCCAAACAAATACTCATTGTCAATTCTTGGGTAACATAGCAAACACCTACACAGTAGAAAACCCAAAGGTGTTTCACTGTGCAGCAATACAAAGCACCAGATAAAAAGGAGCAAACACTGTGCCATAAATTCTTAGGCATATCCAGCTATTTCACTCTCATTAGAGCCCACAAGGTTTGCCCTTCCATACTCTAGGCCTTCTACACTACATTATCAAATTTAATGCATTGCAAGTTATTTAAATTAGTATATTAATAGACAGAAGCTATAGGCCATTGTTAAATAAAAATATCCATGCATTGCACTAATTTAACTAAGCCAATTAAAAATACACACTTTGATAAATCTTGAGCTGCTTAATTCATAAATCATAAAAATGTAAAAACAAAATTTGAAAGAACAAATTCAGTAATCAAGAAGCTCTTCAGAGACATATCTGTTCTTAAAAGTGTTTTTCTTTAAAACTTCTAACATCTAAAGCAGTTGATGTATTTTTCACTCTTCAGCTATATCAGAAATCACAAGCACTGAAGATAAAGATGTGCGTGTGGAGTGAAAGTCCCAGATTTCCAAATACATAATATAATTCTAACATTTTCAAGAACAAATGAAATAAGAAAGACCAAGATTCAATTTAACATTGAGAAACAGAATCACTAAAAAGGTCCTGATTTTTGTATAACAAATTAAGTATCTTGCCATTTCAAGAATGTGGGAATGGCAGTGTACAAGCAAATCAAGGCAGCAGACAAGCTCAGTAAGCTCTTCCTAACTTTAGGCTGGCAGATGTAATTTATTTCTATGTGTCAACTGACTATGAGCAATCAAACTTTTCTCATTGAGGTTTTCTATAGACAATAATAAAATATGATCATCTCAAAGACAGCTACTATTTTCATGAACTACAAAGCCTTCACTTTTTATTTTGCACATCAAACACAATTTTCAATCATAAACTCCAATGACTTTAGAATTAAATGCCACAATTATATTACAATGAGCAGTATTCAGCCTCTAAATCAGAATTCCTAACTTACCTAAAAATATATCTATCACTCCACAAAGATACATCATTTTTATAACTTCGCAGAAAGTTTCTTGAAATTAAATACCATGCCAATTTTTGACAATTGGTGCATTGTACAACTTCGCCTTGTTTTGAAAACTTTCATATTGTTCACTGAGAAAAGCTTCAATCTGAAAAGGCTGAGTATGTACATCGGTAAGGGAAAGGAGTAATAACAGACCTATTAAGCAACTCACTTTATGAAGTGTAGCAGAAGATCTGTGACAAATTTGGCAGATTTGACAATAGGACTTCCAGGTTCATTAAATGTGCGAGTATTATGTTCTATGTACCGGACTTCCCACATTAATGAAGAAAGGCGCCTATATGTGAGAGGAGGGAAGGGAGGAAGACGACACATTTAATTTCTAGCAATCTATGTGAAAAAGCCTTACATCTTTCTTCCAAGCTATTATCACATTCATATTTTATTTTATTTAAAATCAGAAAACATGCACACTTTGATAATGTTCTTTGTAACCAGCAGAGAGAAGCTTCCTCAAGCTTCCTGCTCTCATGTCATGTCCTGCTGCAATCTATACAAATGGGTTTACAAATATAGAGCTGATGGCTGCTGGAGAAAATTCAGCTGCAACACATCAGCTTTAGTTATTCCTTTATGATACAAATGACTCATGCTTTATCATCTCTTAAGTCACAACTGAGAATTAACAAAAAAATTAAACATTTTTTCTGACAAATGACAATCAGAATTCCTCACATAGCTCTGACTGAATAACATGTATATGCTATAGTTTGGTTATGAAAAATGGTGCAAAAAAGCAAAAATAACTGAAAAAATCCAAATCTAAAAGAAACAGCAATAAAAGAAGAAAATCCATACCATTTCAAATAAAAACTCTGACTGCATGGAAGTTACAAATACATACCATCTTCTATTTTCTTACTAGTAAAACACAATGAAAAGAAAAGCCGCACAACTGTTATGAAGAGTGGCGCAGAGAATTATCATGTTTAGGGTACCCAAAGCTTTTTGATGCAATTCAGTCATTAGTGCCAGTTTTGTTTTTCTTTTTTCAAAAACATACAGGCATACTAAGAATCCTTGTTCAAAAGAGAAAAAAAAAATGCTTCAAGCTATAGCTCATGAAACTACCAAAATCACAAGGGATCTGAACAGTTCCTCCTGTAGAAGGTGAAGAAAAAAATTGGACTGGAAAGCACAGCACAGTGTAGTTGCTTATGACCCAGCAAGGAGGCTTTGCCAATACTACAAACTAATGAAGAGTTACAGAAGAAGGTTTGCTGAATACCAAAAAATTTAGCAAGAGGGGAAAAAAAAAAAATCCAACAAAAAGTCCTTTTCATGTCTGATTGCAAAGCAGTACACTACGGAAGTGAAAAAATTATTACATTCTAGCACACACAGAAGAACAAGTGTGCATTATGATGTATAAAAATCCATTTTTAAAAACGAAAACACGATTTAAATTTGAATTAAATCCTCAGCTAGTAGGCATTAAGTACAACAAATTAACTTAACAAAATACTATCCATGTTTATTCAAAACAAGTATTAGAAGAAAACTGACTCTCAAATCAGAAGTATATTTTGGAAGCAGAATTTTAAGGAACTTATTCCTACACAGATAACACTCGGTGAAAAAAAAAAACCCATAGCAAATGCAATCACGGTTTAAAAAAATATCAAAATAGTATCAAAAAGTCAAAGCTCATTTTTGTTATTGTCCAGCAATTTAGGATTTCAGGGCCAATAATTTAAGCAGCTGTTTTCTGTGTGATAAAAAGTAGGATTTTGGTTTTGTTCCAAAGTGCATTAAGAACAAAACCACTATCATATTTCTAGGGTTTGTCTAACAGATTTCTTGGTTTTTTGTTGTTTTTTTTTTAATATGATTGTGGAAACTTAAACATTTTGACTAGAAGACATTTCCCTGATGAAGTCTCTGGTTCTGTACTTGAATCTCATATAGAAAGAATACATTACTTGCATAAGCAGGAACCTAAATGCCACATAAATCTAAAACACATTTTGGAGATGTTCAATCCTCCCTAAAGTTTTATAAAATGGAAAGCTACATCAAAGATAGAATATGGGACAAACTGAAGGCACACACCTGTACCCATCTCCAACTAGGGCATTACAAGACAAAGAACTATGAAAAACCTGGTTTGCACTGTTTCACAGTAGGAAGTGAGACATGTCTCTAACCTGTAAAATCTGCTTTCCAGCCTTTGTTTAATGGTGCTGAGGTCTGTGGGATATGCCACAACAGTGCAATACATTGGGTAAGCTTGAAGATCCACAGGTGCCACAAATGCAGAAGCAATATCTAAACAGAATAAAAAATAAAATCATCAGCTCTGTACCGAAGTCCCTTAGCAGTTTCAAGATTCATACCCACACGACATATGCTATTTCTTCACATTTAAAATGCATTTTCCTCAAATAACAACAGTAAAAACTCTAGATGTTCTACATTTAAGTGCTTGCTGTGGTGCAGTGAGTACCCATTCTGTTGTGCACGCCTCAGAGACCAGTCAAAGAGCATGCAAAATACACGTCATATGAAAAGTAGATTTAAATGAATTAATTATACATATAAAAAGACATGCAAAATTCAGTATTCTTATTTACAACACAAGCTCATTTCATTTGATTTTATTTTGTCCCTCTCCCATCTTCAAAGCAATTCATTAAACTCTTACTATAAAAGTTACACCATTATTGCAATCTCATTAACATATAGGGAAAAATCCAGATTCAAAATGAAACAAACTCCTATCTCTACCTAAGAGCTAAGAAACCTTCTAAAACCAACCCACCATAACGCTAGGAGACTGCTGAGCAATTTAAGGCTGTGCACCTACACAAGCTTGGGTTTTAACTCCTGCATTGTGAGTGCTTAAACACATCATTCCAACGTTTTATACCTCTAGGGAAAATACTGCAATACAAAAACCATATAAAAACCTTTTAAGTTTCTCTCAAAAGTCTTATAAAACAGAGAATATGTTGTTGCTAAACAGACTGCTGCTCTTCTAAAAGCTGTTTACTTACTCTAATGAATGTTCCAGCAACTGCTACTTGTACCAACAGGCACCACATATGCTGTAGTTAAAACTAAGCAGTATTCCATACAGCCTAATACAATATGTAAAACTATTAACTCTTAGACGTTACAATGAAAACAACTAAAATTTAATTTCCTCACTAGTTTTTTTCATGCAATTCTGTAATCTGGATTTCTAAACTGTGTGGATATTCCCTTTCTTTTGGAAGCACAAGAAAGCATCTTGCACAGCAAATAAGCCAGAACATAGGATAGTTGATATTTTTAGAATTGAGTTTTCAGGCTTCCTGGAAACATGTGTGAATTATCTTGCTTCAAGCACTTCAAAAATCAGTTAGAAAAGAAATATCTATGACAACTGATATATTTAATTTACGACCATCATTACCCCAAAAGCTAAGACTGCTGACTTCAAACAATTCGCTTCATCACAAAGCATAGAGAAGACTTATGATTTCCCCTGTATTTCACTCATGGACCTCCATCTCAGACACTAGTCTTTGATCACATAAATGTTAAATGTTTAAACAATCACCTTTTCAGAAGCTGCCTGTAAAGAGCAATTGCTCTACATTCAAATAGTAAGTAGATTTTCGTAAGTTAATCAATCATTTTTTCCTCAACATTTTGCATAAAAAGCACCATGAGTGAGAAAACCACAATTAGAAAAGGTTAATACATGCGAAATCTAGAAATAAATGCCCCTTATCTGAGTAGGTAATACAGGATTATTTTTCCTCCCCCCATCTGTTCACAATTTTAACCCCAACAAAAGATTCGGGTAGCTAAAGTAAAAAAACACAGGTACTTGTTTTTAGCACGTAAAACTTCAGTCCCAAGCACATGTAAAATTCTCTTGCAAAAGCAGGAGTTACCTTTGAAAGCAGGAGAAAATTCAAGGGTTTTTAATGTAAGGACTAAGACACTCATTACATGACCAGGTGTTCAATGAGAAAGTTTTGGCCCAGTTAATCATGGGGTGTGTTTTGTCGCATTCATTGTGGTAATTACAGAAGAACATGAGTACAGTTTGAAAAACAGAACAAAGAAAAAGTTTCTTGCATTATCCAGGATTTACCTAGAGTCATGAGTTGGTTTATCCCTGCAATAATTCTGTCACACTCCTCATCTCGGGTCCTAGAACCCCACTCTCCATCCAGAGGTTTGTACAGCAGTGTTCTACGTTCATCATCTGTCAAAGGAACACTAGTTCCCAGTTCTTCTGGAAATACAGCTAGAATGTAACATGAAAATAAAGTAAAATATGAGTCTTTGTATCTTGTGTAATACATATACTGTTAATTCAAAGGCCTATAACATCATTTTACTAACTAAATACATACCACTTCATTTTCTCAATCACATTCTGGATACATCCATAACCTTTCTGTATGTTGTTAATTTAAATCCTTGTGATGCAGTTTGGTGTACCAGTCCTCTTTCAAATAATTGCAGAATGTATTTTAGAACCAGTTAGACACCCCTTTATCAAAGTTAAAGTATGTTTGTATGTTTTTGGGTTTTTTTCTTTTCTGTTCTACCTTGTCCCAGTTTTGTGAGGTCAAATGGTAAAATCACAGAGTTCCTGAGCAAAGAAATTAAAAGTGCCATCACCTTGGCATTATTTGGGGCCTCTCAACTTTGGCAACTCTTAACAGCAGATTTTCTGGGCATTAAAAAAAAAAAAAGCAAAGTTGGAGTAGCACTTTGTGTAAAGAAAGGTGTAAGAAGTCAGTATTTGTAGACACAGCAAAAAAAATTCCAGTGCTGTGCAGCCCACTCATCAGCACATTTATCCATTACAAGTGCTGTGGGACCAAATCTCAACATTCCAAACTATCTCACATGGGCTGCATCTCCACTGTGTTGAACATCTTTGAGAGCAGGCAGTTTCCTCAAAGCTGACCTAGGGCATAGCTTTATCCCTCAGCCCTCCCTACCCATACAAAATGTTGACCTTAACTGTACATGATCTGTTAAAAATTTTTCTAACATTTCATTATATTTCCTATATACACCATTTATTAAATTATGTCTCTGTGCTCTTCTGCAGTTCCATTCACCTTGATTACACTTTTGGTTTAGTAATTAAGGATCTTTTTCAAATGCAGTTGGTTTGTGGGCCCTCCTCCCACTCTCTATAGGCAAAACTATACATTATTTTCCCTTCTTTAAATAAAATCTTAAAGCAAATTACATTATTAATGTACCATACCATTACTCGGTATCAGCTCCATGTCCCAAGGGCTCATCTTCTCAGTATCACCATTGTCCCAGCTTAAAAATAAACACATTTAATTTATCTCCTAATATTGCTTCAACAATATAATTATTTAATGCTTCTAACATTACTTATTTATATACCACAGAGAATTATAATAAACTGGTACAGTGAGATGCATGATTGAATTTAATGAAAGCAAGTTGCTCTGTCAGTATTTTAAATTAAATAAGTAATTAAAATAAAAGATTGAAAATGAGTTTGCTAACCAGACATTGTAGCACTGAAATAAGCTGTCGGGATAATCAGGCTGAAGAGGTTCCTGGCTATCAATTGTTCCAAACCACCAAGCATCATGTATCACAGACCTGAAACGATCACCTGGGTGAAAACACAAAACAACTTCATCAATACAAAGAATCCTATTACTCTCAAGAAAAGTGTTGTTTTAGATACTTTTGGCTTGATCTTAAATACAGAAATCCATTTGAACACTAATAGCATGAACAGGCAAACACGAGCCACACTCAGTTTAAAAAAATTACTACGCTGGTTCTGAAGGCTGCTTTTAAACCAACATGATAGTTAAAACCCAATAAACCCCCAAGGATTTGCAAATCTATCTATATGTATTCTTTATGTATGGATTACTTTCTTAATTTTATGTAAAAAAGAAGACATTACAATGTTATAAGACTCAAATTTACTTGCATTAAACACAACGTACAATCTTAAAATAACTGAGCAGCGACAATTTTGTAGAGTGCTTCATATACTGCTGAGCTTCCTTCCTATCAGTTTCTGAAGAGCTTTTTCAGCTACCTACGTGTAACTCAGACGTTTATTTCATTTAATGTGCAAGCATTTCAACTGATAAAAGAATAAAATTTATTAAAGCTTCTTCAAAAGGTTAGCAAAGTAATTTACTATGACTTGAAATGGTTTCACTACTGCAAAGCATTTGCCTGGAGAAAAAGGTCAGAAGAGTTATTATAAAAATTACACGTGAGAATATGTGTATTACAGACCCTCATAAATTTTAACATTTTCTTTGACACAAGGCACGCAGTTTGGAAACAATTTTAAATGCAGTGTTCAGTTCATACAATACAAGAACAAATGTAATTTAAGCCTGACATTCCAAGAACTACACAGTTTTGTTTTCACAGGATTTGAATATAAACACACTTTCTCAACTGCAGCTACAATATTTTTTCTCATTCTGTACCTCCACTCATTGTCTAAGTGCTTTTTGCAGTTGTCTGAATTAATAGGAAGTAAATACATTCTCAAAAATGCTCTGCTTTCTTTACCATTTTTTTTTTTAATTTAATGGACTGCAAGTATTTCTAGGACAATGAAAAAGCTTTCATTAATACTTTTAATTGTGCTGAATGTAACAGAACCAAGTATACCAGAAATATCTGAAATGCAAGATCAAAAATCTAAGTCAGGGCTGATGCTCTATTTTAAAGGAATAAATTTCAAAGAGCACTTAAAGCAATCTCCTAATGCAGCATTCCCCGGTGATCACTTTTATGAGGAAATGTGTGTAGGTAAAACTGAGAGCCTTCATGGGGTTGAACATTAAGCAGATCAAAAACAAAGTAATGCGTTCTGGCAACTGCTTCCAATGTCTCCAAGAGCCACACAGCATTTCAACAGAAAGAATACTAAATTCAAAACAACATCATTTCAAAAGCCCCCAGAACAATCTCTTGAATCCATATTTTTCCTATGTCCTCTGTGTTACCCGCAGAGAGCAGACATAAAATCCCTACTAGAAAAAAGACTAACCATAACTTTTCAGAACAGTGTATCATCGGATAACATTCACTTGATGAGAGCATGGGTGTTGAATTTAAAGTGGGTTCTACGTAAGAGACAGGTATGAGTACCCATCTAACGCACACAGCTAGGGCTACTGGAATAGCTTTTACCCCAAAAGTTACACTGTAACAAGACAAAGATATACAATAAGTATATATGAGTAGAAGTAAGAAACTGTCCCTTCTCAAACTTTTAAAGGTAGCTCTTTCTAAAAAGGATTCATATAATAAGATAAATATATATATAAAATTATCATAGATAAGAAAATATTCTTCCCTAAAACAAAAGCTCATCACAAAAACATACACCAAGGATTGTTAGTGGTTAAAAGATCAATGTCTTAATGACTTAAAGTGGAGTCAGAAAATTTAATACTCAATGACTCTCTAAACAGTAGCCTATAAAAATATTGATTTGTAGGTTAAGCTCCAGAAATCACACAGGAATAAAAAAGGACAGTAGCAGCAGTCCTGACATGACAAACCACTCCTGTATGACATGAAAAAACCACCAGTTTGTTTATGAAGAGATACAGTGAAAGTTCAGGAGATTCAAGCATGTCAGATAATTCTTGGAGATTTCACATTGATGCAGTTAAATGCACAGGAGCAGCTTAACATACAGTTCTAAGGCATTTCTTCTTATTCTGGTAGAGAGTATGATCTGCTTTCAAGGAACATTTTTATATTCTGTTCCACACTACAATTACACAATGCATGATTTATTCCAAGTATATAACCATAGACTAGTAAAATACCCAAAGCTCCGATGTGAAAAGCAGGGTAACCTCTGGAAGGCATCTGCAAAAGCTGTAGCACTTTTACAGCACTGTCTTCATCATCCCTGCTTTAGCATTTCATAAGATTTTGAAATGGGAGACTATTTTACCACTATTTATACCACCCAAAAGAGAAACTGAAGAATGAACTTCTTAATACACAGATGTCAGAGGCATAAGGTGGTATTAGAATCTAAGGGCCTGAAACTCACATTATCTATATTGAAGGTTTGATAAAAGACTCCAGCACTTCTAATACTTTTTGTGTAGCTCCGATTCTTTCCACATAAGGCATGGAGAGGAGGAAAAGACCACAGACATAACCATCAGGGAAAAGCAAAGCTGACAATTCTTGTCTCTTAAGGGATCTTTAAATTGAAATGAACTTGAAAGAAAAAATCAAGGTTTACATTTCCAATTCAATCAGAAGTCTGGAGTCTTTACCAAATTCCCTACAGAATTGAAGACTAGCTAGACAATGTAATGTAAAGCATGAGATTATATGGAAGTTATTATGTAATTTACACATCTACTGCTGAGGCATACATCCTAAGCAAGGATGTCATGATGTACATCAAAGGACAGGGGATAATTAATCTTTACTAGACAAAAAGTCAGGAAAAAATAAAAAAAAAAAAA
>VZTY01032974.1:387076-415824 GCA_013400935.1 Turnix velox
CCATACAGCTGTGTCATTTTTTCAGATCACTTAGGTAGTGTAACAAACTCAGGAGGGGCTGTCAGCATGAAAACAGTAAATAGAGACTAACAGGGCAGCATACTTGCAGAAACATATAGAATCATAGAATAGTTTGGGTTGGGAGGGACCTTAAAGATCATGGAGTTCCAACCCCCCTGCCATAGGCAGGGACACCTCCCACTAGGATCAGGCTGCTCAGTGCCATGTCCAGCCTGGTCTTAACAGCTCCAGAGAGGGGGCATCCACGACCTCTCTGGGCAACCTGTTCCAGTGCTTCACCACCCTCATTGTAAAGAATTTCCTCCTTATGTCTAGTCTAAATTTACCCCCTTCCAATTTACATCCATTGTTTCTGGTCCTCCCATCCGATATCATATTAAGAAGTCCTTCCCCTGCCTTTCTGTAGGACCCCCTTACGTACTGGTAAGTTACTATAAGGTCCACCCTGAGCCTTCTCTTCTCCAGGCTGAACAACCCCAACTCCTTCAGCCTGTCAAAATATGTTGCATACATTGTTTATACACAGACAATCAGATACACCACCACGTTCTTGTATTGAAATCTTCCATTCCACTGAATGATGCTTTGCTCAAAGTGGCAAGAAATGCTGGCAAATCAGATCTGTACGTGCTAGCCACTGCTCCCAAAGAAAGAGTCATGGAATTGAATTGGTACAGTAATTGCTGCTGCTTTACAGAAAATGTGGTTAACATTAAGATTTCCTTAAGGAAAAAGGAGGAATGCTATCAATATTTTACTTCCTGAGCATGCCACTTCACAAAACATATTGAGATACTGGAAAGGATTAAATAATGCCTGTCATTCTGTAAACGTGGTCTCACGTACAAATTTCCCTTTGAGGGCAAAAGAGTTCATCCTGAACTCAAAAGAATCAAGTAATACTTGCTAAATCTTTTAAGTTTCTGGGACAATCAAAGGCTGTTTTTATGATGAAAATGTGTATTTCCTACCTCCTGAAAACTAAACACCTTGAAGGACCATTTTGTCATATTGCAGTATGAAGAGATGGAAATAACATTCTCTTTGCACAAGCTAGAGATCATAGATTTCAAATGGTGGAGGTATTTCCAGATTCCCATCAGAAATTCCAGAAATTGGAAAAAAAAAAGTAAATCCAAAAAGAGAGATGAAGGCAACAGTAATTTATCAGTAACCAAGCTTATCCTCCAATTTTAGCAAAACATTATTTACCATAACTGACTAAATAAGAAGTTATAGGTAGAAACTTAGAAAACCAATTAAAAAAAAAAACCACACCAAAATACCTTCCCACAACTCACCTATATTCCATCGTCTATGTTTAGCATCATCAAACTGCTGCCTTAAAACTAGGAAATCTATGACGTCTGGCATATCATGGTACCTAATTACAACAGAACACAACTATTAAGCAATAAACAGCAAAAGCACTTCCTTAAAAAAATTAACACTGAATTCAACACCTCTCAAGTCTTAATATTATCTTAACCTTCAACCTCATCCCCCCTATTATCTTAACCTTCAACCTCATCCCCCCTATGATCTTAACCTTCAACCTCATCCCCCCACAAGCCTCACCCTCCCCCAGGAAAGTCCCCATTTTGAACATATTTTTGCTTTCCTTACTTCATGGTGAATGATCCTCCTGTCAGTTTACCCGTATCAGGGTCAAGAAAAGCTAGTTTAAGACAGCAGAGAGTGGGCAATCCCACTTCATACTTAATCCCAACTATTTTCATCAGCTCTTGCTCCTGGAATAAACAAAATGTTACATACCATCACTGAAGTGAAGATTACTATAATAACATTCTGAAATGTATAAATATGGATATAGTGAGAAGACCACATTTCTGACAGAACATGTCAAAATCAAGTATCTGAAATTTAGTTTTTCAAGGCAAACTCTTATTCCACAATGTAAATTCTTTGAAAAAATACAATGGTATGAAGTATAACCACTTTATCTGCTCAAGCAGATGAAAATGTACAGTTTAAGGTCTGATATCATTTGACCACACAAGTTAACTCTTTTCCCCTTATCTTAATACATTTCAGTTGGTTTTCAGTTGGTTTCTAGTTCTTTTTTAGTACTAATATACACAAAAAATGAAAAAGCAGTCATACCCTTAATTCCATTTTATGCCATGGTTGTTTCTTGGGATTAATACTGTAGATTTTGTTCTTCTTAGCCATTACAACATATGCTTCATGACCTTGTCGGAAATAGTAGACCTAAAAGAGAAATGTTAACGTTATCTCACAAAGAAGCCAAAATGCCATGCAATGTATCCATTTGATATTCTATCATTAATTTTTTTCTGCTTCTTTTCCTGAAAAACTCACAGGTTTTTGAAAAATTAAGTGGTGGATAATAAAATCAAGGATCATAGAAACATTTACAGAAATGGAGGAAAGCTTTAGAACATTACTTTTCCTATGAGTAAAAGATCCTAAATTACACATGCAAGACCAAAATGAAATTGGTAACAAAACCATGTATTTATCAACACAGAGAACAATTCAATGACAGGAATATAAATTCTGCTAATCCACTCAGTTATTCATCACTGTAGGACAGCCTGAAGATGAAAATCACACATCAATAAAATCACTATCTGGCTAATCATACCTTTTTCAAACCATACATCCAAGAAGGAAAATTCAGCCATTTCTTATTGTTCTGGTAAGATTTCTGTGTTCACTTTCATAGCACTGACATGAACAAACTGAAAACGGGCACTTTGAGAGCTTATTAAAAATTTTCAAATCCTTTCCTCTATATATTTCCATGGTTTAGACATCCAGACTCTGTTAGTTTTACTTTGATCTGGCTGTACATATCATGTTTATCAACGGTTTTGTTATAAACCACCATTGTAAAAAAGTAGTAACCTCAAAACCTTAAACATACCTTCAAGGAATCTATCTGAAATGCAAAGCAGAGATTCCTCAAAGATTCCTACTGCACATGGCACATGCTATTCAGCAGGTGTCAAACCAAACACAGCAGTTTATCTTACTGAACTAATTGATGTTCTTCTCCTGAATAAAATGGTGTGAGCTAAATCTTTGGCTGCTTCACTGCATCCAGTTGGTATCAGGCACCATATATTTTTATTTGGACTTGATGTTTTGAACAGCAGTCTCCAAAATATACTAGCTGGGGGGTATGAATACATACACATGATCTCCAGCTGCAATTCTCAACTCAGAGATCTTGTTTCCTCCCTCCCTAGCAATGTTGATGGAGTTTTTGGATACCTGTGCTATGAAATGCAGCACCGAAGTGATCCAGTACAAACAGAACAGCTTGCATGCACTGCCTCTGCTCCGAATTTGGCTTCTAAAGTGGTGTCTACGCACAGCTCTATCTAAGGATTAAAAGTTAATCAACTTTGCTGCCACATGAAGTATTCCTCCACTTGCTCTCTGACTGTATTAGCTATGAAAGAACTCTGTTTTGTTCTTCGGAAACATGTCACTCCCTAAAGAGCCACCAGACTACACATTACAGCATGAGCCAGCTATTTCCTCCTATTTTAACCTGAAGGGATTTTAAGAAACAGACTCTGGTTTTCAAGACTATCCTATCTGATGTTGCTTATTCATGTAATTCATTGCAATGATCACATGCTGTATATTCCAGACTAGAAACTGGCAGGTGTCCTATTGCCTCTGATTTTGAGACATTCAGGACATGTTTACAGAATACTTGCAGTCAGGTTCACATAATACACATCTATACAAAATTTCTCTTGTGGTTTTCTGTTGTAAGAGACCAGCATTCTTCTGGTATCAGAAATACAATTGAGAAGTACAATATCAGAGTTTTTCTTCAGAAAAAACTGATTCAAAAAATACAAACGAACAAAAAAAAAACCCCACACAAAAACACCCATCCTCTTCTGCTTCCTCCTAGAGGTTTAATTCCAGCTTTTCACTTCAAGTTCCAAACTGAGGCTTTCCAAACAATTCCAATCCATATGTGATTTCTCACCTATTTTACAGCTCCTCAACAACTAAGGACTAGTTCCACTAGATAAAGCCTGTGTACACAGCCTGTGTACACGCTCCATGCTCACCTGCTGAATGTAGTACAAAAAGAAATGTTGCTGCAACAGCATAGAATAAAAATGTCAAAACAACACTGTGCATAATATCTTTCAAGTATAGGAAAGACTAAAGGAAGCAGAAGCAAATTTTAGACAGATCAACAAATGTTTTGGAGAAAATATCAAATATTCCGTTAATAAATCTCTGCAAAAAAATCAAAACTAAAAAAGGCAAAAACAAGCTGAAAGAAGCAAGAATGCAAGGAAAAGTTCTAATACCTCATCTCCCATCTGTGGCACAAACGGGCACCGACGAGGAACAGTGTCTGTAATCCATGCTGAAGGCAGCCATTCTTCCAGCGTCAAACCATTTTCTGCCAGAACTCCTACAGCCAGCCTCTGAAGAAAATACAAACATGATTAATATGAATAAACCAGCATTTGAGGATGCCCTGTATTTTGGGAATGCTTTATTAAAATCAACTGCCGTTTCTTAAGTGTACTGAATGCAAAAAGCAAACTACTGCCAGTGCCAACATAAATCTTAACTGCTTACTGTAACAGCAAAACAAAAAACAGTAATCTAAAAAACTAAGATGACTTTTTTCAGCTGTTATGGGGGCTTTTTTTGTTGTTGGGTTTTTTTTTTCCCCTGCACTTTTTTTGGTTTGGGGTTTTTTTTGTTTTGTTTGGATGTTGTTGGTTTTTTGGTTTTGTTTGTTTGTTTTTTTCTCCTCTGGGTTTGGTGGTCTTGGGGATAGGTGAAGTGCTCTTCTAACACTAGTTTATCTAGTTTATAAATACTGCAGTAACTATGTCTTATGACCCCCAAAAGGATAAAACTGAAACATGCTACTCTCTTCAACCAAATTCACACAGCTGTTGTAGCCCATAACACACTGCAACTATACAGCTACATCCAATTAACACCCCCCACAAAATGATGAGGAAGACACTACTGAACCTAAACAGAGGTACAGTCCATGGAATTTACCCAGACCGGACACAGCCACATTACCTATGAGCATATTTACTCCTGAGTACTGTGCAACTGCATTTTCAGATTGTCAGGTGAACATACATCCTCACTGCAGTTGCTGGTCCTAGGTGTGCATGTAGTAGGCCAGATAAAGCAGGTTTTTATACAACCACTCAAGCCATGTTGCTTTGAAATTATTAACCCCATCTTGTGCATGTACAGAAAGCAACTTTGGACAGCTATACAGAAATCCAGTCCACATAACCAGAAGGAAGCCCCTCTACACCCAAACCACAAATGGGATATTCCAAATGTAACTCCATTGCACAAACATGGTTACACTAGGCTGAGCACTGCTTTCAGGGCACCACTGAAGTGCAGGTGGTGAGCCACAAGCATACAGTTAGACCATACACAGTTCAAGACAACCAACCAAAAATCTACCAAAACACAATTTCTCCATTGCAATAAATCACTAACACAGAAGCACCTTGTGCACTCTGACGTCCAAGCACCTGTTTTTGTGAAAAACGGATAAATTGCATTATAGAAAAGTCTGCCTGAATCACTGGTGAACTATGGAAAGGTAATAAGATAGTGTTTAAACAAAAAATCTTCCCTTGTTATAATTTCATACATAAATAATCAGTTTAAGACCCTCCAGAAGGCAAACCTGATTTCACTTAATCATCAGGAAGAGACTAGTACCAGTGAATTTGTCTAACCATTTCTGAAACTCTACTACATCCTTTAGCAATTAGTTCCACAACTCAACTACATGCTCAGGGAGACTGAGGTTTTTGTTTGTTTTTAGAGAGTGAAGGTCCAATTGGGAAAGGGTTCTCTGTTGAATTTCATGTCTGTGTCACTGGGTGTAACACCTCAATGTAACAAAGTAAGGAAGTAAATAGTTATGCATTTATAAATTTCTAAATAATTTACAGTTTTGTTAAAGCTTTCTTATCATATCTCTTCCACACTCTTTCCCTTCTAAGAGTGAGTCTCTTCGTGTCTGCCCAGAGAAATATTCTGTATCCTTTGAGCTTCGTGGATGCTCCTTTCTTGCCCTTATTCACTGTTGTATCATTGTTTGGATTGCTTTTTGGTGGAGTGAGCTTATTCAGGAGTGAGCATCCTGTAATATACAAAGAGCTTCTAACCTTCTGTTTTCTCTCTTTGGGTTTCCTCTTCTTTGGTGATGTTGATGGTCCATCCTTCTCCTCAGTCCCTTTCTTCCTCTCCTTCTTAATTTGCTTTTTCTGTTTTTCAGGTCCTTCTTCATCCTCTGAACTACTTTCTGCTTTCTTTGTTTTAATTTTAGGAATTTTCTTTGGTGGTTGCAAATTGATTCCCGCATCTGCTGTCCAGTCAGAATAATCACTAGAGTAGTCACTATATATGATAAAAAATAAATTAAAAAACCAAAAGTTAAAAAGCTGTTTGGAGTGTGCTGGATTATATAATGCAATATAAACCAGCACAAGATTACAGTTAACTACAATATTTTAACCCCTATATTCTATCTACAGCTTAAACTGTAGTAAGCCAAGCATCAGCAGAAGTAAATTACAGTTCTGCAACACCGACGGAAAATAATTCTGCTTTTGGCAACCAAGAAAGAAAGCTTCCCTGAATTTTAGTCAGTAATACAGCTAAAAATTAAATCCTGAAAGTTTGACGTTCTTTTTCACCTCTTCTTCTAAATGAACAGAAGTTTTAGTTATTATTCATTCACTGTATACAGAGAAGATTATTTATAATTTATCAGCAAGACCTTTCTCTGTAAGGTATACCACCACTTACCTGGAACTGCCATCACTGTGCCATGCTCTTTCCTCATCTTCTGATGTTCCACCACTGGCAACAACTACTTCCCCTTCCTAACAAGGTGCAGGGAAGGCAGAATAAAATAAAGATCTCCTTTGGAATTCAAAAAATTAGAATACATGACAATATCACAGAATGGTTTGGGTTGGAAGGGACCTTAAAGATCAGCTAGTTCCAACCCCCCTGCCATGGATAGGGACACCTCCCACTAGACCAGGTTTCTCAATGTCTCATTCAGCCTGGGCTTAAACACCTCCAGGGAAGAGACATCCTTACAAATGAGCATTGCTCCCTTTTGCTAATTCTTTTAAGTCAAAGCAAAACATGTACAATAGTATACGAAAACCTAATTCAACATCAGTTTTTAAAGAGGTGAAAGAAACGTGTAATAAAATAATGTAACTTGAGTTTCCACCAGAAACAGGTCAAGAAGCATCTAAACAAGTGAAAATAGAATATATAAGACTGCCCCATGAATAGGGATCTTACATCTGAGGAACTGTGTCCATTCTCCAACTCTTCAGCAGGCCTTGCAGTTTCTTCCACAGCGTATCTCGTGCGGTAGTTGTGCTGATTAGCTTGCTGCTTTCTTGAGTCACTAATGTCTAGTAAATGCTCATGGGAATGATTCTGTGAAGACACAATAGTCAGAATAATTAATTTTTGAGTGTACATTTTATTAATGCATAGCATTTTAAAAATAATAGTATCTCAGGAAGCAGCTTTTGCAGCAGCAAAAAGATACAAGTTTCAACACCACAAGATTTAATCCAGTCCTTAAGTCCAAAATTAAAGAGCTACTGAACACTTCACATGTGCAGTTAAGGATCAGCCAGTTCAGTATATTCTGACATTAACTTCCTTCACAGAAAAAAATATCATCTTGAATTATTAGAAGTCTTAATTCTCTGCAAGGTATTTATCAGTTAATTACTACTGGTAAGGTCTTAAAACAGCTCAGAGTTACACTGAAAATGGCAAGAGGAAAGGGGACTGTTCTAGAAAACTCCAGAGTGCATGTACCTTTGCAACCAACAGGTCAGGCTCTATTAAAGGCAGATTCATAGGGTAACATATCCCTTCACATACAGAGATAACAGTTATCAAGTAAAGGCCTTTAAGTACTACGATGATGCTTGGAAGCATTCAATTGACCAAGTCAGTTGGAAAGAATTTGAGTTTTTATGAAGCTGAGAAGTATAAATAACACGGTAATTAAGAAACTCTTCACATTCCAACATAAAGCTACTTTGCTTCTGTAGGACATACACTGGTATCATGAAATCATGAGGAACCATGGTCAACAGAATGGAATTATATAAGCCAAATGAAACCAAGTAATCAAGTATCCTTTATGATAATGAGGATGTATTTAGCAAAAGCCACATTCTTGCAGGCTGTCTTCTCCATAGAAACAGAATTCCTAAAAATTTGCATCCCATATTTCTTCAGAGGTGAGACTTCTCAAATGGTTATTATAAATGCACCTTCACCCTACTTACACTAGAACTACAGATCCTTGAAAAACTAAAGAGTTTTGCATTATTCTTTAGTTTCAGAAAAAGTTCTCTCTTGGCAGTTCAAATTTGAAGAGAAAAAACATCCCCCACGTCCTTTGTGAAAACAAGTAAAATCTCCATATAAATTGGTAAAAAAGGGTAAAAAATTGGTAATAAAGGGTATTGAACTGCTTTGGGAAAGATGCAACACCCAGACAAGAGAGAAAAATACCCCTTGAAAACAAAACCATACATAGTTACCAATATTAATAATATGGCCTGTGAAGTTGGAAGGGACCTGTGGATGTCACCTTGTCTCAAACATGGACCATAAGGCATATATCTTCCACATCTTGCCAAAAAACATATTTTAACATCACTCCCACCCAATAAAGCTTTGCCAAAATCTAAGAACAAGCTGCAGGTCAGGCAGATCTTGATTTGTTTGAGGAAAGGCTGGAGTTAAGTATGAAGGATGATTAACAAAATAAAGCATTAAAAGCTTTTTATGACAAATGTAATTATAACATTTTCAAGAATGACTGTGAAAACACAGTTGTTTTTCACCTCTCCCACCCTATATATATGTGTGCATATATAGAGAGAACATATATGTATTTCCCAGAGAGGTTGTGGATGCCCCCTCTCTGGAGGTGTTTAAGGTCAGGCAGGACAAGGCACTGAGCAACCTGGTTTAGTGGGAGGTGTACCTGCCTATGGCAGGGGAGTTGGCTAGGTGATTTTTAAGGTCTCTTCCAACCCAAATCACTCTGATTCTGTATGCCCTAAATGAAGAGCTGCAAATTTGACACTCAATACTGATTCAAACTCCCTAGGTTTGAGATAAACAAGGAACTACTGGAGAAAACCCAGTGGATGGCTACGGAGATGATAGAGGGACTGGAGTACCTCTCTTCTGAGGACAGGATGAGAGATCTGGATCTGTTTAGCCTGGAGAAGACTTAAATACTAATTAGAAATAATTTCATTTGTCTTTTTTTCAGAGGGATAGATACCACATTAACCCTGTAGAATACAAACGTTTCACACTCCTTAATATTTGTAAAACTTCTCTGTAATCGTGGTTAAATAAACTGCTACCATAATTCCTTGAACTGGGAACATTTGTCTAAGTATGGAAATTATCTCACTTCTCATCTCAGCATGCTTCTGAAAAAAAATTAGTTTGAAATACAGTTTCACTTTGAAAATCCCAAAATTCAAATGTCAGGCTCTGTTCTCTGTGATTAAGGTTTTGGACTTAGATTTTGTTGGTTTAGGTCAAGTGATTTTGTTTAATAATAATCAAAGAAAATCCTATTCCTTACCAATGACATCAAAGGTCAAACAATTCTTTATACAATATGCAGATCAGTGATCCTGAATGTTTTAGATTCTCCCAAACAACTCCATTAGACCCTAAGCAATCACGTATGAACAATTCTAAGTGTGACTTGTGGTAAAGAAATGTGGGCTCTTCTCCCTTTAAATACTAGAATGCTTGTGTGACTTAGATGTAAGTTACAGATATTAAGATAAAAGACCAAGCTACAATTCTGTAGTACTTTTAACACATCCTGTAATGACCCTGAGCTAAAAATTAGTAATGGGACTTTAGAATCTCAGCAAAAAAGTAATTACAGCTTCTCTGCATTCTTCCTTACTGACCTACACTTCAGATTTTAATCCAAAATGCAAACATTTGTTCCTGCCCTCCTTTTCATTTTATTTCTGTATTTTTAACTAAGTCAGTCAGGGAGAAAAGAAAAAATTATTCTACTGTTACTATATGAGCAGAACCAATAAATTTCAAAAGTTGATATAAAAATTAATGGTTTCTTCTGGAATAAAACTGAATTTGCATAGGAGGACAATCTTATCATACAAGCCCTTTTAACCTGCTCCTTTGATCAGCTGAGAATACTGTGGAATGACGCACCTTCTGGAATTATTTATGCTGTAATTCTCTGGACTGTATATTACTAAAAGATAAGGCTTGCCCTTGTGTATTTTTTGAGGTGTTCTTCATCTCCTCTAGATCATAAACTCTCTCATTAAACCCTTAGAATTCACTATGCCACACAAAAGAACTATAGTCTTGCAAGACTAGTGTAACATTGATCACAAGGTATCAGTATCACAACGTACCGCCTGTTCTCAGGGAAAAGCAAGACTTAAACTGTACTTTCCAGTTCTATCTTTAATCTTACACAGCTTGTATTTAAAGCCACATAGTCACTGCAAAGAACAGCAACACAAGAGTTACTATATTAAAGTTACTTATTTCTCTATACAATATACCTTAAAATATCACACAGTATTTATCATGCAGTTCATTTTGCTTCTCTTCCCATGTGTTTATTTGATTTTATTATGGATACTACAGATGGCAATTCCAGTTCACCATTCCTATGTTCTGACACTGAGCAAAGTTTGATTCATGTCAACTATAAGCAACAACGAAAATCACTAAAATTGGAACATTTCATTTACTTGGGATACTTGCAAATTTACACTTTTTAAAGCCCCCATGATACCTACTCATTTATACATATCTCTGAAATTTATCAGAATTAGTATAATTCTTGACAACCCAAGTCCTCCAAAAAGAAACACATTTAAGAATGGTTTGGGTTGGACCTTAGAGATCCATCTAGATCCAACCTCCCGGCCCTGGGCAGGGACACATCCCACTAGACCAGGTTGCTGCTCAATGAAAGAATAAAGATGAAGAATAACCAATGGAAGACTAGGTTTATTGTTCCAGGAATCCACAAGAAAGTATCTTGTGGAGTTTAACAGGGATCTATTTAAAAGTTCAAGAAGTATTACTGAATTCAGCAGTGACTTCTATATGGAAAATTTTCTGTCACACTCAAGTGTAGAAACCACAACTGTCTGCTTTTTGCCATATTTCCTCAGGACAAAAGTGGGAAATAAATGAAGGATTTGCCAAGCTATCTCTCCTTTACATTCTGGGCACCAGAAGCCAGACAATAGACCCTCTAGGGACAGAGGTAAATGAGAGGCATGATGTTCTCCGAGTATATATTTGAAACCAAAGAAAGGTTTTCTTCAGCTAGCTTTTGCTCTGAAGGGCTTTACACACATACATACCCACAATGAAAGCACAGGGCTCAAAAGAATCCATTGCTACCTTTAAAGTATGGAGACTAACAAATTTCTTCTATGAGAGAAGATTTTCCAAACCTTCTGTATTATTTTTTTTTAAACCAAGACATACTAAAAGAAATTGCTGAAACTAGAATGATAGGCCAAACCAGCCTACTCTGCTATTTTTACATCTCAGTGATATTTCAGGAAAAGTCTAACCTAAATTAGAATTTTAAGGATAAGTTGGTAGAAATTCCTATTGTCAGGAAGGACTTTTTGACTAGGCTGTAGGTGAAGGAAAAAAAAGAACTCTTAAGCATTGCAATTGCTTACTAATTCAGCTCCAGAATACATCCCCTCAAGACAAGAAATAATGGAGCTCACAAATTCTGATCAGAACAATTTTCCATTATTCCTAAATAGGAGTTATCAAGACTTTAGTTGCTTAAAATTTACTTCCTCTATTACAAAATATAGTTAGTTCATTTAGCTAGAAAAGCACAGATCATGTGAGACACACAGATAAAACTAATTTCTTATAAAAAGATTATAAAATTATTGCTGTAAATATACAATATATTTCCTTCACAATTTCTTAGCTTTAATTATGTAAAAAAAAAAGGTAGGGTACCGTGAGAGAAAATACCCAATCCTGGATTTGGAAATGTATTTGAATGTCTTAACCATAAGTACCGTGACTTGATTTTTAATAGGACCTTTCTGCAGAACAGCTTGTCAAAGAGCAGACAACAGCAGCAGTAGGATGTATTGATTGATAGTGACAGACTCCCTACAGCAAATCATGTCCCTAACAGCTGATTTGCAGGGCTTTTCACTGTGGAGGTTTCTAAAAGCATGGCAAAGCAATCCCTATTGTTTATCCAGACCAAGGTGAAACACCATTAAAGACATCCCTCCTCATCCAGGGAGGCAAACAAATTCCTCTTTCGAATTTTTAACTGAGTTAAATTTTATGCTTCCTACTGCAATAGGGACTTTCAAAGGTCATCTAGTCTATCTCCCCTGCAGGTCCTGGCCATGTCGGCAGCCAATCCCTGGTGGTGGAAATTCCCTGCAGCTGCCTGGGAAGGGACAGAAGTAACTGTTTACCTTTGAGAAAGTGGGGATTTTGTTTTCTCTTGGCATGTGACTTGTTATGTGCTTTCTTTTCTCTTCTGATCGATACACCCTCACTTCTTCTTCTCCTTTTGCTGTTCTCCACTCTTCCTGCCTACTGAAAAAATAAAATACAGATATTAACTTCAAAGCAAAATACTAGAACTGAGAGATTCTATTCCAAATCAAGGAGGAGATGGTCAAAATTTTTAATATTCTTTGAATAGCATATCTCTCTTTACAGTGAGAATATGGCTTCAAAGTTACCCTTTTCAAACAAAGTTTAATCTTATTTCAAAAAGTTAGAGCAGTTCATGTTTGATTGTGGCTAGTTGGAGTTTCTGACTTACTGACCTAAGTATTCATCACAAGAGTTAATTACTGCATAACTTCAGTTTGGAAAACACGATTCACCTCAGGCATTTAATGTATTAGGTCAGTGATTCAGCTATATTGTACTACATAATGGCAGAAACAATTAGAGTTGAAACACTAATCTAAAACTGCAAGTCACAAAACACTGAGGCAGATGGGTTCCACTGCATATACAAGTTAAAGTTCTCTGTCATTTGTGATATGGATGATTTTTATCTCCAATACTTCTATAAATTCAAAATTTTTCAAGTGATATGCAAAACAACAGGTTTAAAACTGAAGCTGATTTTGTAAGAAATAGAAGACCACAGAATAGATAAATGCCCCACAAATAGTTCCACGACAATGTGAATTCGAGAACTATTCAATTTAATGAAATTCACCAGACTAGAATTCATTATAAACATGATAATTATTTACCTTGCCACACCAGAAGACAGTTCAGGCACTACAACCCTTCGACTCCAAGCCACAAGGTCCCGCTCGGTGGCTATTTCACTTCTTGGTGCGTTGCTGTGCATCTGACGGACGCCTTCTATTTGTCCACTACGTCTTAATCCTATATTTGGTGGCGAATGTACTTCTGAGGTAGAACTTACAGATCCTAAAAAGTCAAGAGACAGTTGTACATGATCTGAAATACTAAGAGAAGCAGTTAAAAAGGAAAACTCAAAAGGAAAAAAAATGTATTTTACCTCATCTATTACTTCAACAGAAACCAACTACTAACTGAATAGAATTATTTCAGCTATTTCTTAGTCACAACAACAGACTCACTGAAATAGCTACCAGGTGGCAGTATTCCATTTAAAAATTCACACTGAAAAGCAGCAGATGTAACAGCTATTTCAAGTGAGGCAAATGTTTCATCGATTTACTTTTCTTCAAAAATACTTCTGACAACATTTATGAGAAGTTGACTATTGCTATTGCACTCTATATTATAAAAAATGAGCTGTCTACCTGAATCAGTGTATTCCTTAAACAGTCTTCTACCTTCAAAAAAAAATGAAGCCACAGCACTAGTAATTATAAGGAATTAAGCAGACAAGAAATTGAGAAGTTCAACATATTTTAAAAAAAACCCTACAAAACAAAACCATCAGATCCTCCCAACATCCACATTTTTCTACATCTTTTCACACACAAGTTATTCTTGCTTCCTTTAGTGGATTGTCACACAATCAAGTGCAAGATAGTGAAGCATGGAACAGCTCTGCTGAGAAACAAGCAGCTCCCTCCTTCTTCTTTCCCTGGTTACTTATATGACAGAATTAAAACTTCAATCAAGTAGATAGCCAATTCTATATTAAGCAGTAGTTACCCATAAGGTACTAGCTGCTGCAAGTTCCTTGAGTGAGATGACAATAACTTTAACAAAGATGAATTCATAGTGTTAAGAATCCTAAAATTTTGGAGAAAAGCAGGAAAACTGTATTATTTTCTGTGGTTCCATATCTGCTGTCTGATACACAAATCATGCACGATAATATGAGTTAAGTTTTCCAACTCTCAGCTGCTTCAAAAAAAGCCACAGTATCCACCCCATATAGTGATCTACCTCTGCTTATCCGACTGGTGCTACTGGTTCCTGCCTCCCCAGAACGTCTCTGGTCCTGCTCTTGCTGAAGTCTCTGAATCATGCTATCCAACGGACTAATATCTTGATTTGCTTGTTGACTAAGAACTTGATTCAATCCTATGAAGTAAAATACACAAGCAAATAATATACAAATGTTGAAGAACTGAACATTAAAAACAGTTTTAGCTTTGAAAATTACAAGTACAGTTAATATTCATATGTCCAAGTATGGGCTAATGCACATTTTTAACAGCCATTTTTAAAACAGGGTGACTTTTTAAAAAATAGATTGAGAACATAATGTTTTCTACTGCAGGGTCAGGATCAACACATGCCACTCCTTATAAAAGCCTAAATTTGATCAAGCACCAGCAAGTCCCAGAAACTTAATACAACTGTTGTTTGTCAACTCAGATAATGTAAATTGTTCAAATGCGTGCTCAACCAGCACCAAATGCATTATAAAACACTTCAGTATAAGCTTCAAGAAAAGAACCACATAAAGGAGGTCTAACTGCATTAGAGAAGAATAATCTATACTACAAAACACCAGGCAGTAAAAATGCTTGACTGAGTTCCACATCGGCACAAAGGTGACAGAGGTTAGGTAATGGTAATTCTCTTTGGTATGTAAAACAGCCTCCTTTTGGGCAGGTCTCTTGAACAGAAGGCAGGAACTAGCTCTCAACAGTATTACCACCTTGTAATCGCTTCTGTGCAGCAAGCCAAATACAAATACGTAAGCAAAAAACCCACAAAAACCTCTTTTCATACTCACAAGGATCATGAAAAAATTAGAGGAGCATGGAGAAAAAGGCAAAGGTCACAGCACTGATTGGAAAAGCAAGTTGGATACCTCTACAGGGGATAGTTAGATGGTGGAGTGGTGGGAAGCTCCAGTCAAGAGAAGCAGAACTTGCAAAATACTGTACTGAGGGATGACAATGCCCAAAGAAACAAGCCACACAAATTATTTTCCCAGCATGGTTCCAGAGAGATATCATAGTATAAACTGCACTTTGTAAGATCAAAGACAAGATATTACACTAATTGTGCTACAAAATGAAGAGCTTTGATTATGTGGCTACACAGAAGCAGCCATCTCTTAGCAGATGATGGTATGCAGAAAGAACATAAATATTTAAGGTACTCCTCTCAGGGCTTCAAGGTTATGGAAGTCAACCTCCCTAAAGCAACAGAAGCTTGGAATTGTGGAATGAACTCTTGGTATAATTACAGCTCGATGTTTTCTGACTCATATAGTGCAACAGTCAGACTTCATGGATGACCTCACAAGCAAATGCCCTACCTACTGACAACAATGGGAAATAGTGCTAATTACCCAAGAATGATCTTAAATAAGAAAACTAATACCTAAAGAAAATGAATGTTTGTATGTACCTAAGCTTATGGAATTTTGCCTTTCAAAGTAACAGCTAGTTATTTTTTTAAACTGTACAAAAACATAATAAACACTATTTTGATTTTCTTCAAAACATCTGGGTTAAAGAAACTTTACATACATCTACACAGTAAATCAAGTATGATTGTCTAAATTCACCCTACTCTTACAATTGCCTACGGAAAACTTGCAAAGAAATAAATTGTGGATGCTCTGAGAGACTTGTCAAATACCACAATTAAGTTTCAGAAAGCAATGGAGTTTCCTCCGAGGAAATCAACAAATAAAATACATGAAGTCAGCTTAGCTCTGCATAAGATTGCATTTGCTTAACTATGAAGAGGTAGAAAAATGCCTTTTCCCCAAAATCTGTCAGCCTGAATGATAGCTTCCTGCTATTGATTAAATGCTACAGACAGCCTCTTTCTACAGGTATTCATGTGTTATACAGCCACAAAATTAAATTTAATAGTGTTGGGTCTGTATGCAGTCTCACTTGTTTCAAGGTATTATAATGGAGAAAGTGCTCAGGAGAAATTCAGAATGTCATGCATCCACATTGTAACTGTAAGAATGATGTAAAAACTGCATCCTTCTTTAGGAATCAAAGCTAAAAAGTTCAGAGCTACAGCATGACACATCCACCTGAAAAGACGTTTTTCCTTCTTACAGGTGCATTTTTTCTATTGAAAGAAATATGAAAATGTTCCTTTAAAACTATTATTTAAGTATTCACTGGCTTGTAATCTTCAGGTCTGCAATTAAGTATAAAGATACAGTAACACTGTCACAGTTAATCTTCCTGGAATGTCTGACATATACAGGCTTAAGCATGCCCTACATGCCACTATTTACAGGCACAGTCAGTTTTCCCATATTTTCAAGAAAATCCAAGTACTTCATAAAACTTATCTGTAAGACATTTAAAGCAACCAGTTACTATTTGCTCATTTGTAGTAATACTGAACTAATGACACGCAACTGGAAGATATATCATTTCTACATCCTCACTCATGTGAACCACATATAGGAAGTTTCCAAATTCCAGTCATTGTCCCAAAATACATAAGTTCCTCCCATGTTGCGCACATGAAAAATGCAACTTTCTAGACTGGTCTGAGGAAGATCAGTCTATTTTCCATGTTATTTGAAACAGGAAACCTTAACCCAAAAGATCAAGTGAAAGCTCAATCAGCATCATACTCTGTTCCAATAATGAAATGATCTGTAACCTGTCACTGTAGCACCAACTAGCACTAACTTGATCAATGCTGGTATGGTGAAAGTGAAATTGTCACAAGCAATCATTTCCAAAGATACTGCAATTCTTCCACACTGCAGGAATTACTAAGCCCAGAAACAAAGAAAAAGGACGAAGTAAAAGAGAAAGTGTAGAACACCTGCAGACAGGCTACTGTGTACTGAATTGAAATTTTCCATACCTGAAGATGTCACTCCCATCTGAGGAATAAGCTGTTCCTCCCTGCAGTTCTCACGACCAGGAACTAGCCTCTGATACCTTGCAGGATGAGGGTTGCCATCCACATCAACCAAAAATGGGGGAGGCATAAGGTGTGGAGCCTGCTGTGTCTGTTCATCCAGGACAAAGTTGTTGGCATCACGGATAAGGGGCCGATAATCACTATGAAAGAACATCTGATCTGCTATCTGTAAACAAAGTCATTTTGTAATATTTTTAAAGAACCTATTATGAAAAGCATACAGAAGGTAACTATCAAAATTATTTTTAACAGTGTTACTTATAGTTGCTTTTGTAAAAACAAGGTTATAAGCTGATCTCCACTTAAAATATAAAATTTAATGACTTCACGATTACTTTTTCCCCAGTGCTCTTTCTGGACTAAGGTCCAAGGAGAATAATGCAGATGTTTGAGAGCAGGAAGCATTTAAAGAAAAGAGAATGCAGCCTTATTTAACTACTGGAAGATATCTGACAGAACACAGCATGGACATATTAAATAGGTTACAAATTTTCTTCCATATTCTGAATACATGAATATATATTCTGATAATGAAAACTGTGTTACAGACTCATGAGCTATAGTGTAGGAAGAAGAGGAAAAGGGAAATATTTATCACATTGTGTCATTGACAAATATTTTAATGCCAGCAGCCAAACATACGTACTCAAATTATAATGGTAGATATAGGAAAAAAATTCCAGTAGATAAAATAAAGCCAAAGTAAAATTGAATTCTTCAGGCTCAGAGTTTTCTTTTTTATTTCAGTCCATCTGCTCATAATTTACTCTAGATTACTTTCCCCACAGACACTCAAGACTGAGGAGTTCTATTGTCCAAACAGTAAGGAAAAAAGCTTATGTTCCCATTCCATGCTGGCACATGCATCTGAGTATTGTGTAGTCAGAAAGATACTGAACCACAAGGACAAAAGAGGAAGAGAAGCCAAGCTGACACTTATACTGCACATCTCAGCACTACCTACTGGCAAGCAACCTCTTGGCAGCTGATGTACTCAGCTTAACTTCCAACAAGTAAAAATAAAATCATAAAATTATAATTCATGAAAATCAGTAGTGCAGCATAAAAAATGTCAAGCAATTGACTCAATGCATAGAGATCTCCAAAAAGTCTTAGGTGTTAAAGACCAAAAGATATCTGAGCATGGGCAGAGCAGAACCTACTGTGACCAGTCTATAACATAGTTTCCATAAACTCGATATGTGGAAGTCATTAAGGCAGAGGTTGTAATGCCTAATCATAGAACTGGTCTCCTGGTGATGAAGGTTTGTCCTGGATGTCAAAGACCAGGAAGAAAAGATGGTGACAAACATCTGTCAATTACAACCATTACAAAGTGTCAATATACATCCACATGAGGTGGATAAAAAAGAAATAATAAAAAAGTCATAGAAATCGTGGGATATGAACCATCCAAAATGTTCAGGAAAGTAAGAACAGGAATAAAACTGAAAAGATGCACATAAAGATGCAATAATGAAGAATTTATTTCAGGGATACAAAAGGTTGCCTTAACAGACTGCAAATGAACATGGGGACATCCCATTACAGTAACAAGAATCACAATAGCAGAGTATCCAATACTTCCATCTACTGTAAACGTCCTACTAAGTACTTCCCATGCTGAGAAAGAAGAGATTCCAATGGCACAAGCATGCAGACTACCTGTCTGCATGGTCTGCATCCCACATTTTGTAAGCAAAGGCAAGATATGAAACTCCTTCCTTAGGTTCATTGACCTCTACCAGAGCAGCCTCTGGTGTAAAATCACGAGGGACATTTTTGCAATTATTCTTCTGTGTTCTCTGTACTGCAGTCAAGTGCAGTAAACAATTTTCTACTCTGAAAGAATGGCATTCAGGGGAAATCCAGGCTCGGATAGACTCTAATAGAAAACTGGAATGTCCTCACCAGGACTTGAGGCAACAATCTTATCAGCTGCTCCAAGTCCTGCCAAAAATCAGATACATTAGATGTCTTAGAGCAGACAACCAGTTAAAAGTACTAAGAATTAGAGTATTTCTTGATATGCTATCAGGGGTCAAATTAATGACAAAAAGAAGATACTATGCCACTAAGACATATGGGTTCACCGTACACATGCTTCACAAAACCAGCTTGGGTTTGAGCAGAAAAACCTTGCAAAAGGTCCGTGTTCTCCAAATAGACTCACCTTTGGTAACTAAACAATTACAAGGGCCAGTTTCTCCAAATGGCACATCTACATAATTGCAGAGATTTTCCTCACTATTGCACCAATCTACCACACAGGAACTGTCAGCTTGCAATGGATAAATGAGGTTTGGGTAGTCTACAGACCAAAGCCTTAGAAATCCAGTCCACTCTAAGATTTAAAACACTGAAAGGTACCTTCTCTTCTTTAGGACATTTAGGCATTCATGAACAAGCTTCTGCCTAAATAAGAACTTCTGAAGTGCAGATGGCCTGTTGGACAAGTGAGCTCAGCTCATCTCTGATGACCTTCACACACTGAGAAATCTCAGTTGAGAATGACTTGAGGTTCCCTTATTTTGGTCAAACAAACAACAAAGGAGTCCCAAACAAACCGCAAACGTACTCTTTTGTCCTCTCCACTACTGCCAACACTATCTCAGCTACACTCATTATCCTGATTACACCTCACAAATGCAGAAATACATGACAGGTTACGAATGTCCTTTTTTCTATAAAAATCTTCCCTTACAGAGGATGGACACCACTTCAGAAGCAAAAAAATGTAGCTTCTAACAAACCACATTCTCACAGGATGTCTGAAAAAATCTGAGTGGGGTGAGGAAGAGCAGGACAGAGAAAAGTACACCTAAACTGCAGCATCCACCTATTAGTAGTTATGTTTTTCCATAAATTGGGTCAGACAAAAAAAAAAAAAAAGCAATTGAACCAGACAAGAAAGAGAGCAGAAACTTTCAAATTGAGTTTTCTGAGAGTTGAAGGCTAAGATTAAAGTAGTAACAAATGTAAGTCGTATTTGCTCCCATTCCTGTGGTCAAGAACACCAAGATCACCACTGTCAGATTAACAGCTGGAGAGGATAATTTTAAATCACCCAGTAAGTGAAAAATTTTAAACGTAATCTTTTCTCAAAGGCTGCAGAGAAAACCCCAAGAGAACAAAACGTCTGTAGAACTCAAACAGTGAAACTCAAATTTCCTTCTTCAAACAGACCTAATTCCTCAAAAGGTAAATTCACAAATGGCAGTGTAAAGAAAACTTCTGGTCTAGCATGGAAAGGCTCTCTGTTCACTTTCATTTCCAACATTTCTGAATAGCAGAGAACTACACATTTCCAAAAGGACTGTAGAGAAAAATTAACCTGGAACAATCTGTATCGACTGGAGGAGAATGTTTCTCTTACAACAGGCTTTAAAGTTTGGAAGAGTGGGAACGGTGAAAGACAAAGACCTTGAAAACTATCTGATGATCTGGAATTTCCTTGCTTGTGGTGTCTATAGAAGAAAGGCACAGGGTAGTAAAGTTCAGGGATAGCAACAGCAGCGAGTACTAAGTAGTTCAGATCACAATCGATATAGGAGGAGAAAAAGCTTTCTCAATGTGCAAATGCTGCTGTTACTAAGCATCAAAGGAAGAGTTGGAAGACTACAGGAAGTAACAAGGCAAAGATTAAAATTCCTTTTGCTTTCCCTGAGTTGCTGTTTGCCAAAATGCTTTCAATGCCAGCTTCAGTCTGAAAATCCAAAGCAGGAGGCAAGACTCAGAAGTCAGCATCTGAACAACTTTCAAGTATTAGCTATCAGAAGCAGAGATGAAAATCAAGGAGCAGATATGTCTGCTTAAATCTTAGAAGGAGAGAGAATAAACATCTCACCTCTTTCCTGGGTGGTCAAAGAAGAACTACTAAAACCTTGTGGGCACTCCCAACTTGGTAATCTTTATTTATGGTTCATAGGGCATGTTCATCCACAAAGCAAAAAAAGTACTACTATGTATCTTTAAAGTCATGAGTGTCTGTGGCAAGACACCCTCACTTAGAATGAACAATGTAAACTCTGACATTAGAATAAAGTTGCCAAATTTTAATCACATAGTAACAGTGGATCATTGCTGTGTGACATCCAAGACAGAAGAACTTCATTACTAGACACATAATTGTACCATTATAGCATACTGCATTTATCCTAAATAACTTGTCTCCCAAGCTACAGATCGTTCAAATACAGACAGCAAGAATTAATTGTAATATGACCTCCAATCTGATTTTTGTGTCTTAATTAGGAACTAGAAAATATTTATAGCAAAATATTTAAAAGCTATCAGTTCCACTTTGGCTTATTTACATTATCCATTTGGATCCATTAGCTGACACTTGCAACCTTGTCACTTAAGGGAGTAGACAATGATTGGGTAATTTTTTTTATGTCTTTTTTTTCTTTCTTAAAAAAAAAGCTAACTTTTCATGTAAGTCAGTAGATTAATACCATGTTTCCATAGTTTAAAAAAAGGACAGCAAAAGAAAGATCAATGTCAACAACAGGAATCTGAAACATTTCATATGAATAGCTCAAAATCATTTTGACCCTCTTGAAATGAAACTCTGAAGGAAAACTCACACAAATGCATTCAAGACAGACAAACGTTTCAGTATTCATCTTGCACTGTACCTTGTCGTATTTGCTACTGGAACCAAAGCCAAAAATCAGAAGGTGACCGTGAGAATCAGTACATGCAAAATGCTGTCCATCAGGAGAGCACTTGCAGTCAAAAACTGCACCATGTCCTTGTCCTTCAATCTGAAATACATCAACATACACAATAATTAAGTTACCAGAAATGAATAATTTTCAATTATGATTATTCTCATAACTGTGGTGCTGATGTTGAAATTTGTAAAATCTGTAAGACATTATACTGCTAGATGGAAGTTATTTTAAAACATAAGTTCACATTATAGCTATTCACTTTCCAGTGAATTTTGTAATAACGCTCATGAAAGATGCCAAATTGGTAGTAGTAGAAACGGACAGATTTATCCACAAAGCAGGCACAGTACAGGAAGTGAAAATAAAAGCTTCCCCTTGATTGTCCTGCTAATGAGCCTAACCAGAGAGCTGGGTCCAGTTCAGGGCTTAGACACTACACCCTATCGATCCTTTGCCTCTTTGCTAAGCTAGCCCAGTAGCACTGGCCGCCCGCTAGGAAACACGCTGACAGAGACAAACCACATTACAAGACTTAGCAACTGCCTCTTTCTGTCATTCCTGCTCCTAAGGTGTTGGAGTGGGGGAGGTCTAGATTTGAGTAAAAACTCCACTTTTTAAAAGGAGAACTGCAAAGATTTTAAAAAAGGAATTTTTACCTGATACTCATTTTCTGTTTTCCAGTTCCATTAAGCCAGAACAAATGGGTTTTTGTTTTTCCCTGCAACCTGTCAATCAAGCAGAGGTGACCAATCACCACTCTGAATTTTCATGTCTTCAGCACCTCTTCAGAAAGCCCCTCTCTATTCTCCCCAGCAACGCACTTCTGTATTTTCTTTAAAGAGACACGAAACAATATTGTTTCCCTAATTCTGTCAGGCCAATATACTGCCAGAAAAAAAACCCAGTGCTGTTCAGCCTTCAGGCAGCAACACTGTGCACTTCTGTAGCACCTTCCAGAGGCCACCAGCATTACTTCAAGAGGTTAAGAAACCAAGCCTCCAAAAACCTGTGAGGGAGGTACTGCTCTCTCTAGCTGACAGGCTGACACCATGCCGAGAAGACCAAATCACTTGCCCAGGGTCTTCGAACACATCTGCACCCACACCCCTGCACATCCCCCCAAAGGGCAGAGGCTGCTGCACTTACTACCAGTGTTTCAGGTACTTGATGAAGGCCTTACTACAAGTACTTCCCATAAAAGGCAAAGGAGTTTCTGGACTAGCAAAGGAGGAGTGTAAGCTAATGAAAGTTTATCTTCTCTTTTGCTCATTATTTCACAAAGAAATGGAAAATAAAAATAGAGCTTAAAGTGAGTGACAGTAACATCACAATGGCTAGGAATGCAGAAATAAAATTTACACTAAGCAAGATCCAACAAGTAAGGCAAAGTTACAACTTTGTGCTGCTTTTTCTATGTAGAAAGTTCACTATAATAAAGGGAGACAGTCTGGAGAGGCAGGTGGAGAGGTGAAGTAACCTCAGCACAAGAATAAGCTTTGCAGATCTATAGCAAAAACCGGGAAAAGCAATAATCTGCAGAGGAATTTCCCTTCCTCCAACAAAGAAAGCATCAAAGCATCAAGTTTCCTATCATTCAAGTTCTTCATAAATAGAATTTCAGAGTCCTCCTGGAGCCTAATAGTATATGTTTTTTTTGTTTTACAAGGAAAACCAAGCACACATTGTGGGAAGAACTATCTGCTAACCATGGTGAGGAGAAAAATAAGAAATAGAAAGAAAAAATAAGACTATTAAGACAATGGGGTTTTTTAATTCTTCCCAGAATGAAATGGTTTGGCTAGACCCTTTTCAAGAAATTTCTAAGAATCACAGCTTTAGTTGGAAGATTTTCTTTTCTTATGTAAAGGAAAAGAACAGTGATCTACTATTCAGTGATTAACACTGTGCAAATAGTTTTATTCTAAATGTGGTCAGAATCTGGTTTTAAAGGGAAGAACAACAGTAAAACCTTTTAGTACAGCCCCTCAGGTCTCGTGCAAAATTACTTGGAAATGAAGATCGTTAAAACTGTAAGAACAAAAATTACTGCTGTGCATAAGCTTCCAAGATATAATTAATATTACAAATTAAAGAGCAAAGTCTGCCAGAATGTGCTATTCAGTAGATTGGGGGTTTTTTAATCAAAAATCTTTTGGTATTAATAAATGACACTCTACAATGGAATTTTTTCAATAACAAAGCTAACAGAGGAGTTGGTCATCTGGAATAGAAAGTATGTGTTAAGTTGCAAAAGGGTAATATGCAAGTGAAGCTGTAAGTTCAGCAAGCTGGATAAAAGACTTCAGGAAGACCTGCTTTCCCCCACTCCACCCCTTTTAAAAGAAAGATGCAAGAACTATATGTAGGCTGCATCCCAAAGAACACTGTTTATTCTGTCTGGATCTTTTCCCTGTTGAATAGGAGATCAATGGTGGTGAAGGGAAGAGACTGCTCATGAGAACAGAAAAAGCACCAGTCAATTAAGAGGTACCTCAACAAAGGGCAGCCGAGAGTGAATATGTTCAACCTCTGCTGGAAGAAAAGCAAGTAGCAACAAGGAGATCGGTATATGACAAAGGGAGGAATTTTGATTAAATAAGTGAGTGAGAAAGGGAAGTTACTTTTCCTCTTGATTTTTAAGAGAAATTATTGTTCTCCCCCAAATCAGGGATAATAGAGCTGTGAAACTAGTACACTAAAGAACAAACATTAGATCCATACAAATAATGTTTGCATGAAAACAGAGTAGGACCACCTAACAAGGACGGTGAATGAGCTCAGTAATAAGTCTTTCTGAGCTGTCATACATTTAGCATGAAAGACCTAAAACCTAGTCTTTGAGACAAGTATAAGACACGAGGGGGAAAAAAATAATGTAAAATGAAAATTAATCAAGAGCAGACAGTACCAGGCAAACTCAGCAGATTATCTTCATTAAAATAACTGCTTTTTTATACAAAGAAAATACAATTCCTCCAACCTAGCTAGATTTTACAGCCATGATAAGGAACTGAAAATTTAGTTCCAGACTGCAATTAGTGGAAGAAATGCAGACTATGTACTTGGTAAGGATAACAATTACTGGTTTTGGAGACACAGAGAGCTAAAAGGAGGTGATCAGAGGAGTTCCTCAAGACAGGCCTTTCTGTTAGTGACTAAAAAAAAATAACTGCCTGTTGATGAAATGAACATTAAGAAATTATTCACTAAGAGCATGTTTGGGATACTACAAAAATAGTTTCAACTGGAGCCACTAAAAGTGAACAGGATAACATGCATTAGACTAGCAACAATATCAGAACTCACACCTACACACAGTAACACTCTGCGTTTCTATCACCCCTTAAAACGGAAGTCATTAGCACTGTTTAAAAAGTCAATGAACTAAGCCTCTACTAGCCTGAGGTAGACAGTGTTCTTTCCCATCCTTCACAGTAAGTAAAGGCAATTAGAAATACAGAGAGAAAGATCATCATGCATTGACTGTGATACATCACACATACTGCAACAAGAAAACTATAATCCCAAAGTGCACCTACAGTTTATCCAAAAGAGAAAGTACATAAATTCTGGACAAACAGAAAATAATAATAGCAACGCACATGCTACCCGTGGTTCAAGGTGAATAAATTTTAAGCAGAACACAGCTACAGTGGAATGGTTTCATTCATCATGGTAATGAAAATCCTAAGAGCTCAGCTTCTTCACATGGATGCCAAGCAAAGGGGACTATTTTGTATGCCTATGCAAAACAACCTTTATCAGGAAGAAAACTACTCTACCTAAATGCATAGGAACAAATAAAAACTACTTACAAGCAACATTCAAAATTGAAACCGGAAATTTACATTCTAACAATCACAATAATGGTATGCTAGAACAACTTTCTAAAATTAGCAAAAAAAGCTAAGTTAAAAAGATATTTTTAAAACATGAATGATGAAAGTACATCAGAATTGCTTGTGTCTCCAAACATTCCAAAGCTCCTCTGCAGGTTTATTTTCTCCTTTACTTTAAGGAACAGATCACAGTATGCTCCCAAGGCAAGCTAAAAATTATCTTTGGACTTTCTGCAAAGTTGGAAGTGGTTGCTACAGATCTGAAGGAGTGGAAAAACAATTTTTAAGCCAGTTAAAAAAAAAAAAAAAAAAACACAACAGGGTTTCTATGCTGCTTCCAGAACAGTAAAACAAAGGATCAAATTATATCAAGAGGACAAGTAGTAACTCAGAATAGGATGTGTACTAAAAAATGTTTCTGTCTCCCTATCAGCGAAGTCAGTTACACATTCAGGAACATAGTATATTTGTCTTAAAGGATAAAAATATCAATAAAAAGAGCTGACAGATGGCTGCCCCAAGTTATATAAAGAGAAAATTACAATTCCTTTTTTTTTGTTCGTGTTAAGGAAAAATTTTCCTTACACCCTGCAAACTCAGTACTGGTTTCTACATGAACTCCTAAAGCATTATGCAGGTTCTGCTTTTCAGGATCTACGCTTCAAGATGTGCTCTTATGTATTATTCAAATGGAGAAGCGCAAAATGTGAAAAATATTTTAGTAGAATTACACACTGACTGATTAAAAAGAATACATCAATAATCTTACCCTAGGTCACTCTGTGTTTCAGATGACTATAAAATCTGATCTAAAAATACAATCCCATATAATCCTAGCAAAACTAGAAGTTTCTTCAGACTTTATGAAGGCCACAACATAAGAAGTAACTGTTTTTAAATCTCTAGTTAACACTGGAGATTACAATACATTGTCCAAGCAAGCAGTAAATACCTCATGTGGCAAAATATCTATGCACAGAGTATGCTGTCCTAGACAGAATCTGATTGATCTTCCATGGTTGTTCTGAAAGGGATGCCAGCTTTTGGAATGTTGTTTACACTAAAACTAAGTAGCTGCCAACAAAGATGTAGGTAGGCCATAAACAGGAAATTACTTTGTAAGCCCATCATGATCTTGTTAGGCCTTCAGAGTTCATCAGGTAGCAATGAAAGTTGTAGTAGCATTACGAAGTAAGGAACCACATCACATCTATCAGACTTCAGAAGATGAGTCAGGAAAAACATTATGATACAGACAAATAAGGAGACTTAGCATAGGAATTGCTAGTAAGTGTTCATTCAAAGCTAAGACTGAAGGACAGAGTCAAGAACCAACTCTCTGAAGAAGCAGAAGACAGAAAAACCCAACTGCAACTGAGTACCCTCTGCTTGATTGACAATTTGCAGGAAGAAACCCTTTTAATCTGAATCAGTTGATGCCTCAACAATGACAGGAAATTCTGAGCAAAACAAGGACTGAATTGTACTAAAACATTGAAATAGTCATTAACAAGGGATACATGTGTCCAAACTCACAAAAAAATAGACACTGCCAGTATGAAACACATTACTAATATCTCCATGGAGGTTCCCAACTTTCCTCACTGATCTATATAAACACTTAAGATGCCGGAAGAGGGGAAAGAAATTGAGGAAGGGGAAAACCATCACCACAGAACTGTATCCAGATAGTCTGATTCTTCAGACCATCTGAAGAACCACAGAGCAGACTCTCAAGCAGGGTCAAAATTAAGCCTTCTACAATTTACATTTGAAAAATCAGGAAAATTCTTCCAGGCTGCTGGAACCTGACTTTACAGTCAAAGTTTATGTATTACTATTTCAGTCACTGATGATGACAATTCCTTCAAATAAATCTACAATGTATCTAGAGCTCAAAAAGCAAACTTAATTTTATTAATAATCAGTGAAAAGCAGATGCTGGAGTCTTTATCTTCTCAAATATAGAGACAGATCTTCCAGTGAACCAAAACTTTCACTGTTCACAACTATTACTTGAGAAATACCCAGATGTAGCCACTACAGCTTTTAAAAAATATCCATCAAGCTTTATTTACACAACTGCCTCACTGGATGCAACATGTGATATAAATATACACAACCTAAATCTACAACTAAATTTATAACCAATTGACAATGAGTTGTAAAGTAAAAATATTTTAAAATTAAATAATGCTAAGAAATGCTTTATGCATATTTTCAAATATTTTCTCTTTAATTTGTAGGGGAAAAATGCATTTAATTTGTTATGATAAAGACTTGCTAAGAAATCCTGACCAGCTTTCTAATGTGCAGCTCTGCAGTTTTACATTTCAGACAGTGAGGACTCTCTCATCACATCTGAGACTTCATTAGAGAAGCCAACTCAAGTTCCTGGTCAGCTTGATAAGCAAGTGTGAGACATTGATGCATGGAAGAAGAGCTAGGAAATTTGCAGTTTCATTAACATTTTTACACTGCTGCCAAGCTGTAAAGCTTTCTGGGGTTTGGAATTTACAGTTGAGAGAAAAAAAAAAAAAAAGGCAAAGATTGTCAACTTCTGCAATACTTTCCTAACTGCAACCAAGAACATAAACAAAATATCCACTTACAGGTTTGTTAGCTCCACTGATCAAATAGTATCTTAGAATAGTTTGGGTTGGAAGAGAACTTAAAGATCACCTAGTACCAAACCCCCTGCCACAGGCAGGGACACCTTCCACTACATCAGGCTGCTCAGTGCCATGTACAGCCTGGCCTT
>VZTY01032978.1:7137-27023 GCA_013400935.1 Turnix velox
TGGCCACAACGCGGGGCAGTGCTGGGCCGGGCCGGGGCAGTGCTGGGGCAGTGCTGGGGTAGTTCTGGGGCTGTGCTAGCTGCTGTGGGACAGGGCTCCACACCGACACTGCCGCACAGGTGATGGGAGCCATCCCCCAGGGCTGGCAGGGGCTCTCTCCGCCCATCACAGGAGAAAACACTCTTCCTCCTGCCTCCTCCTCTTCCTCTGCAAGCCAGGGCGTGATCCCCCGTGAGGCGCTGAGGAGAGGACCCGGAAAGCAGGGAGGAAGCAGAGGAAGAGCCGGGGCTGGGACACGCCGAGCAGCCACCGTCTGGCCTCAAGGCCGGAGGAAACGATGCTGGGGACAGAGGGAAGAGCCGTGGGGCCCTGGGCAGGGTTGAACCTGCTGCATGTCCATGCTGTAGGCAGGACCTGGGCTCCAGGTGCTGCCTGGGGTTGGTGACAGCACAGCCCTGCCCTGGGTGGGGTGCACCGAGCTGGGCACGGATATAGAACCATAGAATAGTTCAGGTTGGGAAGGATCTTAAGATTATCTAGTTCCAACCCCCCCTGCCACAAGCAGGGACACCTCCCACTACATCAGGCTGCTCAGTGCTTTGTCCAGCCTGGCCTTAAGCACCTTCAGAGAGGGGACAACTACAAACTCACTGAGAAACAAATTCCAGTGTCTCACTACCCTCACCATGAAGGATTTTTTTCTTGTATCTAGCCTGAATCTCCTCTCTTCCAATTTACATCCATTATTTCTAGTCATTCCATCACATATCTACCCCTGCCTTTCTGTAGGCCCCCTTCAGGTATTGATAAGCTCATGCTCATGTGCTGCTCATGCCCATGACCTCCCCTCACATCCACCAGCAACACTCCCCACACTTTCAGACCCTCTGTCTCACAGGAAGAACAAACATTTCCAGGGCCACAAGGACAAAGCACAAGGTGATGGTGGAGCACAGCCTGCAGCTCTGCTTCAGCACAACCTAGCATCCACCATTTCACCTCTAGCAGCACCATGGCTCTCCTCAGCACACCCCAGGGTAGCTCTCAGGGCACACAGAGACACTTCCTCATCCAAATAAAGTCTTGCTTGCGTGGTCCCATTTTGAAGGCTGCCAGGGGAAGCTCTCACCCCTCTCCTGCAGGCGCCAGCAAGGCAGGGAAGATCAGCTCTCCCTGCCTGCAGAAGAAGCCAAACTCCTCAGTACCATCACTCATTTTTCCTGGGCAGTGGCCAATGGCAAAACTCAAAATAAATATTTCCCTCCCCTCCAGCACCACCACACTAAAGAGCAGCTGCAGAGGATTAGCGTCACCCTGGAAGTGTAATCTCTCTACAAAGACTACAACATTTGGACCAAGACATCCAGTGAGATGCAGAATGAGAGGCAGAAAAGGCAAGGAGCAAAGTCTGGCCCAGATTTTTGATTCCTGCATATCAGCTTTGTGATCAGAGCTCTGTGCTTTGTGTCAGGATCTACTGAGTAGGAAGAGAGAAAGGAAAGCCATATCAGTATCCTCCTGCTTTGCTGGGCTGAACTCTCACCCAGCAGAGAGCAAGTGGACAGAAAGCTTTCCAAGGAAACTGTCATCTGCTTCCCTTGCCAGCTGCTTCCACCTGCCCAGGCAGAGCCAAGAGAGCTGAGAGATATCCCAGAGCCACCAAAGCTGCTGCAGCTCACTCTGAGCCTGTCCACTCCCTTGTCTAACCCAGGGAGAGACGCTCTCCTGGCTCTGAGATGCTGCAGCCCCTCCACTCAACCTCCCCTTCAGTAGCTGAGATTTCAAAGAGAAGCTTTGCCTTTGATGTAGAAAGCAGGCTCCCAGCACTTCAGCTCCCATCAAGCGCCCAAGTGCAGGACCCTGCCCCAGCCAATGAAGAGGAAGGTGAAAAGCCAGAGAGGCAAGGAAATGTCATCTCTGGGCAGGCCCCACTCCACCCCAGATTGAATCCAGGGCTCTCTGCAAAGAAAGATTCCTTCCTCTCCCCTTAGACATGAACTGCAATAAGGATTTAAGCAGGAAGAATGGAGCAGGCCACCACAGAAAGGTGAACAAGGAGATATTTAAGGTCTATTCTCTGAAGGCTGCCTGCACTGAAGCAGGACCCCCTACACTCCCCCTCTCACACTACGCAGGGGATGCCCCAGCACAAAGCCATCCTCAAGGCAGCCTCCCCTTTCTGCACCCATATCATCCCAGCCTCCCTTTGCTCTTTCCATGTAGGAGAATTTTGTGTCTTGGTGTGTCCAAAGCAGTAAGAAGCTGGGTGCAGGGGTTTAGCTGGTGCACATTTACTCCAGGAAAGCAACTGCTGCCAGGATGCCTATGACATTGTGACCTAGCCAGCAGCAGCATCCTCTTCTCCCAAAGGCAGAGCATCCAAACTTCACTAACAGTTCTGAAGTTCTGATGGGAGAGGCAGATTAGAAGAGAAAGATTAAGAACACAGCATAACCCCCCCCACAGTGCCTGTCCCTAAAGGAAAAGAGCCAGTATCTGATGGTGCTCCACTTTGTGCAGCATGTAAACAGGAAGATGCAATATTTTGTTTCGTATTAAAAACCATACAGAGGGTGCACATGGACATAAGGGTTTGAGGCTGGGAGTTTATTCCAGAAAATCTGCTGGCACAGCTCCTAGAGGTCGGGCAGGAATTGGCAGCAGGGCCCCTCTAATCTCTCTGCAGAGGCAGCCAGCTCGGGGCCCTGGGGACTCCAGCCCCTCTTAACACATGAAGGTCACTCACTCAGAGAAACCCAAGGACAGGGGGCAACTCCAGCCTGGGTCCCACTGAGTGCTTGGCCACCACTGACTGCCAAAACACGTGCTTACGAGGAAGGGTTTGTGGGAAAGGATGCACACTTCACCCTGCCAGGGTCGGATGGATTCCCTCAGCAGCTGCCACAGCCCTGACAAGCTTTGCAAACATGGCAGGAAAGCCTCGCCGTGGACTTCATTAATGCTGATCCCTGGCACACAACAGAGCACAATTCCACTTAGCAAATCTCAAATCCAGCCAAGACTTGACAGATGTCAAAGCAAGATGGATGGTGCCTTCCCACGAGGGCTTCTTTGGCTTGGCTCCTTAGAGCCACCAGGCTCTCCAGCTGCTATGAAAACTGGAAAGTCCTTCTGCTGAAAGCCTTCTGCAAGTGCAATCAGCACCTCCAGCCCAAAGGCCCCTAACTTTAGAGCTGCAAACAGGGCAGCTCCATTGTGGGTGTCCTGAGAACTGCCACAGAAGTAGAGCTGCTGCCCCTGAGGGTGCACAGAGAAACCAAACCTTTAAACCAGGGACAGAGTCAAGAGGCAGGATTAAACCCAGCCTCTGGGGCAGATGTCCCCCAGCAAGCCCCCTTGATCCTGGAAGAGATCAACTTTGTTTTATGGGATAATTATGCGAGTGAAATCTTCCCAATTCAGAGCATAGCCCAGGACCCAAAGGATCAGCACCCACTTTTGATGCCTGCCCACCAGAGTAGATGGTGGGAGCTTGGTCCCATTGCAAAAAGACATCAGCTACCCCAAGACAGACCTTCTCAGTTACTGGTGGAGATCTGCTGCCTCCCCTGTGCAAGCTTTTCTACAACAAAGACATATTGGTTTGAGGGAGGGAAGGGCAGCTTCAGTACAGGAAAAGACTTCCCCTCCTGTTAATGCTGCTTTGCTAAATCTCCCCTTTGATCCCTGGGGAAAGGGACAATTTGGCAGCTGGAAGACTATTGTGTGCCTCTTGCTATAAGTAGCTGCTAAAAGGCTCCGTTGAGAGGTGGAGTGAGTTGTTTTAACTACACAGTACACAGCAGGTAAGGCCAATTTGTCACTGATTGGAAAAAGACTTCAAGTAAGAAAGAAATGAAAACCCCATTTCCATGAGTAAAGAGAATGGCATGAGATTTTGTTATAGATAAGACTGACACAAACCTTGTGAACTGGAGACAGACCCTGTCTCCTCCACAATAACCTTACCATTTTCCCCTTTGTGGTCTTTTCATCTATACTATCCCTTAAACATGGAAGCTGCCAAATTCAGGTCCTGGGCTCCTAGAGAAATACTTCAGCACTTTCTGAAGTGGTACCATGCACAAGTTAAAGGATCCATCACAGGAAGAAGAAACCAGAAGTCAAATGTTTAATAACTTTACAAGAGTAGTATGCCCATATTTAGAGTTTATATAAAACAAGAGATGGAAAACAAGGAAAGAAAAAAATAAAATTGGTATCTTCAAGAGGGCACACTTAACCCCATAAATTCCTGTTGACTCCTCTCTTTGGAGACCTGTAGCCACTTGGGGCAACACCTCTACACAACACAAGATCAGGTAGCAGGCCACTTGCAGTGTTTAGGCTCAGCACTTTCCAACAGCTAGGAAAACTCTGATTCTATACAACACATACATCAACAACATAGGCCCAGTCCTGTTACACAGTTAATTGTGTCCCAATCCAGAAGGGGGATACCAGATGTATCAAAGTCACCCAAGGCAAAGTGAACTGATCTAAAACTTGGTCTCAGCAGGGCCTTTTCTTCCACCAGCTTTTGTTTTTCTACTGACTCCAAACATTTTTCCCCATCTCTTCCCAACGTGGTGTTATTGCTGGACAGAACAGGGAGAAGAAAAGAAACACTTTTAAGACTTGGCAATACCAAGACAACTGTACTGTGAGGGCTCCAAGCATTTCCCAGACACCCCCAGGAGGCTGCTATAGCTCAGAAGGCAGTGATAAGATCCCAAGAGGCATTACCTACTGATAATGCTGCCTTCTACCTCCCAGAAGATCAGCACTCAAGATCTTCCCACAGGAGTCAGATTCTGCCCCAGAATCTTTCTCTGCTGGAAGAAGCATCTGCACTGGGTCAGGCTGGCCCTGGCAAAGGTGCTTCCACAGAAGTCTCAAGACTAATGCCCATATGCCAGGGAATTCTATCCCTGCTGGGTAGCCTCAGCCTTGCCTATCCTTTTCCCACCTTATAGCACCACTGTCTGCACTGGGGGGAACAAGTCTGCATTAGAGGGACACAAACAGCATCACTCCTGGAAGATAAGTGTGGAGCTGCAGCTAGCTCTGGAGAGCCACAGTGCTGTGCTGAGTCATCAGTGAAAGCTCCAGAGACATGCCAGGAGGCTGTGACCCTGCCCAGAGTTCTTCTGCCTGAACAGGAATGACATGGGAAGCAGTTGCACAGCTCACTCTGCTTCTAAATGGGAATGACAGCATCCATGTGGCAGGAAAGCCACTCAGCTGGGCACTCCCAACAGTGGCTCCCTGGCTGGTGGCCAATGCTGGTATGAGCTCCGTGACTAGAAAAGACTCTGGATTGCAGGGGCAGTGGGAGGGGGAATGCTAGCCCAGCCCAGCTGCTGCTCCCACCCTCCTTGCTCATGGCTAGCTCACCTTAGCCTTGTTCTGGACAGGCAGATACAGCTTGAACTCAGCTGGAAGCTCATCCTCTGAGTAGAGCCTGTCAGAGAAGTACACTCTTCGGATGCGACAGTTGGCGTGGATCTGAAAGTCAAAACAAAGAACCAGTCCATTCTCCATATGCTCTTTGCTGTCCTGCAACAGCCTGTACTCCCTGCCTGCCCAGCTGCAGATAAGATCTCATTGTTTCTCCCCACATCTGACAAGGCATCAGACACTGGCCCATGTCCCCTCCTTCGCATTAGATGCCCTCTGCAGTGATAGAAGATGTCTCAACAGATTTGGCCAAGCTCCAGCATCTCTGCAAACTGAGACCTTGCTTACAGGGATTTTTTTGCTATGAACTCACCTCTACTCCTCTTCTGATATCAGCATTTGCTAAAACACTGTCAGCCTCAGCTTGTTGCATTTTTAACACTCTCTTCAGGGTCTCCCTGAGGTCAGTCCAGTCTGAGCTGCCTCCCTGCTCAGCTGGCAGCCAGGGAATCGCTCCAGTCCCCTTCATGGGTACGTGAGAAGGCAGTTTACTCAGTTTACTGCCTGCTCTTCTTAGGGCAACGCCACAAGGAACTGCAGCAGTCCCATCCCACTAAGGCACAGGCATGCTCTGCACACAGGCATTCCTCAAAATAATACAGGACACAGCAAACATGAATGCCTAGCATATGGAACAAGAGTCACACCCTTAGCAGGAACAAACACTGCATATGCTCTGGTCTGAGAGGCTTGGTGAAGGCAGACACTCCACCCATCCTCATCTTAATCGAGCTTGACCAGGTACACACCTTAGCACCCTGGGTCTTTACAAGCCAGGATCCCACTCTGCTGTATCTGGGCAGTAAGGCAGCACACTGTGTTAATGAGCTGTTAATTCCCAGCAGAACCCCCACAGCAGGACACATGGGATATCACAGACAGCTCTTACCCTAAGTGACAGCCAGCAAGAGAAACAAGATGGAAATAGGCTCCTTCATCCCAGTCTAGTCCAACAAAGTGAAGCAGCAGCAAGATCTCTGCTGCCCCTTTTCTCCCCTCCCACAGTGCTCTACAAAGGGCAGGACTGGCAAAAGAACCAGTCAGGGCAAAACCCAGATTCCCAATATACAACAAGGCATTCCCAACCAGTGGGAAGATTAGCAGCCACTGGTTTCTGCAGCAGGATGGGTCTGCTTCTCACCTGAACTCTCAGAGTCTCGATGTAATTTGTCCCATAAGCTCGACGTGTGAAGTCTGAGAGGTTGAACTGGATCTGGTTCCAGCCATCATCCAGCCGCATGGGCATGGTACAAATGAAGGGCTTCACCCGTGTCGTGCTCTGGTAGTTACTCGCCCGAAAACGCCGCCGAACATTCTTATCATCCAGCACCTAGGGGAAGGAAGGAAGGCTGCTGACCCAGGCCTTAGGGCCTGCACTTTCCAGGGACAGCAGTTGTTACAAACACAGGCTCTTCCCATGTCTAAGAGAGGCCTCTCCCACTTCAGCCCAACGTTTCACAGCAGAATTAATTTTGCTGCAGGAAACAAGACCCATTTTCAGGAATAACAATGTGCTTACAAACTGACTGATGCTCCCATAGCAGGAGATTTGACACATCACATGGTCCAAAAAGCAAAACTGCTTTGCAGATGACACACTGCCTGAGACAAGTCAGAATCACAGAACTGGAAGGGATCTCCAAAGGCCTCCCTGCAGTGAGCAGGTTGCTCGGAGCCTCAGCAAGCCTGGCCTTCAATGTCTCCAGGGATGGGGCCTCCACCACCTCTTTGGGCAACCTTTACCAGCATCTCATCACCTCCATGGTGAAGAACAACTTCCCAATGTCTAAATTAAATCTGTCTTGCTGTAGTTTAAAACCACTGCCCCTTGTCCTATCACTCCATGCCCAGGCAAACAGCCCCTCTCCAGCTTCCCTGTAGCCCCTTTGGGTGCTGGGAGGCTGCTGTGAGGTCTCCATGGAGCCTTCTCTTTTCCAGGCTGTTCCAACAGGCTGTTCAGTTCTAACATGAGACTGCAGGCTCCCTGGTACCTTTCCACACTCTCCACTCCTCACCTGTACTTCAAAAGTGAAGTATTTCTTCAGGTTCTTGATGATCATCACTAGGAAAGGTAGCTTGATGCCCAGGGTCTTCTTTGGGTCAGCAGGGCATGTGATGTACGTAGTACTGAGAGGGACAGAAAAACACTTTAGGATCTCACATGGCACAAAGCACACAGCCAGAGTTCCAAGTCCCTCCCCTGACCTAATGCAAGAGGACAGGCAGAAAAAGACAGCTGTGATCATAAATTCTCAGCAATAATAGGAGGGAAAGTTATAGGCAGAACAAGATAAATTTCAAATCACAAGAATGCATTTCAAATCCCACTTTTCTCACCTAGGGCATTAAAACCACCTCCCTGAACCACTCCACCTCCCCAATTTCAAGGCCACGTCAGCATAATTTCTTAACACAACTTCCTGTCACACTTGACTGAACAGGTAGAGCACTCCAGAGCACAGCATAGGCTCTATATGGCTGGGAAAAGAGAGGTCATGAGCCCTACAAGTACACGTCACGCCTGGCAAGTTCTGTATCAACACATCTCGGGAGGAAGAGAAGCACAGGCTCAGCCTGGCTGCAGGAGAGGAGTCTCCACTGCCCTTATAAGGACTGCCCTGCTCTGAATCAGCCCTGGAGAAGCCTTGGAGACTCTGAACCTGCTCATGGAGCTGCTGTCTCATTCCCTGCTTGATGGAGACAAGGTTGCTAAGTGAAGCACCAAAAGCAACTCCCCTCATAAATCTCTCTTTGATCTTCCTGCTGTGGGGAGAGCAGCAGAGCAGGCCTAAGACAGTAAGAGATGCAGAAGGCAAAGTGCTGATTTCTCAGTCACTGGCAGCAGTGACTGGAGACTGAGTTTCAAATATAGCTATTGTCCCCAAGTGAAGGAAAAGTAATGGGGCTTTTATTTTTTTAATCTGTTAACCCTACTGAGATACAGAGCTCTACAAGCACGTTCAGGGAAAGACAGAGTACATGTGCCACAGAAGGGTATTGTACTCTAATTTACTGACAAGAGACAGCAGTAGTGTCTGAAGGAGATGTCTGCTGGGCACCAACATCTTTCACTCTGCTCTGGGATCAAGGCCCCACGGCACACTAGGGCAGAAGATGACACCTTCTCCTACCTGACATTAGTTCCCTCAATCTCCAGCACCAGTGACTGAATGTCATTGTCGGTGATCCGCTTGATGTGTCCATTGCGCACCTGGAAGAAGAACAGGACAGTCAGCACAGATGTTACTTGAGAGGGAAACAAGAGATACCTACAGTTCCACTGAGAAGGGGGAAAAGATCCCAGGAGGACCCATCTATGTTCATTTGGCTCCTACTGTCCTAGACATCACTGTTTCCAGGGCTTTGATCACTGCCCCGGAGTGCCAGGACTCCAAGCCTGAGTTTATGGCCCAGAGTGCTGCAAGACTTCAATTTATCACGTTAGAGGCCCAGATAAACAAACATTAAAATGTCAGACCAAGATCAAACTAGAGTAGGATATGGGGTAAAAACACGTAGAAGCAATAGAGGGACAAGCAAGAGGAGCCACCAGCCCACTGGTCACCAAGGGGTCTCAGTCTTTGCTGTCGGATATGGCTGACTGCCGCTGTAGAAGAGCAGGACCAAGCTTGCTTGAAATTCTTCTGAATTACAGTATACACAAGCACAGAGCCATCATCTGCTCTGTTGAGGGGCTCAGGGATTTGGCTCCTCTTGCAGCCAGCTCCCCACAGAGCTCAGGGACGCCAGGGCCAGAACCAGGAGCCAACACAAATTCGCTTTCCTCCACAAGCAACATGGCTGAATCCCAGGGTCTGAGGATTTATTTTTATTTTAATGAAGCAACTTACTTCCCATCAAATTTACCTCCATTTAAAAGGCACTTTTGCTAATTAAGTCCTCTGCTCTTCCCCAGTGCTGGATCAGCAAATTGCAGTGCTCCTTCCGGCTCCATGAATTAATTTCATTAGCACCTATCACCGTTGCTAATATAAAGGATACATTAAGCTTCTAATGGGATGGTTCCAGTCACGGGCTACAAAATGATTTACGGGCTCAGCAATTAATGTTCAGAGTTCATTGCTTCAGAGGGCCCTACCTGGGTGATGTTGCAGACAATTGCTGGAAGAAAGAGATAAGCTCCTTGAGCAGCCCACCCCCCTGGCCTGTCTCTACGCTTAAGCAGCTTCAAGAAACCTCAGCCTGCATCCTCCAACTGCTGCTGATAAGCATGAGATTGCAGCTCACCCTGCCAGCCAGGCTCTTAACTCAGCCTCAAGCTTGCACAGAGGCTTCTTGAAAACATTAAGTCAGAGAGAGGATCCTTAGAGGATAATGTTATCTCTCCTTTGCATCAAACCCCCATGGATTTATAGGTCTGTTTCAGGAGAAACCAACTGCCCAAGGTCTGGCGGTGTTGTCTTTTTTTTTATTCTTTAAATAAAATCACCAGCCCTGCAGAAGCCCCATGTGCCTCTCTGTATTTAAAGCAGTGACTGGTATATGGGAAATTAAATCTCAGAAGCCACAAGGTTCCAGCAAGCAGACTTAGCACTGGGAAATAACTCCACATAAGCAGGTGAAGGAATGAACAGAGCCTCCCTCCACAGCATGTAAAACAGCTTTCACTGAGGATAGCTACTGGCTCCAGAGGGGAGAAAGACTGAGGTTTAAGCTTCCCTGGAGAGAACAGCAAGGGAGAAAACAGCCAAACATGCTTTAAACAAATCAGTCAGCAATGTTTCTATCTGTATCCAGCTCCCTTTCTTTAGCCTGTGAAGGCTTTCCTTCCCCAGATTACTGGGACAATGAAAAGAAGCCACTCTTCCTCCTCAGTACTGCCAGAAATGGAATGAAAGACAGCAGAAGAGAAGTACAAAACAGCCCAACTGCAAGACAGCCCTTCCTCCTGGCCCTGCCCAGCCCAGTGTAAGCTCCTGTGAGCTGCATGTCCCTGCAGTCAGAGCTGGCAGGATGGACACACAAACTTCTGGACCACAACATCCAGCACCAGCTGGATCACAAGCCAAAAGAGCCTCACCATTTCAAGAAGATAAGGCTAAACAGCATCAGAAGTACCAAGGGTGGATACAAGTGCTTCTCTCTGGGACATCCCAGCTCAACCCTTCAGCTTACTTCAGAACCTGGCCCACCTCCTACCTGCCCCTCAAGGACCAACTCCCTGATGGAGGCCATGGCTTGGTCACAGCCAGGGAAGCACATCTCTTCTACCAGCTCTGGAGGTCCCCTCTCAACAGGCTTGCACAGACCAAGAGGTGATTTCTGGCTCCTCCATCAAGGACAGCCAGCAGCACTGGTGCAGTGCAGGGCAGGAGGTCAGTCTTCAGGGGCTTTCTCCTCCCTTACAGGAGCTCAGAATGGAAAGATTTCATAAAATTTTAGAAATAAACATTTCTATTCGGACAATATTTTCTAGCCGTAAAAAATGCTTTAAATGCCTCACACCCTCTGAATCAGGATAACTGGGAAGTTACCTGCCACCTAACCACTAAGTGGGAAAGCTGCTTTTTTTTTTTTTCTTTTCTGCAGATGGAAAGCTCAAATCCCACAGGATTCAGAGGGAGCAGCAGTTTTGCAGAAGTGTTTGAACATCTGTATTTTTTGAGGCTGCCGTTGCTGCTAGCAACACTGCTCAAATGTAACAAAGAGCAGAGGAAAAGCAGAAAGGGGCAATTCCTCCCCAGGCTCAGCCACCCACCCACTGGAAGATGGCCCAAGGCCGACCTCTGCAGGATCGCTCCTGCATTGTTGCAGCCGCCCTGTTGTTAGGTGACGGGCTTGTGCCAGCAACAGCGAGCTGAAACACGGCCAGCACCTTTGCCTAGACTACCATAGGCATGGTACACTCTCACCTTAGGAAAGGCCAGTGTTTCTCAAAGCCAGAGCTGAGTCCAGAATACCCATAAGGTCCCTGTGCCACCGTCCTTCCCCCAAGAAGAGAGAAGGAGCAAAAGAAAAGGCAAAAGCAGGAGCTACCTGGCTGTGCTGATGCCAGCAGGTTTGGAGAGGAGGAGTGAGCAGCACACACTGCTCTACTCCACATGCAGAGATGTAAGACAGCACAGACAAGGATGCAGTATGAGAGAACTGACGAGTCAGAGGAGGGCTGCAAGAGAGGACCCCAACAAGCATCTGCAGGGACTCCATTCTGGCCATGCTTCTCAGAAAACTCATGTCTGCATCTTGGTGTCAGAGCACACATCTGACATTTAGACAGGCACTGCTGCTCCTAAGAATGTTTTTCATCCGTCCTTTCTGGCCAACTCAGCAACTGCTGCACCTGAACAGATCACTTCTTACACCCACCCTGCAAGCACAGTTCCCGTTGGCCACCTCATGAGCTGCACAACTGCAATGGCATCATCCTGCATGAGACAATGGAACCTTGAAAGGTGCCTCAGGAGGTCTCCAGTCCAACTTCCACCTCCAAGCAGGGTCAGCCCAGATCACTCGTGGCTTCACCCCACCTGGAATCAGGCTACATCCCTTTCCCTAAGGGTGTTCAATGTATCCCATCCTCACACCACTCAAGTGAGTTGCAGATCCTTCTTTAAAGTCAGGAATATTTACAAAGGCACATGCACACAGCCAGGCTACTGTGGGGCCACTCATTTTTCACAGTGCTGATGGGTAGGTACCTAATGAAGTAGGACGATTGGTGTAAGAAGGGGCTGCCCTCCACGATCAATATGATCTGCCAGAATCTGTTCATCGAGAGCATGAGACAAGCTGATATACAGTGATGGCTAGTTATCAATGCTACTAACATACTGATTGGTTACAAGTTACATTCTTGCATTAATGTCAGACCCTCCTCTTAGAGTTCTTCTGCCAACACACAGCTGCACACAAGTCCTTGTTATCTGTTCCTCCCTCGATACTTTCCCAGACCATCGAGGACTCCTTCCCAAAACAGTGGAAGACACAAGTGAGCTCCAAGGCCGTCAGGTGGCTTGATAAGATTTGCCTCAGGCTCTGAGCTGAGCAGTTGTTAACCCTTTATAGCCTGTGCCCATACTGCAACAGGTACCCCATTGATGGGAAAGGGTCAGGTCTGTGCTGCCTCTCCTCCCTCCCATGACTTGTAAATGCTCGTGTGAGCCCACTGAGGTCAGACATTGCTGTCTGCTGAACTGCCTTGAAGGCTTTCATTCTTGCTGGAACCAAAAGAAGGGCAGATTAAGTTCAAGCACCGAGTACCCACTGCAAGCTGAGAGCAGGGAGCCTGCTCTCACAGAATTGCTTTCAGGCATCAACATAATGGTGAGTGGTCTGTAACTGGGAGGAAGCAGCAGGTCTCAGCATCTTCAAACCTCCCGATAATTGAGCCCTGATGTGTGACATACAGGACCCTCAACAGAGCCACTCTAGAAACACACAGTAATCAGAAATAAACAGATCTGTGACTTCTTGTGCACCCTAGAAGTCTTTACAAGGCCTACCTTTAAATATCTTCATGGAATTCTAGAGTTTGAAGAGACCTTCAAAAACCATTTTGTGCAACCTGTGCGGTGAGCAGGGACACCCTGCACTAAATCAGGTCACTCAGAGCCTCAGCAAGCCTGCCCTTCAGTGTCTCCATGTCTCTGGACAAACTGTTGCAGTGTTACACCACCGGCACGGTGAAGAACCTCTTCCTAATGTCTCATCTAAGCCTGCCCTCTCCCTTCAGCGAGCCACTGCCCTTTGTGCTATTGCTCCTTGCTCTGACAAACACCGGGAGGGACTCCCTTCAGCCTCAACAGCCCCAGCTCTCCCACCCTCTCCTCACTTCAGGGACCCTCCAGCCCCCTGACCTTAGCAAGTCTTTCAAACAGACTTAGCAAGTCTATTTAAAAAGTAGGTTAAACACGAGAGAAGAGCCCTGCACACACGTTACACCCGTGGGGAAGCATCGCTGTGTTTCCTGCTGCTTCCTCCCTGCGTTTGCCGCTTTTGGCAGCCTCCTGCCGTGCTGTATCTCCCGACTCCGGCCCCTGCTGTCCCCTGCTGGGGCTCTGCCGCCTACCGAGGGCAGAAGACACTTTTACAAGGCCACATTTCCCTCCAGAACCTCGGAGGGCTACCGGTAACCAGGCGGGGGCGGCCCAGGCTCCATGCCGCGGACCGCTGCCCCTCATCTCCCCGCGCCGGGCCTGCCCCGAGCGGCTGCTCCCCCGATCCCGCCGCCTTCGCCTCACCTTCTTGTCCCAGATCTGGAGCGGCTTGCTGCCGATACTGTACAGCACCGACAGGAACCCGCTCTGAAAAGTGTTCTTGAACATGGCGGGGCCGGGCTGGGCCGGCCGCTGCTCTCCCGCCGCCGCCGGGGCCGGAGCCGCCGCCGCTCTGCGTAAGGAGACGGAAAAACACTCCGCGCTTCCGGGTCGCTGCCGTCGCCAGGGAACTACTTTCCGCGCCCGGGGCTGACGCCGGGTCTACTTCCGGGCGGCGGTGCTGCGGCAGCTGCCATGGCCACCGCTGCCATGGCCACCGGGGCGGGCCCGCAGCCAGCGGCTGGGCCGGACTCGGCCTCTGCGCCTCGGGCCCGGCTCCCGGACACGGGTTTGTATAGCCCGCGCTGCCCCACTCTGCACGCCGCTTCACAACCTCCACCCATCCCTCTGTCTGCCCCTCCATCCATCCACTCACTGGTTGATCCACCTGTCAGTCTGCGCATCCATCTATCTGTCCGTCCACCAACTCACCTACCTGTGCCTATCCCTCTGTCCATCCATGCATCCATCCATCTCTGCCTCTCAGTCTATCCATCCAAGCATCTATCTATCTATCTATCTATCTATCTATCTATCTATCTATCCATCTATCAATCCAGTGACCCACCTACCCATACCCACCCCTGTACCCATGCACCCATCATCCATTAGTTCATCCATCTCTCCATCAGTCCGTCCCTCCATCCATCCATTCACCGACCCACCTGCTCATCCCTCTGCCCGTGCATCCATCCATTAGTTCATCCATCCATAATCCATCCATCTGTCCATCCCAGTGCTTGGAGCAGCCTGTTCTCACATGTACTGGAGATCCTCTCTGACCAGGGGTTCTGTTAAAACACAGCCGGGAAATGCTGCAGGCTCAGCACCACCTCCATGGAGCTGTTTTTCTGAGCAGAGCTACAGCAAAGGGGGAACACCAGGAAGAAGCTCCTGTCATTCCACACTGTTTTCTGACTTGAATCCTCCAAGACCCATCCAGGCCCTTTCCGAGACCTCTGGTAACCACCTGTGATGGGAGTGCAAGGGAAGGATGTTTTGGTCACACAATGACAGATGACATGTCCCACCCTCTACCAAGCCATCTCTGATGCCACCAGGGCTGGAGCTGGCTGGAGCCATGAGCTCAGAGGTCCCTGTTCCTGCTGTGTGCTGATGTAGCACTAACTGGGATGTGCTGGTACTGGAGGCACCTGGAACGTCTGCAAATTCCTGCTTTCCACAAGTTCTTCCAGTCCTACCTTCATGCTTGCTGTCACGGTAGCATTTCCTCAGACCAGAACTGTTTCATCTCCATGGGGAAGTGGGATGGATCCCGTGCTGGCTGACACCAGTGACGGCCATCCCAAGGCAGAGGGCAGGGGGAAGAAGGGGCAGGGAAGCTCTCAAACACAGCAGCACCTTCCATATAACACCTCGAGATGCTCTACTGGGTGTGGGGATCTCCTCCTCACACAAACAAGCAGAACAACACCGTATGAGTGTCTATATTTAGTCAGTGGGACAGAGCACACTTTATATGGCACGAGGAAATAACTTGTGCCCTCAGTCAGATGGCAGGAGACAACTGGGACAAGTGTCCAGCTGCCATTCCTGAGCAGCCTGCTCCTTCACACACTCTCTGCTTACCACCATCCTGTCTGGCTGTGCATGGAACCACTGTATGGGGGGGAAGGGGTCGTCCCTGTTTCTCAATGAAATTTTAACCCAAACCAGTATTCGTTGCCTCTCCTGCTTTCCCAACCACACGGGGGCTGCAGCAGGGGACACAAGTGGAGAAGCCCGAGGAGGTGTTAACACCCAGTAATAGCTGAGGCCTTCAGGGAATGCATTTCAATGAAGCTCAGACACTGATGTCATCCACCTGGGATGGGAAGACATTGTCACATTCTATCACCGTGTTCCCAATTCCCAGCTGGACTTTGGGGAGTAGGTGAAGGAAAAGGCCCATCCTAAGAGAATCTGGTGCGAGGAGTGAGCAGAGGTTGCCTGCTCCAAAAATACCTGTCCACTAAAGCATTTCCTGTCCTTCAGAGCTCCCAGATGCTGGATTTAGGCACCAGAGATCACCAGAGTCTTGGATACAACATTACACCGTGCCCTGGCAATGGTGCCAGCTCTGCCAAGCTGCACCAATAGCTTCAACTCTCCTGATGTGCAAGCCCACATCTGGCCCCACACTGGCAAGCTCCAAGGGAGATGCACAAGGATGATGTTGGCAAGTTTCCAGCTGTACCACTCACAGGCTTTGTGCAGGCACTCACTCCTCTGCCACAGCAGCATCCTGTGGCTCTGAGCCCGCAGCAAACCTCAGCTCAGCTCCCCCTCCCTGGGAACTGGCAACACTTCTGTCCTTCCCAGTCAAGCCTTAGCTCGGGCAGTTTCAGTACAGGGGAAAACTGTGCCAGGAAGAACAATGGGGACAGTGTAAGGATGGGACAAAGGGAAGAGAAATGACCAAATACAGTCATACAAAGTCCAGATGGAGGCTTTTAGCCTGGAGTTTCAAGTGCTCCATTAACATCTAAGACCAGAGTCCAGCCTGAACAAGCACAGGCATCACAGCCAGCTCTCTGGAGAGCTGCTGGTGAAGCATCACCTCTGCAAGGGAATACTCATGGTGCAGAGGCCCATGGGCAGCAGCTCCAAGCTCAGGGCTTTACAGTGAGGGTGCTGGGTTGAAGGAGAATCTCAGCCCATGAAAGAGGGGGAGATGGGAGCTCTTGTGGTGCAGAGACAGAACCCTCCCCAAATTCTATGGACTGCAAAAAGCTGGTACCAGCATCAGCTATTACTACTAGCACCCAGGCAACCATCTCCAGAAGAGCAGAAGGGTGTAAGGAGGGACACCCTCAGAGGTGACAAGTGTCTCCTTTGCTGGTGGTGATCATGTACAGCCAGTTCCTCCTGCTCTCCTTGCCCAACCCATCCCAGCAGCACCAGGAGAACAGCCACACCACCAGCACCCTCAAACGTGGCTGGTTCTGCCCCACAGCTTCCTTCCCACTCCAATACTCCTCCTCAAATGCTTCTTTTAAAACTTTTATTCAACAATATAGAATTCTTTTAATTATAATATAGAACTGTCCATTGTTGATACTACAACCCCTGCCAACCCCATGCCCTGGCAGAGACGGGTACAAGCCGGGTAACCCTGGTCTGTCAGAGGCTGGGGAGGGGGAACGGCCAGAACAGAGGAAGGAACAACTAAACCAACAACTGCTTTTGCACACCCTCCACGTTTCCATGCTTTCTGGGTCAGGAAGAGCTCAACAAGGAACCAAAGGCAGAAGAACCTTTAACACTTGGAGGGAAGGGCTGTGGTCATAAAGAGGCGAGTGCTGTCCAGGCAGGGAGGCTGCCCCGCTCCGTCTGCCCCGCCGTCGCCGCTCCCACCTTTGCTTTGGTTCTCATTCTGCTTATGGAAAATTGGGAGCAACAGCATCGGACCTGAGGAGAGATGGGAGGAGGGAAATGAGCATCACAGGGCACTGCCAGCTGGACACAAAGCTCCTCTGTCCCTAGGTGAGGAGGAAATGGCTGCCACCCCGCTCCCAGCCTGCAAGCTCTACATCCCGTCCCTCTGGGTGTCAGCAGCCTCAGCCTGTTTCAGGAGGGATCGTGAGGGGAGAGGAGAAAGAAGGGTCAAGCAAGGCAAGGGACAGAAACAGTCCAGCAAAGCAGTGCTTTCATGGGCAGCCAAGCACAAGTTTGGACTTTTTCCCTCAGCCTCCTGTGTCCCTCCACTGCCACAAACATCTCCTCTAGTCTGGCTCAAGGCTTTGTCACACATCATACATGAAACAGGCATCACACATGAAACAGGCACCACACGCCCATCCTACCACATCCCTCCATGGCTGCCATGGTTCTGGTTTCAAGCCTTTCCTCTCACAACACTGCTCAGCCCAACCTGCACTCCACCTCTGTCAGAAAGCTGGGGCAAGCCAGCAGGTCCAGGACATGCATCAGGACTTTCCCAACTTTCTCCAGGAGAAAGCACATGAAAATGCACATTTCCCAGCCTCCTTCCTTCTAAAGGGCAAGATGTTGTCTTCTCCGGGTCCCAGCTGTCCCTACAAGGCTTAGTTTAGGCCAGAGGAGAGCAGGGTGTCCTGCTCCTAATGCTGGAAGAGAAATGGGTGCACAGAGGAACTGGCCCAAGCTGCAGCCAAACATTCACATGGCCTTGAGATTAGGAAACTCCACACCCTCCCCTCTCCCGGGCTACACCTGCTGCAGCTGCTATTTTTCCCTCCAGGAAGAGTCTGAAACAGCTCATCCCACCCTACAGCTGGGGTAGGGATGTGGGGAGACACAGGACAGGTTGTTCCAGCCTCTCTGGTTACCACAACCAGGGAAAGCCATTTCTACTCCTATCACTTGCTGGGAAGAGCATCGCTCTTCCTCTGCTTGAGGGTACAAGGGAAGATTGTGGAAGGTTCACAGAGCTGACACTTCCTCAAGTGCTACCTTGAAGCTCCACCATCAGGTTAGGACATTGCCGCGCACTCACACACAACCATCAAGATTTTTTGCCTACAAGAATTCCCACACTGAACCTGTTCTACCACTCACTGCTTCTGCCTTAGCTCTCCAGGAGCTGGGAATGCCAACACAAAAGCAAGCTGGAAAATGGGCAAGTTTCTCCCAGAGTAACTTGGACAAGTCATGAGTAACATCCACTCTTGCCTCTTCCCAATGGAGTGGTTCAGTAATTGTTTAAAATCAGTTCAGAAATTGATTGTTAAACCCCAAACCACCCCTGCTGGTGTAAGTACAGCTCCAAAGCATAAGAGATCCCCAAAGCTCTCAGGCCAGGTGGGGCACGGAAGGACCAAGGGCTGGAAATACTGGCCAAAACCTTCAGCCTCAACTCTTTCTTGCTCTCCCATAGATTCGAGACAGCAGACGTTCAGACGTATAGATATTTATTGGTTTCAGTGAATTATACAAATGGATTGACCTGCTATCGATGCCAATAGAACTTTATTGGAATATGGAATGTAAACAGATGTTTCAAATAGAAACATTGCAACCTTATAAAAAAATTAACTATTTCAACAATGCCGCAGAAGGAAATTCTGTGTTTAGGTGCTGGTGGGAAAACACTATCTCCAACTTCTAGGTTTGAGTGTCACCAGAACCACTTGATGAAGTTACACACAGAACAAGTAGAGGAGGCAACTGTGAATTGTGGGGCCATAAAGCCATCGAGGGATCTGATGAAAGAACCCACAAGACGAACCCCCCGCCCCCCCGCAACAGGATTGGCACCCCAGAATTCAACAAGTGGCTGACTTTGTTAAAACACTAGGTGGGATCCCAAGTCCTGGATCAGTAGCTGCACAGCCCCCACCACCCTTCCCCAACTGATCCTTCCCCCCTCCCTGTGCTCTCCTCCCTGGCCTCCTTTCCTGCGGCGCCGGACTGAACCTCTCCAGAGCTGGGCTCTGGCACAAATTCTCATGGGAGCCACGTCATGAGGTACCTGGTTGCACACCTATCACAAGTCTTGCAACACTGACTTTCCCTGAGCAAAGTGGGAAAGTCTGAGCAGCCCTTCCCCGCCTCCTGCCACGAGGGCAGCTCCCATTCATCTTTCCAAAAAGCAGGTCTATTAAATTTCATCTCTGAGCGAGCCTTTGTCAAGCACACCCGGAGGGAGGATCTCTCCTCTCCCCAGCAACTCAGATCAGTGCCTTCTTTTTAATGCTCCAAATCAATCCTGAGATGCTGCTGGGTTCCTGGGTTGCTTTTTGATAACTTCCCCCCCTCCCCTCAACCAACCCTGGCATTCACAATTGAAACTGGAATTCGAAGGCCAAATTCAAGCCCAGAGTGAGCAGTAGGACTCAGACCTCAAAACAGAGCTGCACCTGCTGACCCCCAGCCTGAATTTGGTTCAGCCAGTCTACAAGTCAGAAAGGCATGTTTGGAGAGAGGCATGCTAAGGGCTGATGGCAGAATGACCAATTTGTCCCCACCAGTGTGGTGGGGGAAGGCTGGACTGAGAAGGAAGAGAAAGATCCATAGAGATGTGAACCAGAATCAGTTGTGTTGAGCCCTGGGGATATCACTACATGTTTAGCTCTTGCAAGACCATTTGCCCAGGGCTTTGGTACCACAGGGTTAGAGTTACATTAACCACAACCACCAGAGAGGAACTGAGGTTTATGATCCCCCCCC
>VZTY01032978.1:27055-68620 GCA_013400935.1 Turnix velox
AGATTTCTGCAGAGTATAAAGGGAAGGGAAAGGTGGGGGGGGAGGGAGGAGGTCCTTGTTTTTTTTCCCTTCACTGTGTGACTGAAGGTTTTGCTTTTATTTGTAAACATCTTGAATTACCCGTCGTTTTCCAGTCTTCATCGTGCTGTTGTCAGGCCACTGGAGAGCACAGCATTTTCTGAGCTGGGCTGGGACTGCTCCTTCACCACTGGATCTGCAGGAGACACAGAGCAGGCAGGAAGGGGAAACAGCATTTAATAAAGCGGAAGCTCCACCCTGGCAACCCAAACCTCCCACAGAAACTGCCCTCCCAGCTCACATAACTCCATAGAACAGGGAGCCAAAGTTTCCCCTATGCAATCCAAGAACCCTCTCTCTCTCCATCTTGGCTGGCCCTGACTTCTCCAAAAAACTCACAGAAATAGGGGTGCTCCATGGCCTCCTTGGCAGTCAGCCGCTGTTGATGGTCGTATCGCAGGAGCTTGTCCAGGAGGTCTAGGACTTCAGGACTGACCAGGTGTCTGTTCTCACTGTGGATGAAGTTCTCCCAGCGCTTACGGGAATGCCTGCAAGGGGACCACATGTCACTGGCCAGCTTTGACCAGCATAACAGTATCCAGAGATGCTGGGAGAATCACCTGCCACTGGTCACTTTGGAGAAGAGAAGGCTGTGCTGATCACTGCCTGCAGCTCTTCCTTGCACAAGCCACTGCTCAGCAAGCACTTGCTGAAGGGGGAAAACCCCCTTCTTTAGGGGCATAAATGTGTGGATGCCCTACACGTGGGAATAATGGAATAGTGCACATTTCCTCCTGGCTATAGGGGCTTGACAAGAGCACACAGAGTGATACCCTTGGGACAAAGGGTGCTCTGGCTGGCCAGCCAGCCTCACACAACCTGGCCTTGCTATCCTATCCACTTCTCAGCCTGTTCACAAATGTCAGCTGTGAATTTTTGAACCCTTCAGCCCACATTCAACTTCAGTGTCTACATCTTCATTTCTGGGATGTCAACAAGCAGAAAGAAACGGGATGGCTCATGGATCATGGGAGAGGCAAAAGGAAACAGCCTGTACTTCAGTGGCCTCCTGAGGTGATATGAGCAGCCAGATGGAAAGTCTGCAAGCAGGACTGTGATGCAGTAGATCAAAGTTGAGCATCCCTCAAGGAGATTGACATCAGTTTATCTCCCTCTCTGTGTTATAAGGAAAAAAGGCTTAATTTCACTTCTCTACTTACTGGCCCAGGATATCATTGAAGTGTGGGTCCAGTTCTATGTGGTACTTCTTGAGATACCCATACAGCTCATCTGTGCCCAGGACCTTTGCGATGCGAACCAGCTGCAACAAAAAGGCATATTGAGAGAGAGCAGAAGGGCAGGAAACCACTCCTGCAGAGGCAGAGCTGCCCTACTACTGGAAACAGCCCCGATGGAAGGAATGTCTCCCTTGAAACTTGATTTTGCAACATGTGCAGAAAACAAGTCTCCTACACAAAGCAGTGAAGCATAATCCCAGATGGCTTAGTTAAGCACACAGCAACATCCCCCCATTCTGGTGGTCCTATGCCTGGAACCTCCCCACTGTATGCACAGAGATAAGGCAATGACAAAACATCTCAAGAAACAAGCCAGGTGGTAAAGTCTTTACTTGGTCATAATTGTCCTGGCCATGGAAGAAGGGCTCCTTTCGGAAGATCATGCTTGCCAGCATACAGCCTAAACTCCACATGTCTAAGCTGTAATCATACATCTGAGGGGAAAAAGGAGAAGCTGTCAGAAAAGGCACAGTCCAGTCCCCCAACCACACAGGCAGCCTCAGCCTCTCCACAGCCAACCTCCTTCCTTCCAAACCAGGCAATGCCCTGGCAGGCAAAACCAAACAACCCAAAGGTGGCCACAAGTGGCATCACTGGCTGGGCAAGGAGAAGGCAGACCCTTACTTGGTAATCCACAAGGAGCTCTGGTCCTTTGAAGTACCTAGAGGCCACACGGACATTGTATTCCTGAGCTGGATGGTAGAATTCTGCCAGACCCCAGTCTATGAGCCGCAGCTGAACATGCAATGAAGAGAGACAGAGACAGGAGCTTTAGTATGAAACACTTAAGCAAAGCCATGGAGGCCAAACCTCTCAATCCTGTGATGTGACTGTGGAGCCTGGGAAGGTGGGAGTTGCTCTGGGGACAGGAAATGCTTCCAGCAGCGCAATAGTCGGGTTCTCTCCTCCCTTTCCCCCACCATTATGCTATAGTCAGGTTCTCTCTTCCCCTTCCCCCACCACTAGCTGGTGGGGCATTGCCCAGCTTAGAGAGCTCCTCTGCTTTTTACTGCTGGGCAACTGGCTCCTGGAAGACACCAGTGAGACAGGTCACTGCATACTAGGGAACAGGAAAAAGCCAGTCTTATCCTGCTGGTTAAAGGGGCTGGCCTCAAGGCAGTACTGATTTTTAAATTGGAACAGGAAACAGGGTAGGAGGGGGCCCATCACATCCTGCAGACCATCTCCTCTGCAGGCACAGTGATGGACAACCTGCTGTGCTACTGAAGGACAGCAAGTCTAGTAAGAAATTTTCCCCACCATATATATCTCACCTTTCCTGCCCAGTCACTACTGGGTGAGTAGGATGGATCTGTGGGGACCAGCTGCTGCAAATCCCAAGTCCCTGGGCAAGGAGGGACACAAACCACTTGAGAGGGTACAAATACCAGGATGGGGTGGGGAAGCTGTGTGTGCTGCCCACTTCCACAGAAGAAAGCTAGGTACAAACACGCCCCAGAAGTGAGGAAGCCAGTGTGGAATAAAGAAGGCTGTACTACAGGAAGAGCTTATGTTCCCTAGGTAAAAACATTCATGTGTGTTTCAGTCAAGGCCACCCTTCTGCTCAAGGTCTCTGCATTCAGGTGGAGATTAACAGCCCAGACCTGCTCCCTCTCAGCTCAGTGTGGGGAACTATAGATAGGGAGGCATCAGAGTTCCAACTTTCCTGGGAAAAAACCCTGCTTGTAAACCCTGGTGACACAGTACCTTTTTCTGTTGGTGATCTATCATGACGTTGTGGGGTTTGACGTCCCTGTGCATGATCCCCATGCTGTGACAGTAATCCAGGGCCTGGCAGACATATGCACATACATTAGACATGTCTGTAATGACAGACACAGCATTAACAATGTAACAGACAACTCTTTGCCAGGAGCAAGAGTGCCAAGTCCACAAGGAAGTGCTGCAACTCTGGCACAAGAAACTGGCATTTGCAACACACAAAGTGTCAAGCTGGCAACAAGACTGCATTGGTCTTGTGTCCTACTTCAGTCCTGGAATCATGTTCTCTGCAGAACAGTCTTTGAAGAACATGATGCGGAGAGGTGGCCCACCTGAGGACAAGCCAAATGTTCCAGACTGGGGAGCCCTGTACTTCCTAGGTCACACTCTCTTCCCCAGAAGGGGATGATTCTTACATGCATACAGTTTCATGGCTTTCCAGTGCAGTTTGTGTCCCAGAACTTACCTCTGCCTTGCTCATTTAGGACAAACCTGCACATAGAAAAGGCAGGGTGACAGCACAGGAGGAGGCAATGCAGCTTAAAGCTTGAAAGCAGAAGCACACAAACTCTCCAGCTCCATGACCTTAGATCACTTGCCCCACCACGCAGCTGTTCCCTTGGGCAAGGGGGTGAGAATGTTGTTTTCTTATCTCCAAGGGGGAGGGAGATCTATCCATCAACATCTATCAGATGCTCTGAGATCTCCAGCAGTACTGAAGGACAGTAGGGCCCACAGTCATTCAATATCCATGACACTAGTGCCAGGGAAGCAGCACTGTCCTTGGGCTCCTGACACAGTGGCAAGTAGAGGAGGCAACAGCTGCCATCATAGCAAGGCCTCAGGGAATATTCCCCATAATGACATGTGGCCTCACAACCACAAATCGTGGTCCTGGGATCTCCAGTGCAGCAGATCACTAATAGGTTGGACAAACTGCTTCCAGGCTCATCTCAGGGCTGGATCATCTAAACTTCATCACACTTCAACCCTAATCTGGGGCTGCCTCAAGTCCCCTCCAGTTCTCACTAGGAAGGTCTTTCCCTCCAGGGGAAGAAACCCCCTGTCAATCCCACTGTATGTATTTCAGGAAGTCTCCTGTAGTCACCAAGTCCTGGAGCACAAAGGGATTTCCTTAGCCTGTCCCACTCATTTCCAGAGGCAAAGGACCTGCAAAGGTCCAGTTCAGAAGTCCCAAGGCCCTGCTAGGACGTGACACAGCCAAGCTGCTGCTTCAGCAGGTTAACAAAGAACATCTCTGGGATCAGCTCTCCCTAATGCCCTGCTGGGTCCTGTGTCCTGCAGCCAGTGTCCCCAGAGAGGCAATGCAGCAGATCTCCCAGATCTGCCACATGGTCCATGAGCATTTCCACAGGGAGGTATGAGCTAGGCTAGTAAAGAAGAGGTATTTAAGGCATTCCTCATCCTTCAGGAAAGGGCCAGGGAAAGCTTTGTCTGAGAAGTCTCAAAGGACAATAAGGCACCCAACAGGCAGCACGACCAGAAGCTTTGTTCACCAAGACCACATCCATGAGGTTCTGTGACCAGGTGGCCAGTTTGTTATTGAAGTATCCTAGATCTTCCACCCAGAGGCAGAGAGGTTTAAGACCAAAAGGGTAGAAGTTATCTCCTGGGGCTGTATTTGCATACTGCAGCAGCAGAAAGCTGGTAATCCCTCTCTTCCACCCTCCCTGAGAGACCCCAGTACCCCAGCCCTGCAAATGTCTCTCAGTGTTTGCACTGGGTCTGGCTGGGAGGCAGTTGGATCTTCCACACAGCAGCCCAGTGGCTCTAGAGACACAAGAAAACAGCACAGCCCTGCCTGGCAACTCACAATCACAAATGCTTCCCAGGGAAAGAACAGTCCCCAGAGTCAGAAACTCTTTGGAGGTGACCCAAAGTCCCCATTTTGTCTGTAATACCTCATAGCAAAAGCCAGGTAACCAGATCTCTTTACAAACCTTCCCAGGTAATGAGACGTGGATTCTCCACTGAACATGAGGCAAATGACTACTTAGCAGCACAGCCCCACAACTGCCTCTCTAATTCCTCATTTCCCCTCCAGACTGCCACGTACAATACCACTCACCTTCAGCAGCTCATACATATAAAACCGAATATCAAAGTCTGTCAGGATCTGGTACAGTTGCTGAAACAGATTTGGGGAGACAGAGAAAAAAAAAAAGAAAAAATAAATACTGGAGATATGCATTAGTTTTGTTTCCTGTACCCCACCTGCCTCCAATCACTGACCCCATTCCAGACCCCCTGTGAATGCTGCCTTTCCCCAGGGCTGTCCCTGGTCTCAGATCTGAGAGAGCTACATGCTAAGAAATGCAGACAAGAAGTTCCTGTGAAATGCTACTGGGATCATTCAAACCTGTCACAGTCTCTTTCCTGTGGGAGACAGACCAGCTGTCTGTCCAAGGAGAGGACAGCAAGCCCTCCAGAGCACGCTGGAGTTTGCTCAGATGATCCTGACTCTCAACAGGGTGTCTCGAGAACATGGGTAACAGCACTCAGAAAAGGCAGGCTGGGAACATGTGGGCAAGGCTTCTAAGTACTCAGGGTAGGGAGAGGAAAACGATCTCAAGCATGCAGTGGGGGTGCACAAAAGGCTATAGACAGCCTCAGAGTTGAGGAGTTTCTTGTCTATCCCAAGATAAAGGCTAATGCAACTCAACAGTACAGAAATGCTTGTGGGGTCAAGGAGAGCACAGCTCGGAGTGCCAGGGAAGTGCCTGCTGGAATGTCACCAGCAAACATTCACTACCCTCCTCTGTGTCCTCATGGCTACTCTTGCAGAAGTGACAAAGATCCAGGGTGCACTTTAACCTGCACCATGCCACCAGCACCACTAATGGAGAACTCAACATCCTGCTGCTCCCCATGACAGGTCCCCAGATCTGCCTTCTGCTCTATGCCTGTTGTCAGCAGAGGTGCCAGCCTGGTCCCACTGGGCTGTGCTCTCATCCAGGGAAAGCAAGGGCAGACACCAGGAAGGAGCAGAGAAGAACACCCACAGGGCAGCAGAAGAACAAGACCCCTCTGCCCTTTCTAATAAACAAGGATAACCTCACAGCTCAGCCAAATCACTGATTGCATCAGCGCTGGAGCCAGCTGCCCATACAGGCACCATTTGGCAGCTCCAGGATAAATCCCAGAGCAAGGGATTGCAATTCACATTCCAAGAAAGTAGCTCTAGCCCTGGATTCCCTCCAGGGGCACAAAGAGATCCTCAGGATCCTGCCTTACTTAGGGCCAGTTCCAAACTCACAACCCCAGCACTGGTCTGAGAAATCACTTGACAACATACAAGTGTCACTTACACACATGGGGCTTTAACAGCCTCCAGGACACAAACTGCATTGTATTCTCATGAGCTGGGATTGATCCTAATGCTTCACAACAACTCACTGAAGCAGACAAGTGAGTAGGGAGCAAAAAAGACATAGCCATGAGCTACAGCAGGGATAGATTTCCTGCCTCCAATGCACACAGCTCTGATGCACAAGCCAGCAGAGGCCAGCTGAGCAATTCCAGAAGTTTGTTTCAATGGCTTGCTTAGATAACAAACACTATGGGGCAGAAAAAGATGCTTAAAATCCACCTTTCTGGGAATCACTACCCTGCTCAACTGCAACTAGCAATGTCAGTGCACCTGGCAAAGGATGAGGGCAGGAGGGGCAGTGCCACAACAGGACTAGACCCCATGTCTCCCACCTCCTGGATCCTCTGCCTCACTGCCTGTAAGCAGGGAGGGAACAGAATGGAGGTCACCAATGCCTTTCTTCTCAGGTTCACTATACTGTCAATTGTCCAACAGAGGCAGCCACTGGGCAACCAGCTTTCAGGATTTACTAGAAACCCAGGACCTCTGACCCTCTTGCTGTGCCAAGGCCAGTGTGGCTAGCAGTGGCCTTTTTCCACTTGCTGTGAGGAGCAGTCCCTGCTGGAGTAGGTTCAGTCCCACTGCAGGCAGCTGGTGAACACAGAAAGCTTTAAAGGACAGAGCCCAGGTTTGCACTTGCAAGTGAGTCCCACACAGCAGCTGCTCCAAGAAGGCTTTGCCAGTGAACTCCAAATCCCCCCTGCCCAGCCTAGCAGGGGACAGCAGAGACCCTCCTCCTTTGCAGACATGTTCCATGCTCACCTCTTTTGCCTCTTTGGAGTAAAACTACCAGAAGCATGACTGTGGGGATCACTTGGACCCAGCTCACACACATCCTCAGCCAGTTGCCAGTACTTAGGATAACACAAGCCCTTGCAGACCTGGGCTAGTTTGTTTCCTTCATAGAGAGTATGAGGAAAAGCCAAACTCACCCACCGGCAGCCTCCACTCCCCTCCAGCTTTTGTTGATATTTTGGTACATATCACATAACCAATCCTAAACTAATGCAGTTAGTGCCTGAGGAGGCAGAGATGCTCTTCCACTCTCCGTGGGGCCAACAGGAGTTAAATACTCATTTCTCCTCCCTTGAGTGAGCAACTCAGCCGGCTACGTGCAGCAAGCAGCATCTGCAAAGCAACAGGATGGCTGCAAGGCACTGCTGGGGGAGACACAGGCTGCTCTGGGCTGCAGGGCCAGAAGCAGCAGCAGCAAAAGAAATGGAAACAACTCTCTAAGCATCCTGGCCTTGGCAACCATGCAGGAGAAGAGAATCTCTGATACTTTAGCATCACTCATTCCAGGCAACGACTACTTTTCAAAATAACCTTGGATGTACACGGATAATAGACATGGGCTTCCCTCACAGCAATTTGGCCTGAAAACTCACTGAGATACAGGCAAAGTGGAAGATTTGCTTCAAAAGCCCTCTGTCCCCACTACTCCAACAGGCTGAACATCCTGAAGCAACCTTTCATAGCTCACCTTTCTTGCCTGTCTTGTCTTCCTGAGCTGCAAACCTGACAGTGTTTTATGAAGATGGTAACAAACCCAACTCAGCACTGTCCCTGGAGACTTGGCTCTGCACCCTTCTTCCCTGAGGGATTCACCTCTTTGGGCAATGAAAGGCCCCATACCAGGTAGGCTCACAGACTACACTAAGTATGTGACACCTGATGCTGGTTGAAAGCCCATTTCTAGTTTGAATACAATTAGCAAAGTATGTTTCATTGACTGCATGGCTCAGCAGTGCAGCTATCACTTAAGGAAAATGACTGTGGGTTGTTTGAGCACTCACGGGTTGCTTGAATGCTCAGGGATGAACAAGTAATACAGCAGGTCTGAAGAGAAACACCAGCTACATACACAAGCTGCCATCCTCAGACAGCAGAATTGCATTTAGTCTAATTCCAACTCATCATCCCTCTGAAAACAGAGCCCTCACTTTCAAAAGGGACCCAAGTGGGTAATTTAAGCAAATACAGTCACCTCTGGGATGGTATCACTTAAGTCACCTGTTTATACCCCCAAGTAAAAAGCCAAACCCTGTAGAATACAAGCTTGCTCTTCTGATCCAGAGCTGTCCACAGCCATGGCTTAGGCACCACAGAACTGCAGCTTCTGGCTGTGCTCTGAGATGAGGAAACCTGGCACGGACATGAAGAGGGTCCTGGCATTTTATGGGCAAAGAGGTGAAAGTATTAACATTAAGCAAAAAACAATAATGGTAAAGGAAAGAAACTGCCATAAAGGAGACAACTGGGGAGACTTCCAAGCTTGTGAGCAACTACTGCCAACAGGACAGAGAAAACACAAACCTGTAAAGCAGTTAGTGAGCATCAGCTGTACACAAGCTGCCCCAGGAACCCACTCACGCTCCCTGAGGTGATTTGCCAGAGGGGTGAATGGTACTCATCAACACTACTGAATTCAGAAGTCAATTCAGAGATGGGTAAATCGGCAGCAGCCACCTCAAAACAAATAGAAGACATTCCTGTCACCAGGATTAGCTCATGTGGCACTCATCTCCTACTGAATTTGTCTGCCTGTGGGGCTCGGGACTGTGGACCAGCGGAGCAGTGACTGGGTGCTCTCCAGCTGCACTTGAGAGGGAGGAAAGAGACAGCTTAGAAGCCTCTGTATGAAAGAAGACATCATCAGGCACTTGTGAGGGGCAGCAGCTCTACTACTGCCAATTAGCTGCAGCCCTAAGAACCTACCCAAACAGGGTGTAGAGCTCATGGGAGTGTAGTTCAAATAACCCACACATCCCATGCATAGCTCATGAAATTCAGGTTACAAATAACCTCTGAAGACAAACAGCCACACTGCATGCCCTGGGGGACACACTCACATTCCCAAGACAAGTTATTCCTGCCCTGAACCAATCAGGATCCAAAGCATCAATACTTTCTGTCTTGGACTTGTACAGCTGGGAATCCAGACTTCCTCAAGGACTCAGGCTTTCTCCTAGGAGCCCAGAAATGATCTGTTGCAAACTCAGAGCTGTTTCTAATGCAAGAGTCACAGCTGAGCACTGTTTCTTCTGTTGTGGCCAAACCAATGCTGCCTGGCTGGCTGCAGCTGTGACTGTCTGCTCCCCACATGGCTGGGACTGTTGACTTGCCACGTGCATCAAGACTTGTATTTTCCAGTTCAGAGTCCCTAATGGCCACCAGCCCCAAGTTACTACTTAGTGCTTCTTTCTGTGAACATATTTCAGTAACTAGGTGATAGCTTTGATGATCTTTTTTTTTCCCTCAAAGGCCACCACAGAGTGATGTTATCACATTTTGACTAGGGGACACACAGAGTGATCCTCAGCAAAATGTGCCACAGCCCTGGCAACCTATTTTATCTCAAGCCACATAATAAAAACAAAACAAAACTGATATAAATAGAAAGTAAAAAACTTCCAGGATCAGCCTCATGAAGAGTCCCTGGGTCACTAGAAGAAGCATGGGGGATTGTTCCCAACCTACACATGACACTGGCCCAGCTTATGTCAATGAAGCCCAGACAAACTACATCTGCTTTAATTAGCCCTGAAAGGTCACCTCATAGCACTCATGCCTGCTCACTTGACAGTAGCAACACTTTCACCCAGAGCTGTGGGGAAAGTTAGCATTATTCTAGTCTCTGCAGTGAAATGTTTACACCAGGTTAAAAAGCTCTAAGACCAGTGCTGCCCTGCTGCCTGCAGCTCTGGCTGCACACAAGGTACCACCCAGCAGGATTCAGCTCACCAGGTCAAACCCAAAAAACCCCCTCCTCCACATTGCAAAGTGCAGCGCTGTGGGTCAGACCCGCTGTGGACCAGCTGACAAGCTGCCTGCTTTCCACAAATACCAACCCAGGGTGCTTCTCTGGGTACTTGGTGTAACTGCTGAACATTTATCCTACGAGACACGCACCCACACAATGCAGTGACAGAGACAGGAAGAAAAAAGCACCAGCCCATAACATGGAACAAGAACAAGAGATCTCTGAACATTGCAGGAGGGGGTGACTGCTGGCATTCAAATGGCAACTGCTCAATTAATTCTCCACCACCAACTTATTAACTTAGGGTAAAGATTCACAAGGGGGAAGCAAAGATATCATTAAAATAGGTGTGGTTGCTTATATTTATTTATGTCTCAGGTTGCTGCTGCCAGCCAGGAGCATTCCAGCAGCACAGGCAGTTGTAACTGCATTTAGACAGAACCTCCACATCAGCAAAGAGTGTTACCACTCGGAGTTCCACAAGAATCAGAAGACCCAGGGAATACTCAGTAGCATCAGACAGGCAGAAAAGTCCTCAAGATGTACTCAAGACTGCTCACTGCCCCGATAAAGTGGCCTCCAGCAGTGGGAGACACCTTCTCCAGCCTCTGCCACCCCACACTCCACAGGGCTGACAGATTCCAGCACAAATTATTGTCACCTTCTCCATCAACTGCACTAGTGTAAACAGGGCATCACAGCACAGGGAACATACAGTAATTACTAAATTGAGAGGGGAGTAAGAATATCTAACCTGTTGACCTTAGTCTGCAAAGTTGTGAGAGGATTCAGTAAACAAGCTTTTTACTTCTTATTATCTAGAGCCTATTCACAAGTTTCTGATTTGCATGGGGAAATTAAGGTGAAGCTGTGACAAGTGAAAGCCCCAAACATCCCACATCTCTCAAGCTGACAACCCAAGACTTCCAGCACTCTTAACAGAAATAGGAAGCCTCCCCCTCCCCTTTCCTGCTTGGGCAGACTCACCTTAAAATCTGTGTTATTGATGTACTCAAACACCAGAGCAGGGGTCTTTGACTGCAAGAGAGAGAGAAAGTCATGGTTTAAAACACCATCTTGATTCTCTTTGCTCCAGGAGACCCGGGAAAGCTTTTGCTTCCTGCCCAGCCCTCCCTGTGGAGAGTAGAGTGGGAGCAGGACTGTAAAGGAAGCAGCCTTGATCCTCCAGCAAGCTGAGGGAAGTCCCACTTTCACCCCAAACAGCAAGCACCTACATGGCTTTTTGGCCTGAGCTTGTCCTCCCCATGCCATGGAGCAGAGACAGTGCTGGGCAAGTGTCACCAGGGGGCAAGGCCTTGCAGCCCACCTCAGCCAGGATCCTAAAGCTACAGCAGCACCATTTTCTCCCCGTGGCTGAGAGTCACAGGCCCCAGCCAGCTGTTAAGTCAGAGAAAAATTCCCAGAAATGGGGTGATTATGGCAGTGTGGACAAAGGATATGACCTCTAGTCACTGGGCAGAACAGCAACCAGAAGGATGAAAGCTGCTAAACATTCAATTGGCCTGGCAGATACTTGCATTCCACATGCTGGGAGACTGGCTCTGCTTTCTTACAGAAAATTCCTAGGGCTACAAAATTTCTCCTCCATCAGTCATGGGAAACTCACAGAAGGGGTGTAAGAGTCTAGACAACTTGTATCTACCCAAACCAACCCAGATCAGGAAACCCTCATGAGCTGGACACTGCTTGCCCCTGGCTGGCACAAGGCACAGGCAGCCCCTAACTCGAGCTGAGAGCAGAAGTGGTGCAACAGTGCCTGCCCCGTGCCTGCCCCAAGTGGGGAGCAAGCCTCCCTTTCCCCCGTGATAAAATACACTGAGCCACCTACCACTGGATCCTTGACCGTATCAATCAGGTTAATGATGTTGGTGCCACCACGTAGATTCTCCAGAATCTTAACCTCTCGCTTTATCTTCTTTTTCTTCACTGGCTTAAATAGACAAAAGAAATTAGAAGTGAGAGTCCTAGAAATTAACATTCATTCCATTTCTGACACCAATTTTGATTGGATCGCATCACCTCCCCTCCTCTCTCTGCTCCCACCCTCACAAGGCAACGCTTTTAGCTTCAAAAAGGAGACAAGACACCTTGCATGAACTAGGAGTTCCCTCTCATCAGTGAAAGCTTTCCACTCGTTGGGAAAATCAAACCAGCCCAGAGAAACATTGTTGTAGCTCCAGCAACTGTGGTTAAAAGTGCCATGGACTGCAACAGAAATCTCAGCGCGCTCCCAAGGTTATGCATTTACAGCATGGTCCTCATATCACAATCACACTTTTTTTTCTTTTTTTAACCAGCACAAATGAATTCTTTACTCCTTATCCCAACCCTTTTCCCAAAGAACTGGAAATGACAACCAAGGGGTCTCTAGCACCAAGATCTCTAGTGAGCTCAGACTCTGCTATGGCTAATTAAGTGCACGCACCTCATACAACCCACAGACCCAACTGCACAGCTTGCCATCACAACCATCCACCATGATTATTTTTAAAGAGGATATTTGAAACAGTTTCTGACACCTCCTTGAATGAGCAGAGTCCCAGGAACTCCCTTTGCAGAGTAAGCTCTCCTCTGGACATCCTCCTGTGCAGAGTGACTAAGAACAGCTGCTCCCAAAAGCAGGGCCTGGGAGGTTGGGATGGATTTTACACCCTGCTGATCCCACAGCTCGCTTCAGAGAAAAGGAACTACCATTTCTGTAACTCATCCACTCCTCAGCTCTGTGTCTGATTGAAGGGAAAGACAGCTTAGAGCAGTTAAGAGGTGAGATTGTTTTAACAAGCCTTGGCCAGTGACCAGTGTGAGAATTACTGCTCACAAGTCACCGAGTCCAACAGCCCTTCATTACAGAGAGGGAACATCCCTTCCCGTGCCACTGGTAACACTGCGGAGACATCCTGCAGGGGCTGGTAAAGTCCTTGCCCTATCTATGAGGTTTTCTAATGAAAAGACTCCTCTCCAGACCATAAGCTTTCTAAAACATTTCTCTATCCCTCACACAGTTGAGTAAATGGGCAAGGCAAAGAGGTAGGAGGCACCTTAGCAAAGGGACACGTTAGCAGGTGACTGCATAAAGGACAAAGAACCCTGAGAGCTCAACAACCTGTGCGACACCTCCTTTCCACCACTTTGATGATGACTGCAGAATGTTGATGGGGAGACTCATGCTCATGTTACAGGCTAACTCAAGGCAACCCCTGGTTTCAGACCCCACACAGGAATGTACAAGCAGACAGGAGAAAAAAAAAGGAGCTTTTTATATGGTGGAAAAATAAGCCCATTATGTAAGTGATAAAACACACGTGATAAAATACACTCTTCAGGTGGTTGAAACCTTCAGTTTCAAATCCTGCCCTTCTAAGTTAAAAGGAAGGAGCAAGACTTTCAAGGCAAAAGATGAGATCTCAGCCTGAAGCAAAGAGACAAAAATAACACCAATCCTGGCACAGGGAGCATCAGCACCTCTTGAAGCCACTGTGGAAAACAGCAGCAAGGCCATCAGCTGAAGCTGGAGCCACACAGGGCAGGGTTTGCTGGGGAAGGGGGAACCAACAGGCACCCAGACATGGGTGGAGCCATGGGTGGTCAGACAGGGAGAGGCACCCAAAGCAGGGAGATGGATTTCAAAACCTGAGAGGAAGACACTTCATTAGAAACTAATTTCATTTATAACATTATGGGGACGGACACCACCCCTACATCACCTACATGTACTGATCTTAACAGAGGGCTGAGATGGAATTAGAGGATGTAATTTGGTTACTCTGCTTGTCCAGGGAGGCAGATGCACACACAAGCTGTTTCCCAGAACTTCAAAGAGGGAGCTGAGCCACTGCTGTTCTGAAAGCACTTACTGAATGGTCTGGCTACTGACAGACATTCATCACAGCCTCTCTGCTGCCATACCCACACCTGCTCAGGAGCTCAAAAAGCCAAGAGGACCCAAAGCCCACTCCGAAACACCTTAGCACCACAGCTATTTCAAAGGTAAGGGAGGATATTCCTCTGAGATTTTAATTTCTTCTTCCACAGCAATCACCACTCCCAGTGGGGCAGAATCATGTAATGATTTGGGTTGGAAGGGACCTTCAAGATCATCCAGTTCCAACCCCCCTGCCATGGGCAGAGACACCTCCCACTACACCAGGTTGCTCAATGTCTCATCCAGCTTGGCCCTAAACACTTCCAGGGAGGGGTTATCCACAGCCTCTCTGGGCAACCTGACAGAAGATGCTATCTTCTAGTCACTTCCACATGTTTTTGCTTTTTTCAGGAAGGGAAAATGACATCCTGAATGACCTCTACCAGAAGTCTACTCCTACCCACAACACAGTTAATAAAAGATGCAGAATCTGTGACTTTTGGAAAAAAAAAAAAAAAACAAACAAGAAAATGTATCTTTTAAATTAAATACCCCCAGGTAATCACCAACAGCAGCATGTCTGACATCACCAAGGGAAGACACTCTGGCAAAGACTGACTTGCAGAGGGAGAGTTAAGAGCTGTTCACTGTTTGCACATTTTTCTGCTGAACTACAGTAGCTCAGAGCTTGGGCCAGGATGTCCACACGTGGCTACACCACCTCCATCCACATCAGCTGAGAGCAGGGGCAACAGCAGGGTCAGGCTAGAGGAGGACCTGTTCACTGCAGTGTGGTAAGCAGGACATCATTCAGCCTGCTCTCTCCACATGCAGACAGTGGGCAGGACAGGTAAATAGGGGTGAGGTGGGAAGAGATGAAGTAATGTTGCCAGAGGAAACACAATTGCCTGGAAGTTTCCTCAGAGAGCAATGCAGGGGAATGGAGGATTTCCCCATTTCAGGTTAGAAGGACAAAGCAGTATCAACCTCCAGCCTCTACCCCAGATGTCACCATACCAGCCCACCCAGCCACAAGTGTCATGGCTGTCTGCCTCCCAGCAGATACATCACCAGACCCTAGATTTTGCCTAGTAACCAATTCCAAGCTCTCACAGGTAGCAAGTCAAGCACCTCAGCATAAGGCAGTCAGGCACGCAGCTAGTACTGCACTGGAGAGAGCTGCTCACAGCCACAGGAACTCTGCTGACTTCCCTCCTGTCCCCAAACCCTAAAGCTGCTGAAAGCAGAGGCATCAGCAGTGTATCCTCCAAGCACCAGGATTAAGTCTGGGTTGCTCCAACTGTCTCTCAGAGTCACCCGATCTGTCTCTCCAAGGATGTGGACTCCAAATGCACATGGATTAAACACGAACTAACTGAAGCTATTATGGCCTCCAACCATCTGCCTCTCCCAGCAGGAATAGCTTCTAAAACACTAGCCCTTGCAGCCAGAGGATTTTAACAGTACTCATTTAAGGCTATTCATTAAAACAAGCATGAACAGCAGTGTTTCAGGTTATGTTTTCAACCACTCTCAGTTCCCCTGACTTGGGAGGAACTGAGCAAGCACCTAGACAAAATTAAATGCTCTAGAGTTTGACCTGCCTGTGTTTGCAAGGCAACAAGTCATACAGGTGCAGGCTCCAACTCCATCTGTTCCCACAGCAGAGGCATTTCAAAGCTTTGTTCCACGCTGGAATTCTCCAGCGACCGGTAATGAGTCAAACCCTTATTGCAGCCTTTCCCTCCAAGACAGGCTCCAACACAGTCCCTCTGCTCTATGGAAACACCTATTTCCATCAAATCTGTAGCAACTTGACAGCTCGGAGACTTCTGTTGCATTTGGTTGAAAGTAGCCGAGCAGTGCAAAAAAACTCCTGGGAAGGAGGAGAGGGAGAAAGGCTGAGAGACAGCAGGATTGCATAAGGCTCGTTTCCATAGGAAACCAGGCTAAAAGACGTGTCTCAGTTTAACCGTGTCTACACTGGGAGGGGTTTAATTACTTCAACTGCAGCAGTACCCTCAGAGCAACAGGACTGTCTCGCACAAGCCAGTTTTCCAGGAAATTACTTCCTTCCTCAGGCAAACTGGAAGTGAGGTGTCTGTGGACAGCAACTCATGGCTGTCCACTACATTGAACACCCGGAGCAGAGGAACATGGGGACCTCCAGCCACACAAGGATGGTCTCAGCTGGACCTGCCCCGTCTCACCCCACTGTCTCCAGCTGGACACCCTTTGCTGCAAATTTCTCACTCTACCAGCCAAAAGGATCCCATGAAGGCGCTTCAATCCACTTAAAGTCAGGCAGAAGAGGCTGTGACAGTGACTTGTGCTATCCCATGCAAAGTCATCCCTCTGCAGAGGTGAGAAACTGCAGGGGATAAACAGTCACTTTGCAGTCAGGCAGATGCAGCAGAAAATACCTGTTTGTGACCAAGAGATCAGATCCTGGGTAATTTTTCATGAGACCATGTAAACTTATAAGCAGGGAAGGAGTCCAGCTGCAGCAAACACCAGCTGGGAGAATTAACATTGTTTGCTAAAATAAACCTTTAAACACAAAGCTGCAACCATCACTTCCTGTCTTGAATGAATAAATGGCTGCCTGGCTAATCATCCTTTTTTCTTGCTTGGTTTCTAAAGCAAAGGGAGCACATGCTTTGTCACACACTTCAGTTCCAGCCTTCCCCAACAGAAGCAGACCCATGGCTTGAATTTAAGCAAAATCAGATAACAAATTTGTTACCCAAAGTTTTTGTCACATTTCCACTCTAAGAAAGAAAAGAGGTAACCAGGAAGGCAGGTGAAACTCAAGTTCAACTTGAGTTGAAAAATAATTTGAGTTTAGCCAAAAGCGGGTCCCACAAACCACCATCCTCTAAAAGAGTCACAGAAGCTGCTGGGTTTTGCCCAGCAGGTGCTCCAAAAAAGAATTGGGGCGAAGCTTTAGCAGTCAAAAGATACAAATCCGTGAGAAACTAAAGTCATTTGTTCCGTCATCTCATAAAGATCTATTCTTCACTCACCAAACCTGAATAGCCTGCAGACACCACCATGATTCCTGTGAACAAGCAGGGAAACCTCAACAGAGAACATTCAGGGGCAGCAAAAGAATCCTTATGAGGATCATAAGGCAGCATCCTTATGATAGGCTTTAAACATTTAAAAGCTGGCACCAGAAGCTCATTTGTCTCCAGCAAGTATTATCAAAAGGCTCACAATAATCGGCCTATAAAGTGCAATGCCAATTGCTCAATTGGAAAATTGGCTTCGGAGAGCAGCAGTGCTTATTTTGACAGACATCAGCTGGGAAACCAAATAATAATATTCAAAAGGGCTACAAAATCAAGAAGCCCACATGTGTTAATGTTCTGCTGGCTGTCTTCATCTTGCCCCTTCCACTATGAGAATTCAAACTTTCCCAAGCTGCTCCTAGATTTTAGAAGAGAAGGGGAGGAAAAAGAAACCAACCACCCTGAAACTAAAAAAGTACTCTTGCTTTTTTATTTTAGGCTTGCTAGAATATACTAGCAATAACATTCTTTCATTCAGAGTGCTTTTCCTGTCTTCATGGTGCACCCCCAAAACAGCCTTACTGTTGTTTCAGGACTGTCCATGATGCATGAAGACTTCTGCAGACAACTAAAAGGGACAACAACAAGGACTGAGCCCCAACCCTCTGCCACTGCCACCACAAGGGATGAGAATCTTTCACCCAGGCTCAGCCCCAGGTCACTGCAACCAGAGCCATAATTCACCCTCCTGCTCACAGGAGCCACATCTTCACAGCTTGCCAGTTCCTCAGTGCTAGAGCAGCACCTCCAGATAGTTCTCAGCAGCATCTCCACTGTGAGACAACACTCAGAGACACTCACTACCGCCCCAGTTGGTTTCAGCTCCAAACAAGGCTGGACTTCAGCAGCCAACTGTGCCAAACTCAGTGTGGGCAATTGGTATTTAAAAGAGAAGAACTATGTACCCGGCACTCTTGCAAAAGGCCTCATTTCAAGACTGCCAGAGGAGGAAGTAGGGTAGCGAGAGCTGATTCAGTGCATGCAAACACAGGAGGAGCAAGAGACACAGACAGCTACCAGGAGCAGGCATCGAACGGCCCTGGAAGGTCACTGATGCAGTCAAAAGCTCCAGCCTGAGGGGCCAACAACATCCAGTCCTATTTCCCTGTGCAAACCCTTCTGCACACCAGCACAGGAGTAATTTCTGCCCCCATCCATCTAGAACATACTGGTGTATTTGGGCTCTAAAGCTTTTAGAGAGAGGAGGAATTTTACCAGACTCACAGGGTTACCTCCCCCAAATGGTTCCCTAACTACTAAAGTGATAATTTGGGTTCAAAGCTGGAAGGACCTTGCAGCAGAGCCTGGTATGAGCAACAGCTCTGGAGGGCTCCATTCACTCAGCCCCAAAGGGGGAACAGGGAAAAACCAAAGCCAAACAAACAAGAATGCACTTGTGAAACCACGTACATGGTTGAAAGATGCAGTTCATGGACTCAGCACAGAGGGACAAAAGCCACCAGACGAGAAAGGGGCTATTTCATCACTGCTGTAGAGCCTCTATTCCTCAGGTCCCTCTCCTTAGTAACTTCATCCTTCCCCTAACCTACATCTGCATGTTGTGCCTCTGCAGATAGCAACCATACAAGGAGACAGAATGGTCTCTTTATGTGATGGGTTCAATGCATCACAGGCAAGTGGAGTGTATGGAGACACATTTGTGCATCAAACAAGCAGGAGCACCAAGCTGCCAACATGGATGCTGTAACTCCCTCCTGAAAGGACACTCTGACAGCAGCCACAGGTGAGGGATGCTGTGGTACAGACAAAGTTCAAAAATGGCCATACCTGTAGATAATTTTAACAGTAGCATCCCTGCCCCAAAAAGTTACAAGCAAGGTGAAAAGTTTATCTTTGGCTTTTAGAGTGGCAACTTGGAATGCTGTTCACATCCCTCAAGAACAAAAGACTTCCTTCTCAGGCACACAAGGAGACTGGCAGACACTCTGCAGCTGCACTATCAGAAAAGTGAAAAGTCCATCAAAGAGGCTGCAATACTGACCTTAGCAGCACACTGAAAATCTAAATCTACATGGTTAGATATGAAAGAGCAGAGCTGTACTTTAGATACCTGCATTGGATGTGGACAACACATGACTCACTGGAAACAGAGATGCCTTAGCCTTCCTTTCTTGATGCCAAGGAATGTCAGATCTCATCCTGGGAGTCCAACCTTAGCATCAGATTTAAGTAAGCCATAAAACACGTAAAGGACGTGTTCACACAATCCTCTTCTTGGTTTGGCCCTCCTCTATGTGTGCAGGAAGCATGCCCACAAATGTAACAGCCAGATCAAAAAGCCCACAGCAGCCTCCTCCATCAGCTAGGCACTGTAGGAGCACAGCCACTGGCTCTCTCCGTGCCCTGCTACCCCAGAGGGTCAGCACAATGCAGAGCCCTGTGATATCTAGCAAGATGCTTTCAGTCAGATTGCATTTTTTGCTCAAACTTTGCTCCCTGAACTGCTCAAAAAGAGTTGTCCTCTGCTTGGCTTTGAGAGATAAAAGCTTTTAGAGGACTCTGGGCATGGGGTGTCTGTGTGGCAGACAAAGGCTTCACACCTGTTGGCCTATACAGTCCATCCTGATGTCTTGCTGCAGTGGAGAGTGAGAAGCAACCTGCTTGCCTTGCTTGCCTTTTCCTAATGTGCTGCAGGATTTTCCCAGGAAAAGTGACATTAAAAGCATCGTATTTGCAATGAGCAGCACTTGACCAAGGAAATGGTAATGTCCTGATCATCTGCATGACCTTAATTTTTCTCTTTTGCTGAGAGACGTTACAGCCTCAACTAGTGGCAAGCGCACATCCAATTTTCCTGCAGGATTATACCTGGTCCTGCACTTGAGATAGGACAGAAAAGCAATGCTGGGTAGTGCCCAGAGAAATGGGGCATCTTGCTTTTTCCAAGCCCAAAAGGCCTGGGCACTGTGATACCAATTTGAACCATTAGCTCCCTGGCCTTGTCCAATGATAATCCTCACTGGAGATTTAAACAAACAAAGCAAGTGACTGCCAGAAGAGGAAAAGCAGTTATTTGTTGATGCAGCACTAGACTAAGACTTATTCTCTGCTCTCAGCTTTGTTGAGGCTAAGGGACTTGCCCAAAGTCAAACAGGAAATCTCTGTGGCTCAGTTCTACATCACAGAAAGGATGATAAAATTTCCTGACCTCTCTGGAGGAGGGTACAGGATGTTCAGGTAGCACACCACCAAAGAAGGGGAAGAAGAAAAGGCAGAGGTGGCACTGGCTTTACACTAACTTGAGTTCAGGAAGGATGAGCTGCTTCAAAGAGCAAGGTTGGGAAGAGACACCAGTCTCCTCCCATGAGGCGCAGATATAAAACAGTTTAGCAAGAGGCTAAAAAATCACTCTAACACATCACATAAATTGTCCTCTCAAAAAATCCTTCAAGAGGAAGAAGCAACTGTGTTTAACAGCCACATCCATCTCCTAGCAACACTCTTCCCCTCTGTCGCACCCCTACAGCCACACAAGAACCTGCAGAATTTTGGTTGCTGTTCCCACCTCATGGGATCTGGCCTGAATTAGGAGGAAGAGAGAAACCCAGCCTCTTTGCTCGGGCTTCACTGTAGATAAACTTAATTGCAAATGTAATTACATGTAAGCCTAGTTACAGGAAACCAGAGTCACTTTCCACAGATCAGAGTGATGTTATTGCCACACTTCACAGGTTTTCACAACATACACAATGTGGTACTTGGAAACTCACTTTTCACTTCACTGACCCACTTTCCAGAGAAGAAAGTTCATCTTTATTTATCTGGACTTTCTGCTTTTCCTCCTTGCTCCCTCAAAGGAATGCTGTCTGCATGTTAATACAAGTGGGGGGAGCCAGGGGAACACCATCCGCTTTCAATCTGGGACAATCCAGTCCCCTGCTCTCAGGAAATTAAGGAAACCCATTCAGGCCCCAAGGAGAAGGAGCACCCACCCACCCTCAGATGATTCTTGCCAGCTGACTCACAGTCCAATGTTGACAGGCTCCCTAGACACCAGAGTTTGGCTGCCACAGGCAGAGGAGCATCACACTCCAGGGGAGGCTCTTTAGGCTGGAAAGAGACAAGGAAGAAGACCTCTGACACCTTCCCTTGCAGAGCCTTTCTATGCAGGACAAGACCAAGGGTCTTGACAAACCACAGGAGTCCTGAAGAAACCATCAGGAGCTGCAGAGAAGCATGCAGACGTGCACAGTGTCCCCAGCCTAGCCACAAGCCATCTTGCAGTAAAACCCAGCACTGCACTGTCTACTCCTGTAGCAGAAACTGCTGACTGCCCTTACTTAAAAAACAAACCCAAACCAAAAAACCACATAAAAGTACGCCAGAGGTGCTCAGCTCAGAGAGGACATGTGAGCCTCCCCACTCTGCCCAGATGTCAGACTCAGCCACAGGGGCTCTCCTGAACTGCTCACCTGGCCACCGCCTCCAGCAGATAGCCAAAGCAGGGGTGTGTATACCTCCTCCCACAGGCAGACAGAGCACACCTTGCCTAGGAGCAGTGTGGGACAAACAGTGGCATGTTGTCTGGGAAGACAAGGAAGACCCCAGAGAAGCAGGCACAGCGAGCAAATAGAGACAACAGCAGAGACAGGCAGCCACATTCTCAGAGTGGATGGAGCAAATGCCCTGCAGAGACACATGTCCTAGGAAGCTGTCAGTCTCAGTGGCGGAAAGGACCCCTCTACACACTGCAGATCAACATGTACCCAAGTTCTCAGAACATTCATGATCAGACACCAGTTTCCACGGGTCCACCTGTCCATATGTTGCCAGTCCAACAAGTCACAGCCACAAGTATCAGCCAAGCCAAAACCAAAAGCACCACCACCTAACTTTGCATTTTTGCTTTTTTAAGACCCATGTCTACCCCACAAATCACCACCAAGGATTGCTGCTAATAGAGCTACCGTGGCTTGCTGTAAGCCTGCTACTTCAGTGCCAAACACACCGAGGCCTGCCCTGCAGTGGCCACCTTAACAAAGGTCCCCACCACCCAACCCCAACAGGGTCAACACTCCTCTACACAGACCATCAACATGCTCAAACTTCAGCCAGACTCGTTCAGTCCCCCCAAGTTTCCAGGGTGTTTTTGGCTTGCCTGTGGTGAAGTTCTTTTCCACGTCAGATCTTCAAAAAGACCAGACATAAAATTCTGCCTGCTTTTTGACTGCTGAGCATCCCACAGCCCAGTTCTGAAAAGGCCACAGCCCAGACATCTAAAGATTCACAGAAGGATTTCCCCTCCAGGCCTCGCATTCCTGTTGACATGGCAGTCCCTGGGCTGTTTCAGACAGGCATTGCCAGACACGATTTACCAAGCGAAGGCAGCACATGCCACGGTGTTCAGATGTCAGGACTCCTGCTCTCCTCCTCCTCCAGAAGGAATCTCAGCCCAGAGCTGTGCTGGACTCATCAAACACTGCTACAGCTCATGGGACACCGCCTCCATTTCCAAATCTACCGTCCCAATGTTTTTTAAAGAAACTACCTTAGTGAGGCGAAGGGGGAAATCCAACAGCCCTCTGGTCCTGCCTCACCCATCTCCTCTCCCTTTTGCTCCTGGCCACCGCCAGCCTCTACACCATAACCGGGACACTCACCTTGAGGATCTTCACCACGACCCTCTCGTTGTTGGTGATGTTGATGGCCTCGAAGACCTCGCTGTACTTTCCCCGCCCAAGCTTCCGAACCAGCTGGTAGTCGTCCTGATTGCTGCGGGCACCGAGGGGAGAGAGGAGGAGGAAGATTATGGTAACTCCCGGGGACAGCGGGCCGAGATGGGGAAGGTGAGGAAGGGGGGACCCTCCCCCACAATCCCCTCAGCCTCCCGCGGACACCCCAAAGCGGAGGAGGAAGGGGGAAGGGAGGAGAGGGGAGAGGCCCGCGGGAGGGCGCGGGGCCGGGGTGTGTGTGGGTATGGCAGGGGGAGGATGATTCCCCGCGGGGCGCTTTACCCCCAGCTCGGGATGTGCGCCTCGTAGTCCCAGTAATCGCGGCTCCTCAGGCTGTTCACCTCGGCGTACACCCGCGCCCGGCTGCCGGCGGCCGGGCCGGGCATGGCGGCGCCGGGCGGCGGCTGCAGGAGGAGGAGGAGGGCGCGGGGCNGGCGCGCTCCGCCATCGGCCCTCCTTGTGTCATCCGCCCTCCTCCTCACCCAGCCCCTCGCCGCCCCCCGACACCCGCCCGACCTCCTCCTGTCCCCACGGTCCTCTGCAGGGACTTGACGGAAACACGGGTTGAAGCTGGTGGCACTTCTCTGCCACTTCAGCTCCAGCCGCTCAGAGCTGCCCTAATGACTTCTGAGTAACTCCGTGGATGGAGACTCCACAGACTCTCTGTGCCAGTGCTTGGTCACCCTCACAGAGCAAGTGCCTTTTCAGAGGGAAGCTCCTCCGTGTCAGTTTGTGCTCATGGCCTTTGGCCATTGAAGAGTCTTGGCTCCATCCTCTCTGTACCCTCCCTCAGTCACCTTCATGGTCCCACGCTGGGCTGCCCGTGGCAGGGGATTTGGAACTACATGATCTTTAAGGTCCTTTCCAACCCAAACCTTTCTATGATTCTATGAATCAACTGTGCACCTTCCAGGTGAACCTTCCAGGTGTCTGAGGATAAATGATGAGAAAACCCCACAAGACTTTATCATTTTATACTTTGTATTCCATCAAACCCAGTCCAAGCAAGGCTTCCACGGGTTGTCTGGGGAGGAGGAGGAGAACACGTTGGAAGTTCTTGCTCTCACAGAGTGCTCAAGAGACAGGTCAAGCTCCACACCCACCCCTGACAAACCTGCAAAGGGAGAGGAAAATGAGCTGTGTGTGGGGGAGTCTGCCATGTCTGGAGTCCAGCTCATTGGCCTCTTCCTACCGGGACAGCAGTGGAAAAACGAGTATCATCTCCTGGGAGCTAGAGGAGATCAGCCAAGCACTCGGCCCTTGCACAAACCCGTGTTAATGGCAGAGCACACCCAGGCCAGCCCCAGGTTGAAAGAACAACCTCGGTACCAGCTGGTGTGTCTGGCCTTTTCACTGTCCCCCATCCCTGTGTGTCTCCATAACCCATGTGCCTGGCCTTTTCACTGTCCGCTGTCCCTCTGTGTCCCCATAACCCATGTGCCTGGCCTTTTCACTGTCCCCTGTCCCTGTGTGTTCCCATAACCCATGTGCCTGGCCCTTTCACTGTCCCCTGTCCCTGTGTGTCTCCATAACCCATGTGCCTGGCCTTTTCATTGTCCCCTGTCCCTGTGTGTCCCCATAACCCATGTGCCTGGCCTTTTCACTGTCCCTCGTATCCTGTGTCCCACGACCCTTCCAGGTCCCGCAGGTCCCTCAGGCCGCCTGTCCCTCACACCCCCATCTGCCCCTAGGTACCATGGGCTCCTGGGCCTGTGTACCGTGTGGCCCCCACTGCCCACGCCCCTGTTCCCATGTCCCACAACCGCCGTGTCCCCGCGTCGCCTCGTTGAACCCCCGCGCCCCCCCCGCCGTCGCGTCGCCTCCGAGTGTCCCCCCGCGGCGGGGCCGTTGGGAGGAGCCGCCATGGCGGAGCAGAGCCTGTCGCCGCTGCCGCAGCTACGGGCTCAGCTGCAGGAGGCGCGGTAGGGGCCGGGCCGGGGCTCCGGGCTCTGCCCGGGGCTGCGGGAGCCAGGGTGGGCAGGGCCGAGCTCTGAGATCCCGCTCTCCCACCCCACATCCCCGGGGCGATGCTGCGCCTTCCGCTCTGCTGGCGCTGGGAAGGAGCGGGTCTAACCCAAGTGACCGGCCTCAGGTCCTGCTGCTCAGGCTGGCCACCATCCCCCGGGGTCACTTGACTTGGACGTGACGTTGCCCTTGGCTTGGCCATCAGCCTGAGCCCCTCTTCCTGCAGCCAGGCCAATGCCCTGCTCCGAACTGAGGTGGAACTGTTTGAGAAATGGTGCCACAAGCTGGATCCGGGCAGCCCCGCGCGCCAGCCGCTGGCCCAGACACGCGATAGCTCTCAGGAGATGCTGCAGGTACTGCTCCACAGCCAGGGCCTCGGTTTTGGGGTCTGGCTGCCACCATACTGCACAGACACCTGACCCTGCCTCCCTTTGCAGCCCCTCTGACCTACTGATCTCAGAGCTCACCTGGCGGGGGGTCAGCGGGCAAGCCCCTCAGTTTGACATGGGGTGAAGAACCATAGAATGGTTTGGGTTGGAAGGGACCTTAAAGATCATCTAGTTCCAAAGTCCCCCAGAAGGTCCCCACAGTGACTTCTCTTAGCCCAGACACCTACTTGCAGAAAGTCCTACCTGTGTCTGCAAGAGTCTAGGCTGCCTGGCCTTGCCTGCACCCTACAAAGGCTGGGCTGCCTTCTCCTTTCCATCCTGACACTGTCCCTTCCCTGTCTGTGTCCTCCTGAACAGTGAGTGCCAGGAAGATCTGGAATGACTTAATCCCCACACAGCATAATTTGAAGTAGAAGTTAAACAGAAAGGGAGGTGGATGATAAGAAAGCAGGAGACTTGCCAAGGCTGTGCCAGGTCTGAGGTGGGACACTCTGCTCCTCCCTTCTGTCCTGGGGATGTCTGCGAGGGCTCAGAGCTGTGTGTGTCCACACTTGGATGCCTCCACTGAGCACCTGCTGCTCTCTTCTTTCCTGCTGGAGATATGAACAGGCTTTTGGAGCACATTTTCAACTTGTGCCCTCAACAGCACGTTTACGCCAGGGGCACAGTGAACAGAAGTCTCCTAGATGGTGGATCTCCTTTCAGCCAGACTCCTGTACTGGTATTTAGCACCTGCCTGAGTCCAAAGTAGCTGTAGTGTCAATCCCAGACTGAGCCCTTAGAAACTTTACCTTGGGTCAGATGGGCCAAGGTGCCCTCTGCAAAGCAGTGCATTCCTCAGTGTCACCACAGCACTGGCAATTGCTCTCAAGTGGTGTCAGTTCTTCCAAGAGCACACTCCAGCCTCTGCTGCTCCCCAGAGCATCTGACTCAGGCAGTGGTAGGAGATCCCATCTATCTTACACAACAATTAGGACCATCACAGCAAAGAGGTGTTCTACCTGCCCATGTGAAGCTGTTACATCAGCTTTAACCTCCAGCCCTGGATTTGCCTGTTGAAATGAGCTGAAAGTGTTTACATGGTAAGGCTTTGAGAATGGATGAAAGGACACACGTGATCAGTCCAGGTGTGGCCCTGAGTTACCTCTCAGGCTCTAGAGGGGCCTCCTTGACCTTGCTGTGAGCTGGAATCCCCCTAACATGACCGTGAAAATGCAGCCACAGTTGGCCAGTGCTGGGTTTCTAACCACATCTGCACTGTTCCTTGGTTGTTGCAGACACATGTCAGGTATCACAAATCATCAGGGCGTGGGATGTCAGACTCTTTTGTGAGTCTGACAGTGGAGCAGAAGTGTGAGCTGGCCGAACGGGAGCTGACTGAGGTGAAGGGTGAGATTCAGAGGATGAAGGAGAACTCAGAGAAGACCTTGCACAACCTAGAGGTATGGCTTTCCAGGACCCTTACGATCACCAAGGTGCCAAACTTGCTAGTTTTCACACCTCATTTGAAGTTCTGTGGCTCAGGCAATGGCACAGACTTGCTTTGTGAGCGATGTTCATAGCAGAGCATTGCTATGAGTGAGTTGAGAGAGGGAGCTAGAACTGTCCTGTCACCTCACCCCTTTTCTGAAGGTAGGTACAGCAGCAGGGATCAGAAGTGCCTAGAATCTAGAGATGGATTTTACTGTAACAGGAACTAATAATCATAATAATACAGGCAAGGGGAATATTTTTGGGTAGAGATGCTCAGATCAGTTTTGTGATAAGAAGCAGTCAGTGCTTGAAAGAAAAATCTCCTTTTTCTCAGCTTCTTGAAGGTGTGTCCTTTGTGACAGGCATATTTTTCATCCAGAAATTTCCCAGTTTGGCTGGGTTCCACGCAGTCCTCTCCAAGGTCTCCCTTTCTTCCTTCTCAAAGATGTTTGGAAGTTAGCACCTCTTGGCTGTTACATGACTTTATTTCTACAGGCAGTCATAGAAGAAGCAGATGTTTGGTGGACTGATATTAAGAAAGCCAACAGTGAGTTTGAGAAAGACATCATCAGCACCATCTCCAGCAAGAAAGGGAGCGTGATAGCTTCTCAGAAGCTGCTGAGATACATGGAGGAGAAGAACCGCCAGAGGGTCAGTTCATCATGGCAAATTTTGAAGCTAGTCTTTCATTTGACAAGCATATTGATTGGGAAAATCCTAGTTCCCACACTCCTTGTGGCTTATAGCAGATTTTCAGACTCTTATCAAGTCTCTTTGGTCAGCCCTTCTCAGTTGGCAAGTAGCCCATGAGGCTAGGGATGGTGCAGGTGATGCTGAGCAGTGTTTCTCTCCGGGCTCCTTTCTGAGCCAGCAGTGAGGTGAGGTGAGTGGGAACCACTGCAAGGAGTGAGGTCTGGGTGCTCTTTTTCCTCCCAAGCTCAGCCATTCCACTCTAATCTGTTGTCTGTCTTTAGGATCTGCTGAGAGAGAAGTTGTGCTGCAGAAATTATTTGCTCAAGTGTTACAAGAAGAAGCTGCAGCAAGAGCTCAGGCAGGTGTGTGCAGCTGATGGGGAGAAGCAGGAGTAGATGTGCCCTTGGAGAATGCAAGGAGTAGAGCCCAGTGCACGGTACACGTGTGGCCCTTCTCCGCCCCTTCCTCCTTTGCTCCTGACCTTGTTGCCTTTGAATATGCACCAAAAGTCTCCCAGAATGGAAGCTGGCAGATTTCTTTTGTGCCCTTGGTGCCCTGGAAAAGATGTGTGGTGGATCAGAGCAGTTCCCTGGGGACTGGCTGCTGCTGGCATGGCAAAAGATTCACCAGAGGACTCCTGCCTGCACTGTTTGACCCTCTAAGCTAGGACACAGAGCACCTGCTCAGTGGCACTTTGTGTCTCACATTTCTCCCCAAGCTCCAGGTTTGCAGGCAGGTTGAAGACCATGTTCTTCAGGTCTGCTTTCCCCATGGAGCAAAGCTTTCTTCCTTGGGATGCAGCTTTGGTCAGCAACCTACAGCTCTCCTTCCTTGGGGTTTGCAGAAGGAGCAGATGGCAGAGGCAGTCTCTGAGGAGCGTTTGCAGCAGCTGCAGGTTAGAAATGCCCAGTACCAGAAGAAGATTGCTGAGATGAACCAGGAGCTGCTGCAGCTAAAGCTGACATCAGGGAAGGCTGTCCAAAACTTCAACTTCTATAAAGTGAGTGGATCTCCCAGGACCTCCGTTTTGTCTTTCTTCTGTTTCTGAAGGTAATGTGTGAGCTGATGAACAGCTCTTTCACCTTTCCCTTTCTCAGTCAGAGGGTGCTGAGATCCTCTTTGCCTTCCCACTGATTTGACAGTTTGGGTTAGAGGTTTGCCTGATGCACCAAGTGCAGTGATGCCCTCAATCATGTTTGGCTGCAGCCTGGCCATGAGGTTCATGCTTTGCAGCATGGTTATTTTATACCCCAGGGGAAAGTCCTAGTCAGAAGGAGCTTTGGTGCTGACTTCCACAGGCAAATACATTCTTTATGTAACCCATGACATTTGAAAAGATGTCATGAGGTGCAGCCATCTCTCCCAGTCTCTGCTCTTGCCAGTGAAAGGTGCTTCTCGGGTGGATGTATTTGCTTCTTCCTGAGTAGCCATTCTGTCTGGGTCAGTCCTAAACCCCAGGGCTGTGCTGCGGTGTGTCACAGGACATAAGGAAGCTGTAGCTGCACCACCAGGGCATGACACTGCCTTCTGCAGAGGACAAGTGATGCTGCAAAGCTCCCTTGGGAACAGCCTGCACCACCAGCTGAGACCAAGCTAGAAGGGTAGAGGCTTTGCAGGTGACTGGGAGCTGCCTGTGCCTGCTGATGCTGTCCTGCTCTCACCTTCCAGAGGAAGCTTCAGGATGCCATGGAAATGTCCACATCTCTGATGAAAGATATCTCCCAGAGGAAGGAGGTGCTGGAGAAAATTGTAAGAGAAACTGCTGTGGTGGAGAAGGTAAGGGTGTGATTTGGGGAGCCCCAAGACTTTACTTGGGAGGACTTTTTCAGGGTACATTTTGTGGCATGTTGGAAACTGATGCCCATTCAAGGCCTGCTGCTGAGCTGGACACTTGTGTGCCTTTCAGGTCTGAGCAAGCCTTGGGGCTCCTGCTGGTGCCAGTGAGCATGGGCAGGTTTGCAGAACAGGTCACTTTGTGGATTTTGGCCCTGGTTCCACAGGAGCCTGACACTGCCTTCTGGAAATTCTATTTCCTTGGACTTTTCTCCCTGGGGAGAAGTGGCACTGCTGTCATACAGTCTGGGGACATACAGCCTGGTGGGGATGCCACAGCTTTGGGAAGCAGGTTCAGGGGTCTACCTAGCAGTGCTGCCTGGTGGGGATGGTTGATGCATGCCACTGCTCCTCTACTCCAGTGATGGGAGTTTATTTATTATTTTTTATCCTGCCTGTCTGCTTCCCTGGAGGATGGGCCACCAGCTGGCTGAGGGACATTTCCCTGTGATCTTCTTGTCCTCTGTCCCTATTTCTCTGGCAGCAAAGAGCTGAAGCTGAGCTTGTGAATGAGAAGCTGCAGAAGCAGTTCTCAGACTACAGTGTCCCCCCTGTGATGAGTTATGTGCAGAAGAAGATGGCTGTTGCTGACCTCGAAAAGAGCATCAAGACTTGGGAGAGTAAGGTGGCGGTTGCCAAGGTGAGACTGGGCTGTGTGTGCAGGAGTCTGGATGTGTGCTGGCCCAGCACTGCGTCCCATGGATCCACATCTGTGTTTGCCCACCTCCAGCCACCCTGGGGACCAGAGTGCTGGCTTCTGCTGCCCCAGGAAGCCATGCCTGAGTTCTCTCCTGGTGGTTTCACTGGTGCCTGGCAGACCCAAAGGCTCTTCCTCCTCACTGAGCAGCGATAGCTCCCAACCAGAGAATGAGTTTTAATGACTGGGCTCAGAGGGGAAGGCAAGGAAGGGACACAGCTTGTCCTTTGACAGGAAGCACCACTGGACTGTAACTACACTGAAACTTCTCATCTGTGCAAGGAGAGGGGAACGTATGGTAGTCTGGTACATTCATGCCTCTGCACTTGTAGCCTGCTCTGGCTTTTTCCAGCATCCCAGTGTTTGTACTTGTCTTTGATGATTTCAGACATTTGATACTCACTTTTATCTCGACTCTTTCCTGATTAGGAAAGGATAGCCAAGACACATGAGAGCATGAGAGATGCAAGAGTCTTTGATTTCCCTCTTGCCCCAGTTCCTGCAGCCTGGGAGGAGATGGAGAGATAACACAGGAGGGTAGTCAAAGCCTGGAAGCAGCAGGACATGTCTGTAATCCTGCCCCATGTGCACAGGAGTGCAGGGAGAGAAGGGGCTGGGTTGGATGGGACAGGTAGTGTGGTCCTGTACATTGACACCGTGCTTGTCCTTAAGCAGAGGTGGGCTTAGCTGTGTCTGGGACTTGTGCCAGTCCTGCACTTAGTCCCCCAAACCCCAGTCCACAGCAGACAGGGCTTTTGTGGTCCAGCTTTCCAGGAGTTTGGAAGGGGATAAAGGGGATAGCAATACAGCAGCTCAGGCCAGGTTAGATCCCACCTTTGCTGCTTTCTCCACAACACATCACTGCTCTCTGAATGTATTAAGGCCTTTCTGTTCTCCTTTTGCAGATGTCCTTGCAGAGCTACCGCAGAGCATGGAACAAGGTCAAGAAATCTGGTAACCAGCACTAGGCTTGTCTGATGCTGCAAAGCAGGCAGGGGACGCTGCAGAAGGAGCCAGCCCTGTGGGGATGTTTGCTGTCAAGTGGGTAAATGTAGCACCCTGCAAGCTGCAGTGAGATGAAACCACTTCTACATGAAATGATAAAGAAACCCATGGCTGTGTTGTGAGGCCATCTCTTTGATCTGTCCCAGCACATGCTGACTTCTACCAGGCTCTGCTGCCCGGCTCCTTTGCAGGCTCTGCCAGGTCAGACAGCTCTGCTCTGCGTGCTGTCCCTCCCTCCATCACCACTAGTAGTTATTCTCTGGTCATCAAATCTGACCCCTTCATAGAAACTGTCCTTTCTCTCTGGCCAAGCCCTAGCCATCACTGAATGCAGTAAGAACCAGAGGAGGTTCCCTGGGAGATGCAAGAGTCCAAGATCTCTTTGCTGCAGGAGGACACTGGGCTGTACAGGAACGGTCTGTAGCAACTCATGAACCATTTTTCAGTCCCTCGATCTGAGACACGACAAGGTTGCCAGCATCACCCTTTTAGTGGTTATTCTACCTCATTCAATGTGAGGATAGGAGATCTCCTTAAGATTTCCCGACATATCCCTCATCCCTGGGAGAACCAGGCTGCTCTACCTCCTGCAAAGGTGCAGGCTGTCTGAAGACAGGGAGGATCTGATGACAAGTGTGATGGTTTTCACTGCAGAACAGGGTCAAAATTAATGACCCTGCCTATGACAGAAAGCCAGCCAGGGCACAGATGCAGCTCACAGATACTTTTAAGAACTAGTCTGGCCATTGGGTCCCTTGCAGTGGGAGGCAGAGTGTGGCACAGCCCATTCACTCTGCTAAGCTTCTGCAGTGCCACTTTCCCTCAGGCACACTCACCTAAATAACTCACCCCACACTGTCTCCCAGCCACTGTTTCCTAGGTCCTGAGAAACAAAAAGTTTTCTTCAAAGGTCAGCAGAAGGTCTCTCCTCTAACCATTGTTATTTCTAGCTTAATCCAGAGCTGACTTTGAACCCAGGCTAGCAGCCTGTCAGCGCGGGCAGGAGGTCAAGAACTGAAAGCACTCAAGCTCCTGTTGCAGTGAGGGGACCCAGCCACTCAGTGCTGCCAATGTGAGCACACTGGAGCTTTAATCTAATCAGTTTGCCAAACTTGAGCGTTATTTTGCAATGCGACTCCTCTTGCTAGAACTCACACCAGTATTTAAAACCCTTTGCTAGCTGACTCTCCACCCCAAACTTGATTCCTTTGATCTAGATGCCCGTCTCAGCACATGGCACACAGCTTAGGTTGGGATCTGTAGGCAGCTAGAGCAAATCCCAACATCTTGGCTGCTTGACACAGAGCTATGAGTTTATGTGAATGAGAGGTTGTGGCTGCTCTGTGCTGACAGAAGGAATGCAGCCAGCCTGGACTGGCACTTGTCAGAGCTGGGATGCAGGAAGGGCTTGTGGACGTGCCTGTTTACAGAGCACAGAAAAACAGGAGGAAGCTTGATAAATTGTTCCCAGTGCACTGCTGGTCGTTAACATCAGGAATAGTTGCACAGAGCAAGATAAGGCAGTTGACAGTTCAGTCTAGAGAAGAGAAGGCTCAGAGTGGCCTCCTAGGAGCTGAAGGGGCTACAGGAAAGCTGGAGAGGAGCTGTCTGCCAGAGCATGGAGCAATAGGATGAGGGGCAGTGGTTTTAAACGAGAGCAGGGCAGGGTTAGATTACACATTAGGAAGAAGTTCTTCACCATGAGGGTGGTGAGACACTGGCACAGGCTGCCCAGAGAGGTGGTGGAGGCTCCATCTCTGTAGGCATTGAAGGCCAGGCTTGATGAGACCCTGAGCAACTTGTTCTAGAGCAGGATGTGCATGCTCAGTGCAGGGGGGGTGGACTAGATGACCTTTTAAGGTCCATTCCAACTCTGTGATTCTACGATATCAGTCAACCCAATACAGGTGAAGGAGTTGCTCCAAAAACACGCACAAATGAGTGGGGGGAACATCTTGCACAGTGGGGGTGACTTGCAGAAACACAGTTAATTTCTAATTTCTAAGACCTTGTCATTGAATGATGGACCTTGGGAGGAGCTGCTCTGAATTGCTGCTTCAAATGGAGCCTAAACCTTCACACGCTGCCTGGGCTTATGTGCTCTCATATAGGATCTGCTTTAACCCCTCTTCTGCACCTGTAACCCTGTGCACATCAGAGATTTATTATTATACAGGAGGAGAAGATCTAAAGAAAAAAGATGAATTCCTGTGTTATGTTCTCTGTCCATACTGAGAGGAATGAAAACAAGCAAGTTGCTCCTGCTTTCCGTGAGTGCCAGGTACTTGCTGCCATGAAAATACCTGAGGCCATTTGGCTGCCAATTTCTTTGCCTCAGGAGCCTGATTTTCATGAAATACATTTTTAACCTCGGCAAAATTTCTTATCAGCACATGATTGGCACAAGGGTCCTCCATAAAATGCTTGTGACTTTGTAGGGTGTGAGTCATTGTCAGAGTGTCACAAACATTGCCAGCCTTCACCTCTTCATTTAAAAGACTGTGTGTTTACCCTACTGCTGGGGCAGTGAAACAGCAGCAACCCTGACGTGAGTGCCCACTGGCAGCTGTCACTGGGTGGCAGGTGACCATGTTTCTCTCCTGGAGGTTTTTGGGCTAAAACACATGATCATTCTGCACCTTTCTGCATCTGCCTGTGACAATGAACAGCCTCCCAGGGGCACTGATGGAAATAAGCATATTCTGGCTATTTATAGATGTAAATAACATCCCATTTCCAGATGAAATATTAAGCAGTGGTTTGGAATCTGCCTCCTTCCTACACAGCTCCCAGAGATGTTGAGAGCCTGGGCTACCAGGACTTTCCCAAGACTTCAGATGAGGAGGCAGAGATGGTGATGTAAATTGTATTCCCTGATGGGGAATACTAACTCCTGCAGTGGGACACCCCTCCTGGCCACCTCCTTAGAGAAGGAGTGAGATTTGGCTTACTGGGGCTACAGGGCTATTTCTGAAGAGCTTTGCCAGTAGAGACACGTTTGCAGGAAGTTTGACACTTCTAAATGAGCAAAGTTATTTAATTTCTGTCTGTACCCTGCTGCTCCTTTGAGACTATGCTAACATGTAAAGCCTCCTCATTAATTGCTTCAAATGTTTAATTACAATTCCTCTGAGTTAAATTTCGAGCCAGAATTTTCAGAGTCACACTGCAGACAGACAGACAGACAGATGCACAGACATACCCACAGCAAGTTAATCCTACAAAAATGAGAACGATGATGATAACCAGTGTTACAGATTTCCCAGCAGCAGCATTTCAGACACAGATCCTGTTAAATGGAGTGTGCAGTGTACATGTCCTGCCATCTGTGGGCTGGGATATTCCACCCACACCCCCACAGCAAGAGTAAGTCCAGTGAAACCAGGCTTCCTACTGGATGGACATCCTTCCCCATAGGTGAGGTCCATTAAAACATGTATTGCAGGTGGGTGAGTTATCACAGCAGAGCTGAAAACACAGAATCACAGAATATCAAGGGACCTCAAGAGATCATCTAGTCCAATCCCCCTGCTTCCTGTCAGCACACTAGGTTCCACTCCTGCTGGATTTTGAGTCCCTCTTGAAGCCAGAAATGAAGGCAACATTTGCTGTTTGTTGTGAACCACACCAGTGTGCACTGATAGAATAGTTCCTATTTTTTTTCTCCCCAGATTTAGAGTTTAAAGACCATAACAAACATAACAGCAACAGTGCTAAATCACCTGAGCTAAAGCCCTTCTCAGCCACTAAGGTGTATCAGACTTAGTTATGGAAGTTATGAAGTGCTTGACACCAAGAGAAAGCCCAAAAAAAGTGGCAGCTTTAGATTTCAGAAAAGCAGATGCTGGCAACTGTTTGGAGGATGAGCTGCCAGCTGTAGGTGTTTCCAAGAAGGACAAAAGGAAGTGCCTTTGGCAGCCCCTGAGCCTGACAGGTAACATGTTTGGTGCCACTGCTGCTGGGCTGGAGGGTCTGTAAATCTAAATGGCACCAGTCCCAGGTTCCCTTTTAAGTTGTGTCAGTCTGAGAGAACCAGTATGGTTTGTCAGTCAAGGTGACAAACATCTGCTAGATGAGAGGCATCAGCGCATGATGCCTTGTCATTGCCTCTGCTGGAATATAAAAGTTTAATCTTCCTGGCAGTGCTTTCAGAGGAGAAAGAGGATGAAGCATCCAAACAAAGAATCTCCTGATTATAGTCTGGGGACTAGAATCTTGCAGTTCTTTTAGATGCTGTGTCTGTATCAGTAATTTGCATTTAATTTACACTGTCTTAATAATGAGGTCAGGATTTAGAAGGCCATGGCTTGTCCTCATCTTGCAGTATTTACTGGTTCCCTTAAAGCCCCAGCTTTTTTCCCAGTGGGGGAAAAAAATATTAGTACTTTTTTAAAAATGAGAAATTGTTAAGAACTGGACATCAGAAGAATGTTGAAAAATCTAAGACCTGCTGAAAAAAAAATCTATGACTTCTCAGTCATCTTCATGACTTTTAGGGCCAAATTCAGTATTTTCTATAGTATCTTGCTGCCAAAGCAGTATTTTATCTCATTAAAATGGTTGTTGTCCTAGGGATAATAACAAATCCTGAGGTTAATGGATTCTGTAATGTCCTGTGTTTCAGTTATTTTTAAGAATCAGTCACTGGCAGCCAGCTGGAGAGCTCTTCATTAGCAAATGTCCTCAGAGAGCAGACACTCCTCTAACACTTGATATCTTTTTGGCTTAGATGATATGGCAAGGACACAAAGCTCCACACTGCACCTTGGAAAAGGACAGTACAGCAATGACACAGCCCAAAACGTCCTATGCAGCATCCCAGTGACCAGCCTTGGCACAGGGCTTCCCTCATCTGCCACCACCATCAGGTCAAACCCCATTCCTTTAATGACTTACAGATCCTGTTTCCCTTTTAGGTCAGCATCTGCTCTCTTTGGAAACCCACTATATAACATCTGTGCTATTTACATTTAACTTTTTAGTATATTTTTCTCAGTCGAATAATTAGTGATGTATATGGTAAATATGTATCTAATGAATGTATAAATGCATAATACATGCATAAATATATATATAGGGGCAATCATTTGGCAACAGAAGCTGATAGGAGCCAGATAAGCTATCATCTGCCACTGTATTTATAACAGGAAATAACTGTGGTAGGATTTGTTTGCATTTTTTAATAGCAGCCAGTATAGATAGTTAAAACCAAGGAACACAGCAAGAAAACCCCCTCTAATACCTTTCTCTCTTCCCAGATATCACCATATAATTTAGACCGTGACATTAAATCCTTGCTTGCACCCAGCAAACCCTGCTCAACAGCCCATATGTAAACAGGGACACTCTGAGAAAGTGACTTCACTCTTTATCACTTGTTATTATTTGGCTGTATTGGATGCCAGCCACGTGCCTGTCAGCTTCATCTCTCTGCTGTGTGGGGACACACAACACAGAAGCTGCAGAGAAACTGCACAAGCAGCCCATCCTAACTATAGAAGCACAGAAGAAATAAACAGTTCAGACAATAGGAGGAAAAAACCCCATCTGCTGCAACTTTCTGAAGTTTCCAGCAATTTATGAGTTGTTTCAGCAGATGGAGCCATTGCAATATCCACCACGAAGCACAAACTAGGCCAATTCTGTGTTCAAAGGAAAAAAACCCTTCTGCCTGCTATGAGGGTATTTTCAAAAGGATCCTTGGCAGTATCCAAGGCAAATGTGTCCTGTCCAGGCAACTACATGGTCTTCTAGCAAAAGGATTGGCTTGCCCTGAATCTCCTAGAACTGATTTGTAGACCTGCAGGATAATTCACACACACACACTGACATCACAACCTAAGCTTGGGGTTTTGACATGCACTTTAACTCACTACACAAATTCAGAAGGGCCTCCAGATCATACCAGCTCAGTAATTCTGGTATCCAGCCTCTCCCATGATGACCAGCTGGCTCCCCTTACTGGTCCCAAACTCCATTTTTTAAAGGTCAGATGTCACTTCCATGGACAAGGCCCATGGCTGCAATCACTGAATTGTTAATTTGCAGGACAACCCCAGCCAATGGAGTGAGGCTTCCAGAATATTCACACACACACACACACACACACTGAGGAAAGTAAAACAAATAAGAACATAACAGTTCAGGTTTCCAGAAATGCATCCATTTATGAGTGTGACTCTCTCTAAAGGCTCTAGGAAGATAACTATGATCATATACTTACTTGGGCATAAAACAGCGAGCAACTCAAGATGCAATTAGAACTGGAGATAAATGGATTAATAATCTCCTGCTCAAGCATATAATTAAGAAGAAGCTGCATTCATCAAAGGCTTCTGTTGACATTATACATTACTTAGGGGAAATTGGGATTTAACATCTCCTTGGTGTGCAGACTCATTACCATTTTCCCTGATGGAGGCTACAGAGATATACAAGGGGCAGAGATTATTGCACTTAATATAGAAAGACAGAATGCCTCCAAGAATTGAGCCCTTTGTGCTTTCCAAGCTTTGTAAGTCCTGCTTATGAGCTACACAAGAGTTACTTTGCAAGTCTGCCCCATATACTTTTAAATGCTTTGTAATTTTGAGTGTTAAAGATAGCACAGCAGCTCTGCTACAGCAGCAATTGCACCAAATTCAGGACATGTTCTGCTTGTACTGCTGGTAAATCAGGGATAGCACTTCCAGCCTCAAACAACTCTCCCCCCTGGTTTTGTGCCTTTCTTCCTACAGACCATCCCAGCAGGGAATGTCACAGCAAAACCAAAGTGCATCTGTAACACCAAGCCCATGCTTTCAGCACCATGAACCTATGAAGGACACGGATGGTAAGTTATGACATTGCCCAGGGACAGCCTGGCTTTATGAGCAACATGCCACAGATCAAGGAGAATCTGGTCAAAAAAGGGATGGACAGAGAACAAAGTCAGGGATGCAAGCAATTTCTGCCATGAATTTCTACTAAAGGGTGGAAGCCTGGCTTCTAATTCAGTTCCAGCCTCCAAATAAAAACTTTCTCATTGCACTGACTCCCGCAGTAGTTCTGGATTTAAACAGCTATTGAAATTGAGGCCACAAAACCCTGCTCATTGGGGAATAAATCTAAATTTAGACTTTAATCTTCAAATGAACACATGAAGCTGATCCACCTCCCTGCATTACTAATGTTCTTTACAAATATGTACTGTCTTAAAGGCATTTTATTTCCTTCAGTGTGAATGCGACAAAGAGTCAGATTAAAAGGATGAATTCTGCTAGAAATGCCCAGTTAATCAATTGATAAGGAATTAGTTTTCCCATCTTTTAAAAATATCTTTCTATAAAAGCTGCAGGAAGCCCAAGCAAAAGGGAAGCTGAAAAGAAGGAAATAAACAGTCAAGAAATAACTACATTATATACTGGTAAGAGGACACCAGTGCTGTGAATGCTCAGAGGCTGGGCTGGACGAATGTAATTTCTTTGGGGATCATCAAAGGGTGGTGAGACACTGGCCCAGGGTATCAAGAGAGGTGGTGGAGACTTCATCCCTGGAGACATTATTCAGAAAGTGAAGCTCACACAGGACTCCACTCCCACATCTTCCTTTCAAGCAGGTCATCAGTGTCTAGTATTTATGTAATTTCTTCAGGGGAAAAAAAAAAAAAGCCTTCTTCTGCACACAAAGATTGATTCATTGAGTGGTTTTTGTCTCTGGGCACTGAGAGAGCTTTTGCTGAATGGAGCTGGAGTGCATGCAACTTAGTTGGAAGAGCATGATTTCCAACATCTCCCTGGGATATTTCCGGTGAATGGTGAGGCAGAAGAGAAAGGAAATTGCTGATGTTTAATATTTTATACTGTAGAAAAGGATTCATTGTTTTGCTCACCAGCAGTGTCTCACCACCCTCATGAAGAATAACTTTTTCCTAATGTGTAATCTAACCCTTCCCTGCTCTAGTTTAAAGTCATTGCCCCTCATTCTGTCACTCCATGCCCTGGCGAACAGCCCCTCCCCAGCTTTCCTCTAGCCCCTTCAGGCACTGGGAGGTTGCTGGGAGGTCTCCCTGCAGCCTTCTCTTCTCCAGGTCCAACAACCCCAACTCTGAGCTTGTCTCATAGCTGAGGTGCTCCTGTTCTCATAGCAGGGGGCCCCCTGATCATCCTTGTGGCCTCCTTTGAACCCTCTCCAACAGGTCTGTGCCTTTATTGAGCTGTTAAAAGAATGTTACTTTGAGATGTAAAAACACAAAGATGATCAGAGGCCCAGAGCACCTAAATTATGAGGACAGACTGAAGGAGCCTGGAGAAAAGGAGGCTCAGGGGGGACCTCATAGTAGGTTCTCAATACCTAAAGGGGGCTATAGAAAGGTTCAGGATGGAAGGATAGGAGTAATGGATGCAAACGGGAAGAGGAGAGATTCAGGCTGGCTATAAGAAAGAAGTTCTTTCCTGTGAGAGTGGTGAGACTCTGGAACAGGTTGCTCAGAGAGGTTGTGGATGCCCCCTCGATCCCTGGAGGTGTTTAAGGCCAGGCTGGATGAGGCACTGAGCAACCTGGTGTAGTGGGAGGTGTCCCTGCCCATGGCAGGGGGGTTGGAACTAGATGATCTTGAAGGTCCCTTCCAACCCAAATCATTACATGATTCTATGACATACAGTGTTTCATTAATGCTGTTGCTGAATCCCTCACTTTTGCAGACATGCTGAACAGGAAAGCAATTACTTCTTTGGTTTAACTACTGACTTGTGCTACTATGCCTTATTCTTCAAAAAATAACGTTGTACCAGAATGCAGAGCCTGTCTCTTGGAAAGCAGTATTCATTTGTATGACGTGGCATTTAACTCTCTTATGATAATCCTACTGAAGCCAATTGGTTTACTGGAGTTCTATACCTGTATTTGCACAACAAAGGGGTTTGTGAAAGCTTGTATCAAAGATACAGCACAGCATTGCTGGCAGAGAACTCCCACTGCTGCGGGCAAGCTAACTGATTTGGAAATGCAAATCTGCTGAGCGAAAGTTCTAGAAGGGAAAGGAATGACCTAAGTAGCATCAGAAAGCCTAGAGATATGGGCAAAGGGTACAGGAGACATTGTGGTGCTTTCTATCAACTGGACATCACGGAACAGAGAGCCCAAGCCAGCACAAGACTGCCTGAGCTTCACTCCTGTACTCACCATCTCTCGGGATCAGGGAGACTCTGCCACCATTGAAGTTACTTGTCTCATCTAGGGATCTTCAGACAGCAAGGAACCCTGCCAGTGCTTCTTATCACCTGATTACAAACACAAATGAGAAAAGCAAACTATGATATAAAGAATCCTCTCTGGTAACAGACATTCTGTGAGAGAGGACAGAGGCTCAAAATCAGCCTTAGTTTGTGCTGGGGTTTAGTCCAATAGGTAGAGAAAGATGATTCCCCTTTCCCTTTTACCTGACAAACTAAAGTAAGGAGAGGACAAAGGGAGTGCTGCTTCCTCTTCCCATGAACATCCTGCAGTCTTTCCAGTTCATAGAATTGTAGAATGTGTTGAGTTGGAAGGGATTTCAAAGGCCATCTAGTCCAACCCCCTGCAGTGAGCCGAGACATCCTGCACTACATCTGGTCACTCAGAGCCTCATCAAACCTGGCCCTTAATGTCTCCAGGGATGGTGCTCCACCATCTCTCTAGGCATCCTGAGCAAGTGTCTCACCACCCTCATGGAGAAGCAGTTCTTTATAATGTCTCATCTAAACCTGCCCTGATTTAGTTTAAAACTATTGCTCCTTGTCCTACTGCTAACAAACAGTTATTCTCCAGGTTTTTTTGTAGGCCACTTCAGTTGTCTTCCTTCATCAATTTCATGCTATTTAAATTGCCCACAATGGCAGTATCAGCTGCCTCTGTCACCACACAGACATGACATTGGGATACAGCTCAGTGACAGGGCAAGATACACAAATGTCAGCCTGCTCGGAACAACTCAAAGCCCCCAGAAAAAGCAGGCAACACAATTTTGCTTCTCAGAATTTATCCAAGATATTGATATTGCTAATACTTGTCTCACAAATTAAGGATATCTGAATTTCCACAAATTTTGCACAGCTAAGCTGAGTTTTCATAGCACACATTGCCATGGCAGCTAAGTGATGGAAGTACTAAGATACTAAGATCCTAAGATCTCTATCTCCACTTCCTGTGTTTCATTTTTTTTTACTAAGAAATAAAATAGTACAAGATTTTAACAAACTAGTGCAAATTTCATTATTTCTGCATGTGCTTGGTCAAATATGAAACTAATAGCATGCTAATTAACTAAGACAAAAACAATACCAAATCACAACAGATCCAGCTTGAGCAAAAAAGCAGCATGAAGAATGCTGAGGCAGTAAGAATTAAAAGATAATTGAAAAGGTATTGGCTTATGCCTTAGTCATGGACTGAAAATGTCATTAAACAAATCATCAAACCCTCTATAAATAACTCTGGCATTATTTTTCAGGGGTGTTGTCAGATCTTAGGAGTTTCAGCCTTGCTGCGTTGTTTGTTTTCCTTCCTTGGCAGAACTAACAAAGAAATATTTGCTAGATTACATATATTTTTTTAAGATAACATGCTATATATATGTGTGTGTGTATATATATAATCTACTATATATATGTACATATAGAATAAATATAAATTCTGATGTCTCATCTAAAC
>VZTY01032979.1:0-21737 GCA_013400935.1 Turnix velox
AACAAAAAAAACCCCAAAACCCTAGGAAGAAAATTTTATAAAGCCACCACCCCCAAATGCACCAAAAGCATCATCTTGGGTTTTCTGCTGATGCTTTTTTCACAGCACAGAAAGCACCCTCTGTCATGAAAAAAGGAAAAAAAAAAAGCTTTTTCTTAAGTGATCACATAAATAAATACACATGAAGCTCCTCCTAATCTTGAGGAGAAGCATCCTTCTTTCAGAGGATACCTGGAGAAGCAAGCACATGACCCACAGTTACAGCCTGCTGATACCAAACCCAGCCTGTTCTCCCACATGGAGATCTTGGGTTAAATGTGCTGGAAGATCACAAGAGCAGAGCTTGGTGTGAAGGAACCACATGGGCTTTTTCCCTATTATCTTAGACTGTTCAGCTTCTTCCCAGCTTCCCAACATCTTCTGCTGCGGCATTTCCTAAAGGCTTAAGTGTTGTAGCTCCTTTGCAGACTATGTTTTTTTTCTCCCCATAGTGGTTTCTCAGAGAGTTTGTGGATTCCTGCTCAAGTTCCCCTTTAGGGACCTCTTGAGGGACTTGGGCACCACCATATTTGAGGACTGAAGCAGATGAAGCAAAGCTGTGGCCTCTGTGAAGACTCAGAGCAGGAACCCCATGGCATCTTGTCTCCCTCTGATGCTGCAGAGCAGATGCACCTGCCCCACGTTTCTACCCTGGTTCCTATTACCTGAAGGAGAGAGATCTTTTGAAAAAAAAAATTTTTTTTTTTCTCATTTCACTGACTGGCCAGATCCAGCCAACAATCCTGAAAGAGTTCTAAGAAAGAAAAAAAAAAAGGCTGTACTAAAAGAAAGCAAAGCGTGTTTTTGGGTTGGAAAAGCAGGATTTATAATGACAAGTCTCCTTGGTAAAGCTTAATCTTCTTGACCAAGAAGGATTAGGCAGGTGTGATTAATTCCCTGCTCTTAAACATGGAAAGGTCTTATCTGGCTGCTTTAAACCATCCTAGAGGAGAAGGCTGAGCTCTGAAACAGAGCCCTTAGATCGTACCTGCAGGAGGAGGATGTGGCTTTTCCCTGGCCACATGAAAATTGTGGTGGACATAGAACTTGGGGCAAAATCTTGAGTTCTTCTGCCTTTCTGCTCCTCTGGGAGAGTCCTCTAGGCTGATCAGATGGGGCTGGAAACTCCTAGAGGAGATGGACACAAGAACAAGGTTTAACTTGGCTTATTTTATAACCAAGTTGGAAGCTACTCAATGGGAAGACACCCAGAGAAGGTAGTTAGTGGTACCACCATTCATCTGAGAGCTGAAGTGTCGGGAACAGAGTCGCGGGAGACAAGCCTCATGCTATCATGATCCTCAAATCTGGTTTATTGAGAGCATCAGACAAGCTTATATACAGCTATGGTTAACCATGCCCACTAGCCACACTCTGATTGGTTACATGTTACATCATCTATGTAGAACCCTCCCCTTGCTGTTTCTCTCTTTTCTACATGATCATCAAGGTCGTCACGCAGCTATGGCTCCAACCTGGCGAGGTCTGCCTCAGGCCTCGATCGCTGTCTTTGTCTTGCTCCGAGAACTTGATGGCAGTCGTTAACTCCCTAGCCTGTGTCCATCCCCCAACACTGAAGAAATGTTGATCTGCTCTCTTTGTGCATTCACAGCTGACATAAAACCATAGACAAGTTTGGAAGGGAACTTTAAAGGTCATACAGCTCAAACTTCCTCACAATGAGCAGCGTCAACTAGATCAGGATGCTGGAGAGGTTCATGGGTATATGGAATTCAACCTCTCCCTTCCTCCACTTCTAGCCTTTTCTTTTGCCAGTTGAACCTTTCTAGGGGCTGGTTCTGCTGATCCAGCAGGAATACATCACAAGATGTATATCCTTGACAAACCATAGAATGGTTTGAACTGGAAGGGACCTTAAAGATCACTCTGTGATCTTTACCTGCCCTGTGCAGGTAACACCCCCTGCCTGGGATGGAGCAGCCACAGCTTCTCTGGGCAGCCTGGACCAGGGATTCAACCCTCTCACAACAAAGAACTTCTTTTTAATCTCTAATCCAATTCTTCCCTAAAGAGAGGATGCAATCTTCTTGGAGGTCTGCAGTCAGGACTGCTTTTTCACTGTGTTTTTAGAACCTGCTGGCCCGTTCTGCACCAGAGCTTGCACTTTTGTTCTCAACAAACCAGGTTTGTTTTATTGTCAAACCACAGCCAGGTTTGGTTTAACCCTACTGTGCAGAGCAAATCAAAGATAAGACTTCCATGTCCTTGCTCTCCACACTCTTTCCTGTAGTTTTTTTTTCCATCAGCCTTACCCACCTGCTTTTCATCTTATTTCCTATTAAAACCCAAGGAATCTTCAGCTGTCTGTGTATCCCAACCTTCTCTTGCTTCATTTTTTTATGTAAAGCTCTTATCAGTCCTGCCAGCAAGCCCAAACCACTGCCTCTGCAGATTATTCATGGAACACAGAAGAGATGGATGGTCCAGCAAACTCCCAGCAGAATCCAGACACACTGTAGATACTCCAGATCTCTGGAAAGCAGCCTGGTAACACTTGTTGAATGAGATAAAGAGTGGTGTGGGGCACAGGCATGGAAGTCAACAGACTGGAAAGCAGTTGGAAGCTTCAAAGAGCCTTTCACAAGGGGGTTAAAAAAAAAATAATCTTCAGCTGTGGTAAATTTAGTCATAATGTGGAGCAAAATCTGCCTGCTCTGAATAAAATGCTCTTTTTCAAAAGGGAAATAATAGAATAGTTCGGGTTGAAAGGAACCTTAAACATCATAAAGTTCCATCCCCCCTGCCATAGTGGTGAGTTTGGGATTTGGTGTACCTGGAGAAGTTAGAAGGGTTTTTTAGGAAGTTTTTATACTGAAAGGGCTGTCAAACATTGTAAAGAGATGCCCAGGGAGGTGAATGAGGCACAGCCTCTGGATATACTAAATACAAGGGTAGACAAAATATTGGAGATGTGGTTTAGCGTTGCCTTTTGTTTCAGGTTGATGGTTAAACGTGGTGATCTGGAAGTTTCCTCCCACCTGAAGCCTTCTGTGAAGGGAAATGTTGTGGGGTGGTCTCCAACCCCAAATCCCTTGGGTTTTGAGATGCAGCAGCTTCCTGGCTGTCCAGATCTCCAGGACCTTTATGGATTTATTTCCTCTATCCCATTATCCCTCTGCCTGGGACACCGCCCTTGTCTCAAACCCTTTGTGCCGCCAGCTGCGAGCTCAACCTCCACCAGGTGGAAACCATCATGAACCCCTCATTAACACCTACTAGTTGTGGCCTTTATTAACACCAGGGGACGGTCTTTTCCCGCTTGTTTCCCCCCCCTTTAAGGCTCCTTTTTTCTGCGGGGCCGTTGCCGAGCTCTCGGCCCATTGGAAGCCGCCGTCCTGCACTCCCTCCCTGGGCGCCGCCTCCAGGAGCTGCCGGACCCGCTTCTTCCTCCGCCTTCCAAAAGCCCTAAAAATTAACTTCTTCCTGGCTATTTTTTTAAAGAACTTCCCTTCCTTGGCACGGATTATTCTCTAAGGGAGAAGAAGCTTTCTCGATCTACTGATTCTACCACTTTTAATCCAGCCCAGGATGCCTTTGGCCTTCGTGGGTGGCCCGTGGTGAGTTTGTGCCTCGTTGGGGTTTGATGCCCCGGGAGAGGTAAGAAGGGGTTTTTTTTTAAATAGTTTTTACACTAAAATTGCTCTCGAGCATGTTAATGGGATGCCAGGGAGGTGAATGAGGCTCCATCTGTGAAGGAATTAAAGAGAGGGGTAGATAAAAAGCTTAGAGATGCGTGTTAGAGGTTGATGGTTGAACGTGGTGATCTGGAAGGTTCCTTCCACCTGAGACCATTCTGTGAAGGGAAATACTGGGGGGGGCAGTTTCCCCCCCCCAAATTCCTTGTGTTTTAAGATGCAGCAGCTTCCTGGCTGTCCAGATCTGCAGTACCTTTAGGGTTTTTTTTCCTCCCTGCCATTATCCCTCTGCCTGGGACACCGCCCTTGTCTGGGACCCTTGTCTCAAGCCCTTTGTGCTGCCGGCTGGGAGCTCAGCCTCCGGCAGGTGGAAACCATCATGAACCCCTCGTTAACACTTACTAATTGTCGTCCCTATTAACGCTAGGGAATGGCTATTCCCCACTTGTTTCTCCCAAGGCCCTTTTCTCAGTGGGGCCGTTGCCGAGCTGTCAGCCCGTTGGAAGCCGCCGCCCCGCGCTCCCTCCCTGGGCGCCGCCTCCCGGAGCTGCCGGGGGCCACTTCTTCCTCCGCTTTCCAAAAGCCCCAAAAATTAACTTCTTCCCGGCTATTTTTTAAACGAAATTTCCTTCCCCGCCACGGACTATTCTCTAAGGGAGAAGAACCTTTCTCGATCTACTGATTCTACCGCTTTTATTCCATCCCAGGATGTCTTTGGCCTTCTAGTCCACAAGGGCGGCCCGCGGCGAGTTTGTGCCTCGTTGGGGTTTGATGCCCCGGGAGGGGTTACAAGAGTTTTAGGGTAAGTTCTTACACTGAAAGGGCTGTCAAACATTGTAATGGGATGCCCAGAGAGGTGAATGAGGCACCGTCTGTGGAGGAATTAAAGAGAGGGGTAGACAAAAAGCTTAGAGATGTGGTTTAGCGGTGCCTCTTGTTAGAGGTTGATGGTTGGATGTGGTGATCTGGAAGATTCCTTCCACCTGAAACCATTCTGTGAAGGGAAATATTGGGGAGAGGTTGGAAAGGGTTTTAGGAAAAATTTTCACACTGAAAAGGCTGTCGAGCATTGTAAAGGGATGCCCAGGGAGGTGAATGAGGCACCATATGTGGAGATTTTAAAGAGAAGGGTAGGTAAAAAGCTTAGAGATGTGGTTTAGCGGTGCCTCTTGTTAGAGGTTGATGGTTGGATGTGGTGATCTGGAAGATTCCTTCCACCTGAAACCATTCTGTGAAGGGAAATGTTGTGGGGCTGTCTCCAACCCCAAATTCCTTGTGTTTTGAGATGCTGCAGCTTCCTCGCTGTCCAGATCTCCTTGACCACCATGGCTTTACTTCCTCATCGCATTATTTCTCTAGGTAATGGAGTGTGTTATCTGGGCTTGGAGTCACCCCTGATTTTTTGGATCTCAGGGAGGAAAATGGTTGCCAGAGCATGAAGAATGTCCTCCACTTGTTATAGTGTGAGCTGATGCCCAGACAGGACCTGTCCCCATCATGAGTAGTTTGGGCTGGCCCTTGAGCAGCTTATAGGTATAAGAAAAGGAAAAAAGGCAGTAAGGGAGGAACCTCTCATCCTTCAGTACCTGCTAAAATTCAATGAGGCCAAGTGTAAGGTCTTTCATATGGGCAAGAACCAACCCCATGTGTCTGTATAAGATGGGGACTGAGCCGTTAGAGAGCAGTGTATGGGTGAGGGACATGGGGGTCCTGATGGGCAGTGAGATGACCATGAGCCAGCAATGTGCCCTTGTGGCCAAAAAGGTCAATGGCATCTGTGGTGTATTAAAAGGGGTGTAGTCAGGTTGAGAGAGGTTCTTCTCCCTCTCTGCTCTACCCTGGTGAAACCACATCTGGAATATTGTGTCCAGTTCTGGTTCCCTCAGTTCAGGAAGGACAGGGAACTGATTGAGAGGGTCCAGCACAGAGCAACAATGATGAAGGGATTGGAGCATCTCCTTTCTGAGGAAAGACTGCGGGAACTGGGTCTTTTTAGCTTGGAAAAGAGGCGACGAAAGGGACACCTCATTAATGTTTATAAATATGTAAAGGGTGAGTGTCAGGAGGATGAAGCCAGGCTCTTCTTAGTGATGTCCAAGGGGAAATGGGTGCAATATGGAACATAGAAGGTTCCAGAGAAATGTAAGAAGAAAACTTTTTTCACAATGAGGGTGACAACACTGGAACAGACTGCCCAGAGAGGTTGTGGAGTCTCCTTCTCTGAAGACATTCAAAACCCATCTGGATGAGTTCCTGTGTGACCTGGTCTAGATGTTCCCACTCTGGCAGGGGGATTGAACTAGATGATCTCTTGAGTTCCCTTCCAACCCCTGATATTCTTTGTGATTCTTTGAACACTGTAAAAGGCTGGCTGCCTTAAAAGCAATTTCTGAACATTAGCTGAGCTGCCCAAGATCCCCAAAGGTAGTTAATTATGTACTGTCTTCTTCTGAAAGATGAGAGAAGGAGAAAAAAAAATTAGGGCAGAGCAACATAACGTGCCCAAAGGATGAAGGAAGAGCTTATCAAACCCCAGAGCAGTGATTGGCTGTTCCCAGCTCCTTGCCCTTGGCTCCAAAAAGGGCCCAGGCAATTTGTTTTTAGCAGGTAATCCTTCAGCAAAAGAAAAAAAAATCTTTATAGTGAGAGTGGTAAGACACTGGAAGAGGCTGCCCAGAGAGGTTGTGGATGCCTCCTCAATCCCTGGAGGTGTTTAAGGCCAGACTGGACAAGGCACTGAGCAGCCTGATGTAGCGGGGGGTTGGAACTTGATCTTTAAGGTCCCTTCCAACCCAAACTATTCTATGAGTCTATGAGACATGAAACATGCTCTCTGCCTCCTCCCAAGGAGGCTAAAACCCACTCCACAATCAAATTTGTGCATTGCTTAAGCCACCAAAACAAGATTTAAATCAGGTTTAAGCAGTGCATGGGGCCCTGCAGAGACCTTCTGTCCCCTTTCAGGAGCTCTCAACAGAGCTATAGAAGAAAGAAGCTCCCTTGAGCAAGGACAAAAGCCAGACATAGACTTTGTGATGGAGATGAAATGGCAAAAAAAATTATGAACTGCAGGAGAGATAGAAGGGGAAGAAGACAAAGCTTTGATTTACAAGGGAGATGCCTGACTTCTCCCATTTTCCTGCTCTCTGGAAGGATGAAGCAAGAAGTGCTCAAGGGATAGGGCAAGGAGATAATTATAGGAAGGATGAAATTCATGTTGCTCTCCTGTCTGTGTGTCAGACAATGTATTTACTCTTGCTTTTGGTTTTGCAGACCTCTGCTTGTGCTGGATGATGCAGGATCAGCTCACAATGAAGCCTTTCTGCAGGGTTTCACAGGCTGAACCATTCCCACAACGTGTCAGTAGGTGGCAAAAAGATACAACCCTTGTGCTAAGCAAGAAATAAATACTTTTTTCCCCACTTCTGCAAGAGCAAATGGGATCTTTGGGCAGCTCTGGGTCATGTTCCTCCTGGGTATCTGCACCTAGGAGGGAAGGGATATCCCATAAAGGGCCACGTCCCACACAGGAGCAGATAAAGAGGCTCTGCAGTGAAAAGGAACTGCCTCTCTCCTTAATTCAGGTGGTCCTTGTGCCAACTCTTGATCTTGTTCAGGAATTATTTAATGAAAGGTGGAAATTATTTAAATAAAGGTGGAAACCATAAGGTTTTAACTGTTTCCATCATTAGAGAACAACAGGTTTGGGGTTGTGGGGTTGAGGATACCCAGTTAGACAACCCAAAACGTGCCCTAGTTGGTATTTTTCAAGCCAATGATAATGCTTTAATCTTCATGTAGAGCCTGAAAGGGAGCTGGGCAGGTCAATGTTCTTGTGTGCTTTTTCTCTGCCAGCTTTGCCTAAGCAGATTGAAGCAATCCCAGTAGCCTGTCACACACCTCCTCCCAGTGAGGGATAACAGATAAAGGGCTTAATAGGGTTAGTGGATATATCCCAGTGTCTTTGACAGGAGAGTAGTTTTTCTGTATGTTTGGGTAGGGGTCTGATGCTGAAATCTTAAGTTCCTGAGGAGGCTGAATACTCTGAGCACCAGGACTGAGCCCAGAAGGGTCAGAAAATCACATAAATCCCAACTGCTTGATGAAATTCAGTAACAGCCTGGCTTTGTTCAACTTTATTTACTTAACTCCACTCTTTACTGAGTGTTTTTTCTTCTGTTCAGGATCCAGAACAGAGAAATCACTGGCTACGAGGTCACTGAAATACTTTTGTGCTTCTTCAAACAAAGAGGTAAGGTCTATCAACATTCCCTCTTGGAAGTTGTAGGTTTAATTGATGATCTAACCTAAATATCCCCTGGGCTATTAGCCAGTGCCCATAGGCACATTATTAATGGCATAAAGTCCCCATTTTTTGTCACTTTGTTGAAAACTGACAATGTGAATTCTCTGAAGGTGCTGTGCCTGGTCTGAGCACCCTCTTCCTCAGCACAGCTCCTGTGTGGGGACATTTTTAACCCAATGCATGGGTCCAACGTTGCCTCATAGAATAGTTTGGGTTGGAAGGGACCTTAGAGATCATAGAGTTCCACCCCACTAGATCAGGCTGCCCAGTGCCTTGTCCAGCCTGGCCTTAAACACCTCCAGAGAGGGGACATCCACAACCTCTTCCAGCGTTTCACTACCCTCACTGTAAGGAATTTCTTTCTCCTATCTAGCCTGAATCAACCCCTTTCAAATTTACATTCATTATTTCTAGTCCTCCCATCACATATCCTATTAAAAAGTCCTACCCCTGCCTTTCTGTAGCCTCCTTCAGGTATTGAGAAGTTACTCTGAGGTCCCCCCTGAGCTTTCTCTTCCCCAAGCTGAGCAACTCCAACTCCTTCAGCCTGTCTTCATAAGGCAGTTGCTCCAGCCCTTTGATCATCTTGGTGGCCTCCTCTGGACCTGCTTCAACAGCTCAATGTCCTTCTTGTGTTGAGGGCTCCAGAACTGGCCTCAAACCCATGTGGGCAAAACAAACCTTATTAGCCAGCAGGGAAATCACTCCATCCCTGGGGGAAACAGCTGGAGACGGTTCCTTCCTCCTTCTCTCATGACTGTTTTCTGTCAGCTTCACAGGATTTAGACACCCAGAATTAGGTCAGACAAATCTCACTTTACTCCCCTGCCCTGAAATCTCCCTTCTTGGCCTTTTCTCCTCTGACTGTGAATTGCTCCACACCACCAAAATCAAACCCCATGTGAGTTTCTTTGTCATTGTCCTTTAAAATCCATTGACATCTCCATGTCTGAGGTGGTGCTCCTGCTTCCCCTCCTCAGTAGGGGGGCAGGCTGGGGTCAAGGTGATGGGACACTGGCTTCTGTAGTACCTGAGGGTGGATTTGAAGCAGTTTGTGCTCTGTCACAAGGCAAGTTTCACCTCTCCATGGATGTTTGTAATGACTCAGCCTTCCAAGGATGAGCTTTTGTCATCAAGAGCTGTTGAGAGCAAACCAGCTCTGTAAAGTCTTCCTTGCTGAGCTGCTGCACGTGGGTTGCACGTGGATTGGTTCTTTTCCCATTTTCTGTCATTTGTAGAGAAGTCTAAATTTCACCTTTAGCAAAGAGAGGAAACATTTTTATTCCCACTCTCTGGGAGAATGTTCAAAAATCATGAGAAGAGGACGAGTTGCCATCTGCCTCTCTGCAAGTTGTGATGAATGAACACAACCAAGAGCAGCCCAGTCAAGCCATTCTGAACACCAGAAGCAAAAAGTGAGCTTGCTGGGGTTTTCTTGCCTCCTGAAGAGCAAATTTTCCTCTCTGGAAAGTGATAAATTGATGCTCAGAGTCTTTTCTGTGCAGGCTGTGATATGGATTGACTGATCCACACTTCCCCTTTGCTGGCAACGCAGTTATTGGGAAACTAATCAGCTCTATCTGAGATAAATTGCATTTCCACCAATTACAGCTTAATTGTTGACAGATGGGGACACAGAAGGGGAGATGTGTCACATCATTAAGGGGACAGGTGTATAGACAAGTGCCAGATTAATTGTTCCAGCCCATTAAATCGTTGACCTTTACAGCAAACCCTTAATGTTGCAATTCAAAGCTTCCACCATGTTTCCAGCTCCCACACCATGGACTGTGTTTATCAACAAAGTTCTCAGGGGCATTTCTAAAAGACACGGGCTCCAAATACAGACTCAATAGCCACAAGCAGTTCTCCCTTCTTATTAAAATCAAGTCACTTCTTCCTCTTTGTCTGTTTTGGGGTTTGGATCTCTGGCTTTTCAATGACACTTTACACAGGAGTGGTTTCCTCCATGTAGACACACTGCAATGGGCCGTGCACTTAAGGATGTCAAAAAAAGAGGTGAAATGAATACAGAGAGTGCTGGGTTCCAGCTTTGATTTGGGGCTCTGGCTGTGATTTCCAGCTCCTGCTCTGCCTGGGATTTTCAATAAAGCCTGAGAGAGACAAATATCTAAATACCATTGAAACTGAGTCAGCCATGGGTGTCTACTTCCCCTAAATGTGTGTCTAAATGTGATTTTTGCTTTTTTTTCTTACTGATTGTAATCCAGGGAGCTGAGGGTGCGGTGCAGACACATCCAAAGCAGTTTTGTTGGAAGGTGGTGGAGGTTCAAAGTGGTGATGCAGGGGGTGAGCTACCCAGGCCATTGCACCATCCTGAAGAAGTGAGAAATTACTCCAAATCAAGCTGTACTGTCCTTCCTGTCTTGAAAAATAAGGTGAGATTTTGAGCTGAAGGAACTGAATATTGCTGTGATGAAACCCACATTTATTACTCTCACAATCTCTGTCCTGTGCCAATGACCTGACTTGAAAACACATTCTACTCTGGTAGGTTTTGGAGATATGAAATGGAAAGCAAACCACAGAGACCAGCAGGAGATACAGGGAAGAGTTAATGTCTTTCATCAGCTCTGCTGCTTCAAACAAAGGTAAAATTGAAGGTGGGAAGTGGGCAGGTCTTGTGGTGAGATCTTTCATAGGTCCAGTCTCCCCCCAGTTTATTAAAATAAATTTATATTCAACTGAAAACCCAGGGATTAAACATACTTAATGACTTACTGTGTTCCACAGAGAAGATGTACTTTTGCTGCTGTGGACCTACAAAGAGTCTTTGTCTTTTAGGAGACAGGAAAACAGGTTAAAATTCTTGCTCACATAACAAATCTGAAACTTTTATGAAAGCAAAAGGAAAAATCGGATCACTTTATGAAAAAAAAAACCAAAAAACAAGTTAGGAGGGAGTTCAAGAATCTCCATGATGGATGTGGTCTCGTAGAAAACGATCTTTTTCAATGTTCTTGGAAATGGCAGGTTGCAACAAAGCAGTTTATTCAAATTCTTGGTGGATGCAGCAGATTTGATCATCATCACAGGAGTGAGTGTGTGTCTGAAAGAGATGCTGGAGGTCCCTGGGTTTTCACCACTCTCTGAGCAGCTCTGAACTCTCAATAAAGAAAAGAGTGAAAGGCAACGTTTTTCAGAAGACAATCTATAAAACTGGAGGTTAATACTGAAGAAAATATGTGCATCTCTGTGTCTGGGGCAGGGAAGGAGGGGGAATTACATAAAAAGGTCAAAAAAGGAATTTAAGAAATGCCACATAATTTATTTTTCAGGAATTCCTAAATTAATCTTTTTTACTTTGCAGTTTGAATTGGGGTTTTGTAGTTTAGAACAGGATACAAGGTTAAAAGCAAGCTGAACAGTAAGACTGAGTAACCCAAAGGCTAGAAAAACACTTCCTTTTGATTTTAACTTAATATTTGGGATAAACTCAGAACATTTTTCAGCTTCTGATGGACTTTTTTTGCTCCTCCCTCTACCCCTTGCTTTACTGTTGCTCAGTCCAAGCCATTTTTTCCACAGAGTTTTGATTCAGACTGTCATTATTCACTCCACATCACTGATCTTTTCACTTCCATCTGTCCTTTTCATGGACCTGTGCTCCTAGAATTGCTGCTTCCTGCAAACATCATGTTTCCATCCATCCAGAAGGGAGGGGAGAGGGTGTTTTAGTCCCAGCAAAGCTGTCCCCTGTTTCTTCAGTACCTCCTTTTCACCCCAAGCCATGCCACTAGAAATCTTTATCAAAGAAGTCATCAAAGAGAGAAATTCTCTCTGTCTTAGTTCTCACGAGTTTGTGGTGAGTCTTCTCCTCTATTTCCCACTCCTCAGAGCCAGTGCTGGAGGTGTCCCAGAAGAGATCCCTCCTTTGTGGCTCTTTGTAGAACCACAAATCTACTTTTCTTCTCCTGCCTGGAGAGATTTCAGCCTCATCATGTTGCCTGGAGAGTCCTTCACCCCATGTATTTCCTTGGGGAGAGGGAAAAAAAAAAGTTAAAAAGAAATCATGATTTTGTGGATCTGCACACCCAGTCCTCAGCTGGAGAAGGTCCTAGGACATCCCTGCAAGGCCATAACCTGTACTCAGGGCTGGGCAAAGCCAGGGATAATATATTCAGGATTATATGTGGTGAAATGATAGAGTTTAGGTGTTACACTTGAGCAGAAGAGAGCTGAGGCAAAGATCCTGGAGGAGAAGCCCAGCCTGTTTCCCTTTCTCTAGGTGGAACTTCACTGGCAGACAAGTTTTTCTCCAATTTGTTTTTCCCCTCAGTAGTGTGTTTCCAGCCTTTGCTGAAGTTTGTCAAGTGCAAGCAAAGCAGAGCATGTTGGGGATGTCAGGACAAAGTGGTGTCTGAGATTCATTTCATTTTCCCCTTCTCTGGGGACAGACAGTAAAGCCACCTGATGTGTCCTGGCATCTCCAAAGCCCCCAGCTTGCATCATCCAGTGCTCTGAACCTTAAAGCAGAGTCGGGACCAAGTCCAAAGGCTGGCCCTCCAGATTTATACTACATCCATTCCTGCTGTTTGCCCATCCTCAAGGTGTGCAGGGGATTCATCTGTAGAACCATTTAGGTTGGTAAAGACCTTTAAGATCATCAAGTCTTACCCTAAACCTAACACCGCCGAGTGCTGCTGAATTAGTTTCACCGTTGTATTTTCTGGAAAGGCTTTGAAATTGGCACAGAGCCATGGCTGGAAATCATTAAAGCAGGGACATCTCACTTTAATTACACATCACCCAGATAGATGCAAATTTGTGGTGGAAATTGCTCAGCTTTGGGCAGCAGTGGTTTCCATAGAAAACTCAACCTCAAAAGTGAGTAACCTCAGACTCTGTAATGTTTACCCCTGACAGGAGGTGTGTGGTGCCAGGGCAGGGGGCAAAACCTGGTGTAAGGGTTGACCCTCAGTCAGTTATTCCTTTTTTTTTTTTTTTTCCTACTTTATCCCTTTGGATCAGCATATTGGATGAGGTTTAGAGATTGCTCATTGCCCGCAACCTATGTATGCTTGCCTCTGTAACCATCTCTATGCTCACCTCCTGGGGTGCTCTTCTCCAGTGGACTCTCTGCTTCTCCAAGGAGGTGGGACCCTGAGAACACCCTCCATCCTTGCAGTTTGCCATGCAGAGGACAGAAGGGACAGGGCGAGACTGTTTTACCAGTGGGAAGTTGGTCCTTGCAAGGGTGTGGACCTGAGGACTTGTTTTTGTCCTTTATGACTATTCTATGACTCCTCAAACTCATCTGCTTAGGTCCATTTGGATGCTATCAGAGAAGCAGACTTGTGTCCCACTCTGGGACATCTCAGTGCTTCACCTCATGGCCATATCTCAACGCTCTCCTTCCTCCTCAGACTCTGAACTTGGTGGCATCACAGCAGGAGAAGAAGCAGTAGAAGCAACTTCTTTTGGTCAGGACCTGAGGACTTGATTTTATGCCCTGTGGCTCCTAAATCTCATCTGTTTAGGTCTATTTGGATTCTATCAGAGAAGCATCCCAAATACCTGTGTCCCACTCTGGGACATCTCAGTGCTTCACCTCATGGCCACATCTCAACACTCTGTCTCCCCTCTCCCAGACTCTGAACTTGGTGGAATCATGGCAGGAGAAGGAGCAGTAGAAGCAGCTTCCTGATGAGTTGTCCCCTATGACTATTCTGTGGCTCCTAAATCTCATCTGCTCAGGTCCATTTGGATGCTATCAGAGAAGCAGCCCTGTGTCCCCACTCTGGGGCATCTGAGTGTTTCACCTCATGGCCACATCTCAATGCTCTCCACCCCCTCAGACTCTGAACTTGGTGACAGCTTCCACTGGGAGACTTCTCTGATGACATTTAAGAGGCTCCAAGAACATTTCTCTTTGGAAAAATGATTCTATTTACCACAGTGGTCTCCATGAAAACAGGGATTGTGCTCGGCAGGGATGAGATCTGGGCTCATGGTGCTGTTGCCAGGCTGGAGCGTGTCGAGGACTTCCTTTGGGTTGAATTCCTTGGTTTTTTGTTTACTGGTTGTGGCTTCCCTGGTGAGATTTCTCTTCAGCTCTGCCTGGGTTTGCAAACGACTTGTCAGCACGGGCAGCAGAGGAGCAAACACATTTTAATAGCTGGATGCAGCACAGCATCAGGGGGTTGTGGCTGAAAATAATCACCCAGTTCAGTTTAACCCAAGGAAAGGGTATTTGCCCAACTGGGTACATGACAGAACATGACCTTGGCCAAGATTTTTAGTGTCTCCATGAGCTAAAGCATTGGGAAAAGCAGAATTACAGTGTCCAAAACTGAATGGGGAGAGTGAAAGAGACATGTGAGTTTGTTGGCTTGAGCACATACTCAAGGAACATAGTAAAAGATTAAGGTATTTTTATGAGGGTGGTGAAACACTGGAAGAGGTTGCCCAGAGAGGTTGTGGATGCCCTCTCAATCCCTGGAGATGTTTAAGGCCAGGCTGGATGAGGCACTGAGCAACCTCTAGTGGGAGATGTCCTTTCCCATGGCAGGGGGGTTGGAACTTGATCTTTAAGTTCCTTCCAACCCAACCTATTCTATGATTCCCACCTCACCTCTACCTCGGCCACCAGGAAAGTTTCATTTGACCTTCCCAGCAAGAGGCTTTAGGGTTCCTGCTCCCTCTCCCCCATCCAAGAGGGGAAACCCCAGCTTTTTCCTAAATCTCTCTCCTCCCTTACCTCTCGCCGCCTGCGGGTCAAATCCAGCATCTGCAGCTTGTGCAGGTGCTGCCGCCTGCCAGGGGCTTGTCTCAGCCTTTCCCCCTTCTTCTCCAGACCCTAGAAGGTGTTTTAAAAGATAAATAAATCCACCTTTACTTCCCAAAAGAGAAGAAATAGCCACAATCTTGCAAACCCACACCCAGCCCCTCTGGTGCTCCTTGGATCAAGGCAATGAATATCTCCTTCTGTGTAGGCAAATAGCAGAAGTTTATCACAGATTTATGCTGTGCTTGCAGTTTATCTCACTGCTCTGGGGCACAGCAGAAAAAAAATCTTGATTACAACAAAATATACATCCTTCTGCCCCCTCCTCCTCCTTCCGTTGAGGTGATACCACTCTTGAGTCCAAGATAAACTCATGATCTGAAAGGGAGGAACTGCTTTTGTATGTTTAGGGTTGCAGGGGGTGTTTGTTTAACATGCACAGTAACTTCAAAAAGTGGTCCTCAAACTTCTAAGTGTTTAAAGTCCTGGTCCAGCTGTTCTGCCTCATCCTGGGGATTCAAAAACCTTCCTCCTATTTTTCCTCAAAGCAGCCTCCAAGTATCTGAAAGGGCTCCGGGAAAGCTGTTTGTCAGAGCATGAAGCAATAGGATGAGGGGTGATGGCTTTTAACTAGAGCAGGGTGAAGCTCAGAACAGGTTGCCCAGAGAAGTGGCGGAATCCCCCTCCCTGGAGACATTCAAGGCCAGGCTGGATGAGGCTCTGAGCAACCTCATCTAGTGCAAAATATCCCTGTTCACTGCAGAAGGGTTGGACTAGGTGACCTTTGAAGGTCCCTTCCAACCCTATGATTGTGTGATTCTATGATTTTGCATCCCACACACAGCAGTATTTCACCCAGTTCACCCAGAGATGGGACAGCAGCAAATGTGAAACACCAACTTTTGCTGTTTAACTCTTCAAGTTGCCCAGACTACGAGGGAAATTACCCATATTTGGGACCTACCTTCAATTTTGGGCTTGCAGCCACCTCTTGCTGACTCCAGGGCTGTGCAGCAGCAATTGCTTGTGAAGGTCCAGCAGGTTCAAGCCTCTGCAAGTCCAAAATTTGTAAGATTCAGCATTCCTCATTCTCCACCACCATAAAACCTGATCTAAAACTACCAATGTTTTCTCTGCCTCAGTTGCTTGGGATGCTGGAAGGAGAGTGGCATTTTTAGCAGGTGCTCAAGGAGATAAACATCTCTTTGGGTCCTTTTTTAGCTTGAGGGCCTCCTTAAAACCAAGCTACTGGGTCATTTCATGGTTTGATACTTCTGGTGTGTCCTTCTAGGGTGAGAGCTCAGTAGGGCTCCCCTAAAAAGCAGCATCAGGGATTTAATTTGATTTATATTTGAGGTACATCATTAGCATCTTGAATATGCACTTGAGTGTCCTATAAATGGTGTCATGCTCCTGTCTGCACTGGGCTGTAATTTTGAAGCATCCTGTAAGTCAATGAAGAGGAGAAAAAGAGGAAAATAAGGAGAAAAAAGTCATTTTCTCAAAGGAGACATCCCCTGTGAGCTCCAAATGCCAACTGCAGCATCAGAAAATCCCACAAAACTGTCTGTGAAGCTTAAAAAAATGGCACTAGGTGGCAGCATGTGACACTACAAAGTGCACTTGTAGCTGTGCATCACTCCATGATGATCTAGAGATAGGAGCGCCTATTTTTGTTGCTGTAGGGTGTCTTTTTCCCTCACCAAGGTGCTGTGACACAGACCCATGTCCCCAAGAAAGCCCCCACCAAGGGGTCAATCAGAACAACTCACAGGCAGCTTTTCAAACTCATCTTACTTGAGGTCTTCGAGGTGGGTGCTGTTTAATGATGCTGGTTTCTCCCTTCTCTGGTACAGAGTTGAAAGAAAGGGGCCCTTAAAGGTTAGAGAAGAAATGGATGAAGTTACTTTGGGGTGATCATCAGCTCCTGGGCTGTTCTCAATGATAGTTTTCTCCTCTTTCTTTTACTGTTGGGTTTATTTTTTTGTTTCCACACCTTACTAATGTCTCTCCTGGTGTACTCCAGTTACAGGATATGATATTTTCTGGCTAAGGGGACCTTAAAGGTTAGAGAAGAAAAGGATGAAGTTACTTTTGAGTGATCATCAGCTCCTGGGCTGTTCTCAATGATAGTTTTCTCCTCTTTCTTTTACTGTTGGGTTTATTTTTTTGTTTCCACACCTTACTAATGTCTCTCTTGGTGTACTCCAGTTACAGGATGTGGTATGTTCTGGCACAATGTTGAAAGAAAAAGGCCCTTAAAGGTTAGAGAAGAAATGGATGAAGTTACTTTCGAGTGATCATCAGCTCCTGGGTTGTTTTCAGCAATAATTTTCTGCTCTGTCTTGTATTGTTGTTTTTTTGGTTTTTTTTGGTTTCCACACCTTACTAATGTCTCTCTTGGTGTACTCCAGTTACAGGATGTGGTATGTTCTGGCACAATGTTGAAAGAAAAGGGTCCTTAAAGGTTAGAGAAGAAATGGATGAAGTTACTTTTGAGTGATCATGAGCTCCTGGGTTGTTCTCAACAATAGTTTTCTGCTCTTTCTTGCATTGTTGTGGGGATTTTTAGGTGCCACACCTTACTAATGTCTCTCCTCCTGGTGTCCCCCAGTTACAGGATATGGTATTTTCTGACACAGTGGCCCATAAGGGTTAGAGAAGAAATGGATGAAGTTACTTTCGAGTGATCATCAGCTCCTGGGCTGTTCTCAATGATAGTTTTCTGCTCTTTCTTGTATTGTTGGGGATTTTTTTTGGTTGCCACACCTTACTAATGTCTCTCCTCGTGTACTCCAGCTACAGATAATGCTATTCCATTAGTGACAGGAATAGAGATGTATTTGTGCCTATAGTTTAACAGATACCTGCCTTGTGCCTCTCCTACTTCCNGCCATTCTGCTCCACTGCTCTTGGGTGCTCTGCTGCCTTTTAATTTCTTTTTTTTTCTTGGACAAATAAATACTTGCATGTGCAGTAAGTATTTTATTTTGTAGAAAACTTAGTCTGCCTCACTTTTTCTCACAAAAAGCTGTCTTAGAATAAAAATATGCCATTTTTTACATGGAGCTGAGCAGCTCCTTCTCCCATGTGGAGGGAGCCTTGAAGTGGCCACAAAGGAGGGGAGTGGAGGATAAAGGGCAGGAATTTATATTATTATTGATGCCAAATAGTCTGATCTGGTGGGAGGTGTCCCTCCAGGGGACACCAAGGGTTGGAACTTGATGATCTTTAAGGTCCCTTCCAACCCAAATTAATCTATAATTATGATAACTTCTTGGGGAATTCAGTGATCCCTTTAAATTGAGCCCCATGTAGGATGCTAAGGCAGGGCTCTCTGGAAAAGAGAGAGGAGGTGATGGAGGTTGTGGGGCTCTGGGAGGAGATGGTGACTCCATGGGAGAAGGTTTCTGGGCTCTGCTGAGCACCAGCAATGATTAACTGATGAATACATGCAGGAATGGAGGCCTGAAGTGAAAAATTCCAGTGCTGGTGGCTCATCTGGAGTCAGCAGCAGCTTGTAGTAGCTAAAAGCTTTAATAACTAAAACTGAAGTTCTTGCCTCTCAATCTGCAGGAAAAAAATGGTGCATAAGGAATATCTAAAGGGGAAAAACATCTAAGCAGGTGGCTCACAGTGCAGGGAATGTGGGAGCCAGAAAAAAACTTTGGGATTTGGGCTTGGGAGAAGCTTGTTTCTGGCAAGGAGGACGTTAGGGAAGTTATTCTCCTTATGTTTTTTATTTTTAATTAAATTATTCCCTCTCACTCCATCCATATACTCCATTTTATATGAGGTTTGCTGTCATCCTCCTGAGATACAGAACTGGAAGCTAAGTCCTTGCTATCTCCAGACCTGCTCATTCCTGGGGTATGGACCCTCCCTGGTGGGGAGGGGACATTGTCCCACCATGTAGCCACTACTGAGAGGACACAGGGCTCAAGCTGGGGTAATTGTTGTGATTTTTATTATTTTTAACCCTAGTACTTCCCTAGCAGCAGATCCTCCCTTCTGGAGAAAGCAGGATTCTACAGGATGAACTCTCCTAAACCAACCTCTCTTGGAGGCTTTGCTTATTTAGACAGATGCTCAGGCTGATACATCACTCAAGTTCTCTTGAGCTGGCTCTATTTCTAAAAAATGCAAATTAATAGAAAATTAGATATATTAAGGGAGGGTTTAAAGTTGTTGTTTCATAAAAGCACACCTTTACAGGCACTTGTTAAATACAGAGTTTCTAGAACAGGAGTATTTGGTTGTTCTTGCTGTACATGAAACCCCCTGAACACCCAGACTAGACTTCGTGTGTTCACCCCAGGAACTTCCAGTGCCAGGACAATCACTGCTATCATGGGATTATCTTTTCTCCTAACATCTCTTGGAGGATCATCCTGAAGGAAATATCCAAACCCTGGCAAAGCAGTGGTGCTTAGTGCAGCTTGGTGTGTCAAAAATTCTTTTTTTTTTTGTTTTTAGGAAATGGGAAATAGGGATTTAGGGTGCTGGGCATGCAGATCCTCCTTTCCTTGCTTTACCCTTTCTCAAACTGTTGGGGCTCTGGTAACCAAGGCACTTTTTCAAAGCAGAGTTTGGGCAGTTGGGGGAAAAAATTAGTTTTCCCAGAGCTAAAACTTCCTGGAAATGGCAAATATCTATCTACAGACACAGAATGACCTGTCCACCCACCCTGTGTTGCAATGAGACTCTCAGAGAACCCCCTGGCTGTCACCCCAGTGCTTGGCCATAATTCCATGATGCCTCCTCCTTACCTGCAGAGGCTCTCCCATACCAGGTCTCCCGGAGAGGTGGAAGTTGATGGGGGAAGGTGGGTTTTCCCCATTCCATCACAGCTGTTGGTTGCAGGCTGGGCTGTCCCAGCACCCTGGGGAGCTGATATGGGGTGGTGACAACAGGCAGGTCCTCCCTGACACTCATGGGGGCCACCTTGGTCACCTTGGGGTGTGCTTTGGAAGAGTTCAGACCCATTTTGAAGAGTATTTGCTTTGAAAGGAGCTGGAAAAACTCCCCTTAATGCAATATATTCTCCAGGCTGAGGAGTGCTGGCTCCCAGGGACATGCCCACACATCCTTCCTGGTTCAGTTAAACATTGACCCAACCCTGGTCATTTCCCTGCAGGGACAAGAGGTGGCCACAGCTCATGGAGAAGTGGAAATGAGCTCTGTGAGACTGCCAAGCTCTGGGGAAGCCTTTTTTTTTTTTACCTACAAGTGGTTTTCAGTGAGGTGGCACCACCTCAGCTGGCTGCTGGCTGACCTGGAGGTGTTTCTGTAAGCAGCTCTTTTGCAAAATCTTTAGGTTTTAGGAGGAAATTAAATTCTCAGAGCAGGAGAAGGGTTAAAATCTGGTAGAAGCAGCCTAGGGACAAGGGCTGAGTAGCATCCTCCAGACTAGTGGCACTGCTGGAAAAAAAGCAGCTTTAGCACAAATCCACTTCTGAAACTTCTCAGTTTTGGAGCTGCTGCAGGTTTTGGGCTGAATGCAATAGGGCTGGAAGTTAATCTGCCCTTGACAGCAGATGATGTTGATTTGATGAGAGTATGAGTTGAGGCCCATTGTGGAGTATGTATTTGGGTAATACATACATTTGGGTAATAATTCCTAATATTGGCATGAATCTCAGCCTCCTTCAAAAATGAATTCTCAAAAAATGCCAGGAGATGTTTGCAGCTCATTTCCAAAACTGCCTCATCACAGAAAGGTCACCTTATTAAAGCAAGTCAATGTGTGCAACTTTAAGATTTAGTTGGAAATATCCAAGATTTGTATCCTTGAGATTGGCTTTACTTTAGTAAGATAAATGACAATGACTTGATCCATATTTTGATCGCTCTGGCTTCAGTAAGATGCAACATTGGTGGGTTTTTTTATTACAAAACATTTTATTGCAGTTATTTACACCCGTTCCTTGATAAGTGTATAAATGTAAACATTTATTATAGATGTATTTCTCTTATCTTACAGTCCCTCTCCAGTTCAGAGTAAATGTTGGGGTTTTTAAGCATACAGGTGGTGAGGTTTAAGCTATATTCACAGAATATACATCTCCGTGCAGTTCAGGTTCACCAGCCCTAGGCCAGTGGTATGGACACTGTCCCATTGGCTCTACTCCTGCTTCTTGTGTGGACACTGGATTCTGTGATGTCATCAGCGTGGTCCTCACTCTTCTTCTCTTTCAAGCTGTTGATGAACCTCAGGGTGATCTCATCCCACTCCTCGGGCAGCAGCATCAGCAGGAACCCAATGCAGATGATGATGGTGGCACCCAACCTCACCACGCTGAAGATCATTTTGTGTTTCAACAGATCCACAGCTGTGAAGAAGGAAAGACACTGTCAGGAAAAGGGCAGCAAGATGATCTACAACATCACAGCCTGATATTTTTGTGGTGTGTATTACCTACTCTGAGTGGGACACTGGCCATACTGACCTGGCCTCCAGAATAACCACCTCCTTGACCTCAGTGGTGTTCCTCAAGAACCAGTGCTGGGACCAGTGCTACTTAACATCTTTGTAGGAGATATGGACAGTGGAATTGAGTGCACCCTCAGCAAGTTTGGAGGTGACACCAAGCTGTGTGGTGCAGTTGATTCAGCAGAAGGAAGGGATGACATCCAGAGGGACCTTGACAGGCTGGAGAGGTGGGCCCATGGCAACCTCAGCAAGCTCAACAAGGCCAAGTGCAAGGGGCAATCCCAAGCACAGACACAGGCTGGGTGGAGAGTGGCTTGAATGCAGCTCTGAAGAGAAGGATTTGGGTGACAGTAGGTGACAAACTCAACATGAGCTACCAGTGTGCACTTGCAGCCGAGAAGGCCAACCACATCCTGGGTTGCATCAAGAGAAGTGTGACCAGCAGGGCAAGAGAGGAGATTTTGTCCCTCTGCTGGGCTTTGGTGAGGCCACCCCTGGAGTTCTGGAGCCCTCAACAGAAGCAGGGTATTGAGCTGTTGGAGCAGGTCCTCAGGA
>VZTY01032981.1:0-60495 GCA_013400935.1 Turnix velox
GGCCCGGGGCGGCGGGGAGCCGCCGGGGCCCGGCGCATGGCGGCGGCGGGGAGCATCACCACTCTGCCGGCGCTGCCCGACGACGGGGGTAGCGGAGCTTTTCCGCCCGGCCACTTTAAGGATCCCAAGCGGCTTTACTGCAAGAACGGCGGCTTCTTCCTGCGCATCAACCCCGACGGCAGGGTGGACGGCGTCCGGGAGAAGAGCGACCCGCACAGTGAGTGTCCCGGCACGACGGGAACGGGAACGGGAACGGGGATGGGGACAGGACCGGGACGGGAGGCCAGTCCGCCAAGGACAAGAGGGGCTTCTGAGCGGGGCCGCCGTCCCGCCCTGCTGAAGCTTCAGCGGCGGGCTTTGCTTGGGTAGCGTGTGGAAATAGGCGTAAATAACGGTGCGTGTGCAGACGTGGGGTGCGGGGCCCGGTACCGCATAGGCACCGGTAGGATGTCTGCGAACTCCGGTTGATGTCTCCTCATTCAACCTGTCGCGGTACAGAGGCTGTCAAGTGCGGAGCTGTCTGACGTCGTTGAAAGGCCCTGAATTTGTTTGCACGGCTCTTCAATGGGGGGGCTGGCATTCGGCTGCTTTTCACGGCCGTACGTTCGTTGCATAAAGAAGATTGTTTTTTTTTTTCTCCGGTGTGGTGTCTTCATAAATATAAGTTTTCTTGTCGTGCAAGCCTTATGGACAAAAGTTATACATCCATTCAAGGAGGAAGTACTTCCAAAGCACTATCAGAGCTCCCTTGTGGTTTAAAACATTGCATGCTATGATTTATACATATGTATTTTAAAACTTAACTAAGATTGATAACATGCAGATAAAACAAAACCTGTGGATTCCAACAGAAGGGATTTGTCCCCTGCCCCCTTCTCACGGCCTGTGCAGTCTGAGGACTGGTGACCTAAGGTGGCCATGCCACTCTTGTACAGACAAGTTTGCAGGGCGCATGGGGCAGGGTGCTGTTAAGAGCCCAGGCTGTGTTTTGTCCCAAGAACAAAATGCCTTTTTGCAGACCTCAGATTGTTTTGGAAGTATTCGGTGTGGAAGTTTTGTGGATGTTGCAGCAAAGTTTTTTTAATGCCTGTGAGGTATTTCCTTTGAAACAGCTACAAGTAGCTGTCTGTCACAGACACACTGTCTCAATGCCACTCTAGGTTTAAGATAATTTCTTACTATGTGATAGGTGTGCATCGACCTGACACTTGGTGCAAGGAACAAGTGAAATGTCTTATGGTGATTCTTAGTTTGTTTTACACCTGTGCTCTAAATGATAAATTCACAGGTGGGAGTTAAGTCAGAGGAGAAGAAAGGGGAGGAGACAGACCAAAGGTTTTTAAAATTACTTTCCACTTTGGACATTCGCTATTTGCGAAAAAACTTTTCCAACAATTGTGAAGGAATACTGTAACAGACTGTTCCCAAATAACAGTATTGCCAGGTTTGGCTTCAGTCTGAGGCTGTTTTATTTTTATATCCTTGGTAGAAGTACTGTACATATGATAAGCTAAATATATATATGTAAATAACAGTGTATTTTGGGAAGGTTAGCTTCCTTTCTTAGACCTTAGTATTTCTAGTACTTTCTTAGTATTCTTAGGAAAAGCTATAGGAAGCTTTCAGTCTTGGTGCTTTGCACTTGCATTTCGCTTTCTCAGGTTCAAAGGGAAACGTAATTGATGTGCAAGGAATAACAAAATACTTTTATTGCCAATACAGTGCAGTAAATGTGGGCTTTTCAAATGTTGATGACTAAAGTAAAGCATTATCAGGAAGAGATGGAATTTGATTTTTACACATATCAGTTACTGCTCAGGATACATTCTGTGCTGGAAAACATGCAGTAAAACACTCATCTTGCTTTAGCCTTCTTTATTTGGGAAACATGGAACTTCCTACAGGAAATAAATCACATTAGTTCATCAAACATGTCATCTCACCCCTAGAAGTAGTTATGAAAATGTAAGTTTGCTGCAAAGTAGGATGGTGTTGAGCTGTGGAAGTGCTAGGCTGAAAACAGATTTCCAAAAGTTGCTCTGGCGCAGGTTCTTGCCTCTCATTCAGTGCTCTGCTGCTGCTGTGGAGAAATACCAGCAGAGGTGAGGGCTATTCTGTGCTCACCTGCCTGAACCAGGCTGTGCTGAACAGCAGTGGCAAGATTCATCCTTCTCATCTTTCTATCATAGACTTCCTCTGTAACCGTCTCTTCCCACACCCCCCCTTCTTATTATTCTTCCAGGAAAAGTAGTAATTACTTTACGTTCTTAAGCCTGTATATTGTGTGTTTGGTCTTCCTGTTAAGCCTTATCAGTTCTAGAAATTTTTGGACTACTTTCTTAGTGGGGAATTAACTTGAAAAATCTTTCTGGTGCTGATAGTATTGGTCTTACTCTTTCCCTGCAAATTCCCCAGTTCTCTGTGGCTTTAGTTTTGCTGCCACTTCTTTCTGGTTCTCCGTTTTCTCGCTGCAGTTTTTCTTCTCTGCCTCTTCATTACTCTCTGATCACTAGCATTCTTTCCCCTGTCCTTTGGCAGTTATTTCTCTGACGACCACTCTCTTTTTCCTACCTTTTTTTTCCCTTGAGTTAACAGTGGCAGCAGGTAAAGGAAAATGAGTTATAAGTGAGTACCATGGCCTCTGCCCTGTGCTGTAGGAAGTCAGCTGCCAGGGAGCTGTTTGGATACTCATCAGCTTGGCACTCTGGCCATTTGCAGGGAATACTTGTGTCTAAAAGTAATACTTTGTAAGCACAATACAGTTTTGGGCTGGTGAGATTCACTTCCACTAGGCACAGGAGTGTCACTGTGCCACCCATGGCCCCAGCTGACACCTTCTCTTTTTCTCATAATAATACAGTTCTCTCTTGGTTTTCTGTTTTTTTGGGGTTTGTTTTGTATTTTTATTTTTTTTTTTCATCTTGTCTTGTTTTTCTCCTCTGGAAGAACTCTTAATTCTCAGAAGTGGAGCAATCAGTGCATGAAGCGTCAGTGAGGCACGTTGCTGCGGCGTTACATGGTTCACAACCTTAGCATCTTTGCTGTAAGTACGTCATTTGGTAGGAGGCTGCGCCGTGCTGAACTCCGACCTGGTCAATGCTGCTCTGGGGAAGTCCATGTGAAATCCTGTGGTATGCCTGGCAGGTCACGTTGGGATGACAGATGGCAATAAATCTTGGACAACATGAGAAGACTTGGCCAAAAAAATTGTGCACCTCAAGTAACTCTTGGTGGTTTTTTTGGTTAAGTAAAAGGTTTTGTAAGGGGGTTTTGAGAAAACAGATGTAGTGGTTGCAGTGAATGTGGTTTAGAAACCTAATTAAAGGACAATTACGAGTGATTCTTGTGGGAGTCACTATTCCTATGAATTAATTATAGAAGATAGCATATGATTCACACATTCTCATTTTTACTTTTTAAGGAAGTTATTATTTTAGAAGGCAAATGTCTGTCTCCTTATTTCAGACCAAAATCTCATACTGTAAACAAATTTCCATTATCCGTGCCCTTTTTTGCTCCCCTGCTTCTGCCTCTTATACTAAGGACAGCTTGTTCGAACTTTACGGTCTGTTTTATGTCCTGGCACTAAACATTTTGGCTGTTTTACACTCACCCCATTCACCTTGGTTTATTCATAATTGTGTTGTTAGTGAAATCGGGAATTGAAGTTGACATCCTGTGTGCTGGAGGATTGGAATCGTGTGATTCACCCAGCTGAAAAACAGGACAATATGTCTTATGTGGTCGATATTGCCACATCTGATGTGCGTTGTGCAGTGACTTCAGTGAAGTGCCCCTTTGGACACGCCCTGGGAACTTCTGCTGAGTCTTTTCCCCTTGAAGAGGGGGAACAAACAAAAAACAGAAGGCACTTTCTTCGAGTTTTGTTGTTTAAAGCAAAACCAAAAAACATGGTTGTTTATTTTGTTGATCAGCAACTTCTGATTTATGCCCTGGAAAATGTATGAGGAACACAGTCTTTTTGGAAATGCTTTTAGAAACCCTCCAGAGGTGTTTGCCTTGAAGAGGATACAGTGCCAGTGCAGGAGAAGAGCAAGGGGAATGGAAAGGGAATGCCTATCCGTACATTTTTAGAAAACCTCTAGTAGCACAGCTGGTTCCCTTCACAGTTTCCCTTGCTGAGGAGTGGCTGGCATTTTATATATTTCCATAATTTCTCAAGCAGCTTTATTTCATGAGGAGCGGGAACCAAAGTGTCCAGAAAATCCCGAGATGTACTTGTCCACTCATTAATGAGGTGAGAAGGCTCCAGTCTGTCACTCATAAAGGATTCAGCAGCATGTGCTTTTGTCAGCCCTGCAGATGTCTCAGACACCTCCTTCATGCTGAGTACCTTGCCACTCTTGCACAAATAGCTGAAGAAAATATAGTAATATGGGTCCCGGAAAATTTGTTAAGGAAGTTCCTTTCGTAAGTAGCCATTAATGCTATTATTTTGACTTGTACTTAAATGGTGACACTGTAAATGTTTTAAAATATGCAGACTTTAAATGCATACCCGCTTAGCCGAGAGGATAGAAAACTGATCACTGTTTTGCAGATGGAAGAAAACTAACTGATCCCCAAAGAAAAATGTAAGCAAATGTTGAGGTACTTTAATGAGAAGGTTTAGGACCTTGTGTTTAGTATTTCATAGGTGAGTAACTTATTGGGGTCTCAGAAATTCTCCTTCTATTTTGGAAATGTTGAGTGGGCATCTCATGCCAAATCTCAGTCATAGGTAAGAGTTAAGTTTAATTTTTTTTTTGTTTTAAAAACCTGACCTGAACATCTAAATATATCCCTTTAACCCAGCTTCTTCTGAAAACAGACTCTTTGCATTAGTTTTGATCTATTACACAGACCTTAACTGGTTTGCCAAGTAATGTCGCTTTGCAACCAAACACAGAAATTCTTCTTGGCTCTCAGATGTTGCTATTCCAGGGAGTGAGACAGCAGAGAGCCCCCTGCAAAGAAACTGAGAATATTCTCCCTTTGTATCTTTTGCATGTTTTGTCACAGAAATACCATCATACTGTCTTCTTTGCAGCCCTGCAGAGTAAATTAATGAAGTGAGGGACAGTCCACCTCTGCTGGGTGGACACACTAAGGGAGTGGTGCTGGTCAGGGGAGGAAGCACTGTCATCTGTCATTGTCTCTGCTCATTCTCCTACCCAGATTTTAGAGAGTTTTCCCCATCCTGAAGGTGTGTGACAGAGTAGTGGGTACACTATAGATGGAGCAAGGCAAATACAAGATGTCTCCAGCGAGCAATGAACTGTCCTTTCTCTTCAGTGGTTTTCCACCTGGTTTGGAAAGCGTTGTTGGAGTGTGAAGGATCCCAGGGCACCGGCATACACAGGTACACTAGAGGGCAGGATTTAGCCCTTTAACCTTCTTGGAGCCTTTAGAAACGAGGAGCGCTGATAGGTACTTATATACTCATGTTCATAGAAAAAAAATAGGCAGACTCCTTCTTAGCCATTGCACAGCCATAACTGAAAGAGTATCAGAAATACAGGTAACACGTTTGACAGCATACAGTAAGCTTGTGGAGACAGTCGCATAAATACAAAAGCTGTCTATTTTCCCATCATGTGGGTGTGTTATAAATCGGTAAAAACAGCAGCAACGCATGTGTGGCATTTAGTGAAATCAGGACGAAGGCTCTAGGATGTTTGTCATGAGGATAAAATGGAACTATATATTCCTGAATCATTCATCAATAAAAGGCTATCAGATGACTGCTAGTGCATTTATGTGGCTTATAAATTCATGCAGCTGGTTCTAGGACAAAGTTTATCTTGTGATGGAGATACATTTAAGAACTTTTATGGAAGATGAACCTTTAGTAACATTTTAAAGATATAATTTCTTTTGACATACCAGATGAAAAATCCAAATTGCAGTAAGTTAAAACCTGGGGTTTGGTTTTTTCAAGTGTTAGGTGTATATTACTGATGGTTTTAAGAGGTGTTTAATCTTCCGTAGTAAACATGGGTTCAATTTCTGTAGTCTGTAACAAAAGCAAGAGCAGGGCCAAGAGCACAAGTTGTTGAGCAGGCCGGAGATGTAGTGCTGGTTTTGCTGGTAGAATTAACACTCATGGGGTGTAAAAGATGCTTGGAGATAAACCCCAGAAAAATACCACCTTCTTGTATTTTGTTTTGATGAAAGACAAAGATCGATTGCATCTTCTAAAAGAAAGGGGACCTGTTATGCTGCAGTGTTTTTGTCAGAATTTTTTAATTGCCCTTTCATTAATCTATTTCTCACCCTGAATTTGAAATCATGGTCTTCTAATTTTTTTTTTTCCTGTAAGCTTTACTACACTCTCTTCAATTAAATACATGGCAAGTCGCATTAAAAAGTAATTACTCAGCAGTTTCTATATCCTGAGGGTTGTTAACACACTGAAGTGAAACGGGTAACGTGAGTTTCGAAGTTTTTCTCTCAGCTTAGTATTTTTTACCTTTTTTTTTTTTTTTATTCTGCAGAAAAATATTTTTCTCATATATTTCTTCACTTGCTCAAGCTGTTTGAACTAAATCCACAAATCCATCTCTAACTTCTGATGTGAAGACTGCAGTTGTATTTTGATTATTATGGGTTTAGTGCTCTTCCAAGTGTTGCCCTGGGGTCACGGGCCAGCTGTTGTTTTAAAATGCTTGAGGGGTGATCACTTGTACTAAACTGCCTAATAATTTTAGAAACAAAGGAGCTTTTCGACTGTCAGTGGTAACACATTTAGTGTAGTTATTCCATAAAAAAGAAGAGACTATATAACCTTAACACAATACAGTTTTGAAATAGAGGTTTCCTTGAGTTACTGTGACTGGAAAAAATCATGTGCTGGTTTGTCTGTAGCTTGTGATATTTGAAATGTTTATGTCATGTCTTTGGAAAACTAGAAGACACCAATGAGGTTGCATTTTAATTCTGATGGGGAATTAATACCCTTCACTTTTATTAGTGTCTGTTGAAGACTGTGCATTTCAAAATAAAGCAACTCGGTCATCATTTGTCGTTTTCAGTAGTGTGTTTTGTGACAGCATGTGGGTAAACTTAAGTTTCTGTCTTGCTGCCTCCTGACTTCTTAATAAAAGTATTTAAAGGGTGACTCTCTGGAGTGCTGGTGGCATTTCAGGATTATTATCTTATGTATTTTTTTTTTGTTTGTTCAGGGTAGGGCCAGATTTTGACTGGAGGCTGATATGATGAAAGACACAAATGAGATGATGTCTACAAATTTGGGTGGAGGTTGTCTTGCATGAACTGTCATGATACATTCTGATTGAATGATCCCATATCAACTAATCACTCATGTTTGATTTTTAGAGCTTGACAACCAATTGCTGGGGTGATTCAAAGGAGAAAAATATTAAAGGTACTAAGAAGAGGCAAAGTAGGTGCTGAACTCCATCACTATTTGCAGTGACAGTGTGGTGAATTTCTGTTCTTGTGTGGTGGATCTTGTTGCTTGTCTCTTACCTTACGGTGAGGCTTGAGCAGATCTCACAAAGGAGCAATCATTAGGATTGCAGCTGGAATGTGCAAGTCACAAAATCCTGGTACTTGGTGGCTATGAAATATGGCACGGTGTTGTGTTTTGTAAAACCAAGGGGAGATACGAGCTGTGATACAGCTTGAAAATATTTGCAGTCTGTTTCTTGACTCTTTCGTTTCTGCTCTCAGGCTGACCTGTGGTGCTTGAAGTCCATCTGCAAACTCTTACTGTGCCATTGTCTTTTACTAGATGTTCTGTTGCTTTTCTCTGGCAGTGTAGCTTTTGTTATTTTTACTGATAGAAGATGTCTTTTGACATACTTAAGTGTATGGGCATTGCAACATCTGTGTCCTTCCTTGCTACACGAATTCTGGGGAAACGTCTTTAGCACCTTTTGGGACTGGCACTGTTTTTTTGGTATTTTTTTGTGGTATTCCTGGGTACTGGGGAACAAATACTGAAGTGCTTCATTGCTATCCACATCACCCCTTTTTCCTTCCCACTGCTCCAACGCTGTGTTTTAACATCATCTGTTACATTGCTAGTTGTGGTCCTTTGGTCAGACACTTCAGCTGATCCAGTGAATCTCTGCTGCTACGAGGGTTGGTCAGTCCTGTCCCTCCCCTTGGTTTTAGCTGAACTGTAGTCAGCATGACCTCCACCATTAGGTTCAGCAAAGGTACAGACGGATTTGCTGAACTGGCAGAGCAGCCTTTGCTCTCTCTCCTTTCCATTTGCACATTGCACATTGGTTTCTGTGCAATTTAATGCATTGAAGCAGCTCTCGGAGATGTCAGGAAAAGTGCCAGAGCTGGTAGGAATACACAGCAGAGAGGGTGGATTAGAGGGAGAGGAAGTACCCATTTTCAGTGACAGAGAGTACTTTGATTGTCATGGCCTGTCTTGCAGTAAACACATCTTGAACCATCTCATCTGTTAAAATGCCTTCCTTAATGGGTGGCATGAAGAGGATAAACAGTTGACATGCTGTTGTCAACTGTGTTACATTCTGTGTTAGAATAATAATTTTAGGACATTACGACATTGGGTGTTAGTACAGTTCCACAACTGTAGGAAGACCAGTAGTGAGACTGAGATTTCTGGATGTGGGCAACCCACACCTATGGAGTGGTTTTGTGCAATGCTCCTCTAGTTCCTGTTGATACTAGTGGCAATAGAGCTGGATACAAAAATGAGAGCATTTTTTACTGTGAAGAAGAAGCTAGTGAGGGCTGTGTAGAGGGTGTAGTGGGAGTCACCTAGGGTATCCTGCTGTATAGAGTTGTTAGACTGAGCGTTTTTGGGACATAATACAGGGATTTAGTTCATTTGGTTTCTCAGCTCTAGTGGAGCAATTGGGATCAATACCTAAACATGCATCTGGCTGTGCGTCCGAGTAAGTCAATATGATTTTGTGTTTTTACAGATGTTTATAGATCACTGTGGATGCCTTACTGACAGTAATGTGGTTCATTCAGGAAAACTGAGGGAAAAAACTTAAAATGCTTATGTCATTCCAAATAAGTGCAGGAATTCTTCAAAGCTGAAGAGGTCTGGATCATCTATGTCCTGTTTTCAATTTTCATTTATTTCAGTTCCAACCTTCTGCTTGCTTTACTGCTTCAAGAATGAACAACTTCCAGAGCATTTAGCTGCCTGTGCTTGAGCTAGTACTAGTGATTGTGTCACTATGTGCTATTGCAGAGCAGAGCAAAGAGTCTCAAAATGAGGCTCAATTTCAGTGATCAAGGATTAGTAACATGCATCAGTATGGTGTATTGTATTAGGAGAAAATGCTGTCAGGAGTGAAAGATCTGTTGCCTGCCTTTTGATTTGATGTGACAGAGGGTGAGGTCGTGTATTTGCTGATGCTTGTGGCCATGGCATACTTTGGGAGCATGTTCTTGTAGAATAGTGCGTGTGGAGATTTAAATGGAGATTTAAACCCATGTAGTGACTACTAGTAATTATTTAACTGAAACGGAAGAGGTTCTTCCAAACTGCAGATTCTAAGGTCTCTCTTTCCTTATCAGGAAAGTGCTCATGTCCCTTCTTATTATGGTCTGAAGGTTTTCAGAATAAGCAGAGCTGGAAGTTGGTGAAGCGACCACTGTTTGATCCTTCCTTCTGTGGTCCTGCAGGGCTAAGTTCTTGGCTCCCCAGTACAGACTGGGTCCTGTGGTGAATTCTGTCTCCTTGGAGCTATCATAGGGGGCTGTAAAAGTGGAGAGCGTTACCTGAATATTTAGAAGGAAAGTCTAAAAATGCAGTGCACATTTTTGTTTTGTTTTTGGTACTAGGGAACTTGTTTTTGGACAAAGAACTCTTTGTACTCCAGCGAGGCTGCATGTATAAGCAAATTAGGGCCTTTTTGTGGCCACTGGTCCACTACTATTCACTACAGTGATTAACAGCTCTGTCCTTCCTTGTGGCTTCTGCAGTTCCCCTGTGGATGCATTATTTAAATGTCAGTGCAGGGTGGTTACCAGCTTGATGGAAGGGAAGAGAATAGGAGGAGGAAGTAAGTCACTGGGTTTAATGTTGTCTTTGCAGTGTCTTTGCAGATAGACATGTGTGTATGTCTGTATTTTGGTGGGATTTTTGTTGATCTTTGGCAAAGATATATATTAAAGACACAGTGATTAAATTAATTTCGTTGGTGTCAGACACAGGGGAAATGAAAAACAAGCATATTCCCTGTGTCTGAACATTTTGCCTAGATAAAGAGCAGTCAACTCTAAAGGGCAATGTAATTCATAGGAACTCTGCTTATCAGCTCATTATTTCCTCTTGCTCCTGCCTGGTGTGCCATCTCCCTGGTTCCCTGTGTGCCTGACACAGCTCCTCTTCCACCATTCTGCTTCGCACTGTTTTGAAATCAAATTTGCCAGCTCTTATTGGCATCTCTAAAATCCAGCTGATCCTTTCCAGCTGTGACACTAAGGCTTCTATTAAGCCTGTGGATTGGCAAACTCTCACCACTGCTCTATCAGACTTTTGCTTTACTGCTCTTGCATCAGTTGCAGCTCTAAAATACTGCTGAATAGTTGTTGTGTGAGTTGTATGCAAAGAAATACTAAAAATATCTTTTAACAATCCTATAGTTTTACCTTCTCTGTCTTCTGAAGGGTCATTCTTTGTTTTTTCTCAGGTTGTCCCTGTAACACAGAGATTAGTGAATGCCGGGTACCCATAAAGAGCTGAAATCCTCCAAGTTCTGAATGCATCTTCTACTATTATTCAGTGACACTTTCACTAGCTTGTTCTAAAGGTGAACAACTTAAAGTGGTTATTCTGTGATAAACATAGGGGATGGAGTACTAAATGAAGTGAAAGCAGTTGAAAGAAATGTGATGGATTACCCTTGCTAAGAAAAGCCCTTAGGGAAAAGTCCTAAAAAGCATATGTGATCCCTCAAACACTGTTCTGAATGAAGAATTTGGGGTAAAGGTATCAGTAACTCGAAGATTTGGCTTCATTACCCATGCCCAGTGATGAATGAAATTCTTCTCCTCTTGAGTTTAAATAATGCAGTCAGCTCATCTGTGGTGACAAGAAGACTGCAAGCAGTGTGGCAGCTGGGTATTTAGAAGAATTTTACACAGTGGTGTGCTTGCCGTGTCAGGCACTTGAAATTCTCCCATGAATCCAAGTAATTTCTCCTTGCTGTCAGCAGCACGAAATGCCCATGTTGTGTTTCCTGAGCAGAAGGCAGAAACTCCAATGCTTTTAACTTTAAAAAAAACTTTGATGAAGTTTGGTCAACCAGTTCATGCAAGCCGTGAGAAAAGGAGAAATTTATATGTATTTTACACATGGGCTTGTAAGGAAGGAGCACTGAGACAGACAGTTGCCAGAAATGTTGTATGTCATGTTATCCTGGAATTGCTCTTCGGCAGGATGGGCTTTACTGTCTTTTGTATGAAATTTTGGGGAGCATTTGAGAGGGCTGCGTATTTGGTAATCAATTTTTTTCTGGGGAGAATTCCCAATATGATAGGTATGTGCTTGGTGGAATTAGATATTTGTAGGAATTAAGGCTAAAATATAAATGAGAATAGATGGAGAACCTGCATAAGGAAATAATTTTCACTGTATTCACTATTTTTACTACTTACGGAAATGAATACTCTTAAAATCTGTGAATGTCCCTGTTATGTGCTAGACTGGGTTAGAGAGTTGCTATTTAAACAGTTACACAAGTTATTATTCTGTTTAAAGCGTCGGATTTACTCTTGAGTGTAACCGGAACTTTTTGAAGTGTTCGTGTTTCAGAAGTGTATATTTTTGTTGTAGATGTTTACATTTTAAAGACCTTAGGTCTGTCTGAGAGTGGTTTTATGCCTCTGGCTGGCAAAAAGGAAAAAGATACACTTATAATGTTGTCATGCAAAAGCAAAGAAATGTGCCTTTGTGCTGGAGCGTGACTCACTGTTTCTCAGTGCGACACTTCATTTGCCTGATTGTTTTTGTTGCTCTTCTGTGGGTTTTGTTTATTAAAAGACCACCTCTCCTGATAAGGTTCACTTGCTGTTTCTCATGATCTTTTTCTCCTCTCTTCCCCACATGCACGTGGCAAGCTTTAGGCAGCATGTACTTCAGCAGTTCCGCCTGTGGCACAGTTGTTCTATGATGAGCGTAGCAAAGTCAGCAAAGAATTGGTTTTGGGTTTGTGGTCTCAAGATTGGGGATGCCTTGTACATCAACACAAGGTTTATCAGTTAGTGAAAGATGTTAATATGCTTAGTGTGTCTTTGAGAAAGAAACAACAGAAAGACTAGGTGTTGGGGAGTGCCAAAGATACTCCTAGCTCGTAGAGATAAGTTCCAGTAGGTATCATTAGCTCACAGGCTGGAGTTTGGATCTGACCCAAGGGGCAGCTTTGCCTCTGGAATTGCCAAAATGAGGTTATTAATTTCTGTCTGTAAATGCCTCTTTGATGAACCTTGGGTGTGGGAGGGTTTATTAGGTGGAGCTACATGTGGAGCAAGCACACCCCACTCTGTCTTGCTTAGACACCTGGCTGGGAATAGACCTTGCTCCCAAGCACAAAGGAGTCAGCCAACTTTGGCCACAGAGTATGCAGGATTGGGAATTCAGTTGTAGGGTGTTGCAGTCAGCAAAACATTGCTGATTCTTGGTTTTCCTGTCTTTTTGTGAGCTTCCTTGCATTTTTGATACGTAGTACCTCCAGAGGTAGTCCACCTTTGTAGCAGTGGCACTGCAAGCTACTTGCTGCTTTCTTCTTTTTGGTGGGTACAGAGGTGCAAGAGGACGAGTGATGGGAAGCTGGCTCAGGAGCTTCACTGTAGTGTCATTTGAGGGCCTCCAGGAAGGATTTTCCTTACGGGGCCTCTGCAAATATGTTGGAGATGGGCTGTGAGCCGTTGGCTGGGGTTTAGCTTTTCCACTTCAGAGACTGTAGTAATGCTAGTCATTGATCCAGAGACGTGCAGCCAGGGATTTCTGGGGGTACATAAACTCTTCTTGCAAACTGAGTGAGAGGTGTTTTTGCTAATGACCTTTCTAGTTCATATAAAGCATCTGTATGTTAGTGAAAATGAGGATTCAAATAGTATCAGACTCCTCCTTTCCAGGATCCATAAACTGCTCCGTTAGTTGCAGTGTCTGGGTGTAAGCTATGTGTTTGAGAAGTTTACAAACTCTCTGGCTGACTGATGGTTTTGGACCCAGAATCCTCTTGGCAAAATGTTGTCTTTTGTGTTGCATTCTTGCAAGGAATTATTAGTGTAAAGGGCTACGGCCTTAGGAAGGCAGTGAGGGAGGCAGAGTGGCAAAGAGCAGTGTCTTTGAATTGTAGGCAGTGTAATGGTTTGGGAGTTCGGGGTCCTGCAAGGAGGGGTGGAGGTAGTGAAAGTGGCACCAAGTATGGTTGTGTGATCCTGCCCTGCAAGCAGCATTTCAGCACAGAAAACTCTGCAGAGAGTAAGAGAAGTCCCTGTGCATCTCTGTATGACACAGGGGTTGGGTCTTATGGCAGTGAGAAGTGTGACTGCAGGAAACACTGAGGAAACTTTGTGGGCTTTGATTTAGCTCACATGCCTGTTTAGACAGCAGGGTTTTCACTGTGAAGTGATGAAATGCTCAAACAGGAGGCTGCGATACACGAGGTCCTTCTGACTGAATTTTGTGTGATTCTTAGGCTGTGGCTGAGTATGTGTAATTTTAGTCCCCACTGAAGTCTTTGCTCCATAGGTTATTGTAGGAGTTTATCTTTGGCTTAATTGTACCTTTATTTGCTATATAAATGTATCCAAAGCCAGAAACTCATTATTGTGTTTCTTCTAGGGTTTCTCTGATACAGTGGTTAGATTTCCCATTTTCTCATTGAGGAGCAGGGAAATGGACATTTTGTAAATTCATTTGGCTAATTCATCTCAAATTCCAACTGCTGCAGATGTGGGAATTTGCCTTGTACATAGCTGCACCTCGATCACCTATTGCCTCGGGCAGAGGGCTTGGGAAGCAGTTGCCTGGAAGCACTGCTCCTCTGCCATGGCCAGTCCATGTGACTGCGTAGTTCGAGAAAGGTAGCACAAGCTGAACAGTGAGTAACTTCCAAAGCATACAGTTTTCCTTTTCTCAAGTATTAAGGTGGTAGATTTTGCCAATATTGTCTAAACAAACCAATTTTGAAGGGGAATTTTGGCCAAACCCTTTATGATAAAGAGCAGTGAAACCATTTGGGACCATTTAAGTTAGTGTGGTATTATTTGGTTAGGGCCATTACAAAAGCTTTACTGGTCTGGGAGAACTGTAAAAGGACTTTTGGAATTTGCAATGCACTTGTAATTTTTCAGTATTAGTGCTCAAGGCAATGAAAGAACTTACATGTTTTCTGTGTTCTCTGCATTTGCTGTAATCTTTTCTGTCCCTGTTGTGCTACTTGTCCTTAATATTATTTCCTCCAGTGGCATGTATGAAACTGAATTGGAACTTCTTTTATCATAGTGAGTTTTTCCTCAAGTTTTGAAAAAGGATTCCCATAACAAAATCATCACAATATTTTTGAGATATTTTAAAAAAAGATGAGGAAGATCTAGGTCATATCAGAAATATGAAACCTTGCCAGCCACAATGCTATTAAATGCCACTTTTCAGCTTCCTCGTTCTTAGAAAAGTCTCCAAATTGTGAAATAAATGCATAAATGAATGTGTAATTCCTTCTGAATTACACTATCAGGTTTCAACTGCAACTTGTAGATCTATTCTGACCATACATCCTGTGAAAGAGGGATAGTTGTGTATGTGTAATTATTATTTTACATACACAATCCACTAACAACACGAACGTGTGCAGAAATCCGTACCTGCAGAGCTCTGATGGCTGCAGGGAGGGAGCACATCAGTGCAGTCTGTTTTTTCTATCTGTTTAACATGTTACAGGATCAAGATGTGATCCAAAAAAAAAACCCCAAACTCCAGAACTGTTAAATCTGTTAAATGCATACATCTGGGAGTGGTCCTGAGTTTGATCATCTCTAAATTGTGTTAAAGCAAAAAGGAAAATGTTTATTAATTCTACCTTTTAGATGTTGGTGAGAATCTCCCTGTCTGAGAGTCACCCACAGATTCCCTGTGTTAATGGAAAGGAAACTTGTCCCCATCACCCACATCATTTATTGGTTTATGTGTAGTGCTCAGGGACAGCTGTGTTTGTGCAGGAGGAGCTGTGTATAGCGAGAGGACAATGAAACCTCTCTACCATCTGTTCTGGTGCATGTTACAGTATAGTTCAGTAGCCTTTAATGCCTTAAATTACTTCTTTCAGTAGAAATTGAGGTTATACTGTAGCTCGTATTGTTGTTCAGCCATAACAGCAGTGACTACTTATTCTTAGCACAGCCTCTACCTATTGGGAAGAAAAAATATCTCCCCTTTATCCTTTTTTATACTACTGGAAGGCATAGTTGGTTTATTCCAGCTACATCCGAGTAATAATTTTTACTAGTTATAATTATCTCCTTGGGTAAATGTAGCTGTTCCAATAGTCTACCACATAAAGTTGTAGATGGTATTATAAGCAAGAAGACATATGAGTGTAAAATAATATCTGGAAATTCTAGCTGCCCTTGCAGCTTTAGAAGGCTGTATGTGTTTATATATCTATACAAATCAGTCTTTAATGCTAGCTGTAACATCGTTAGACACTTTGGATACTGAGTTTGGACTCCTTTTGCATGACCTGTCCTAAATGAACATTGTCAAAATTTTCACAGGATTTAATCTTCCTTTCGCTTACCTTGCTGTGAATAAGTGTTGTCAAACCTTTATTGTTCTCCATCTTGACTGCTGCATTGAGATGTGGAGGTTGCCACAGGTCTCAGAGGAAGAGCTGGGGCTGGGTGAGCTCTCTGAGCTTGGCTCCTGTAAGATGCAGGATTCCCATGTTTTGGAAATGGGATGTGTCGCTCTTAGCAGCTGGAGATGGGGCTCAGACGCAGTCTGCCTGTGGAAAGTATTTTGTGGTTCAAGAGGAAAACAAAGAGCTTGTGATGATTTTGTTATGGGAATCCTTTTTCAAAACTTGAGGAAAAACTCACTATGATAAAAGAATGAAAAAAAAATGAAATATCTGGATCTGTAATTAAAATTTTCTGGTTTGCACATTTGTGTGATTTTCCTGTGCTAAACACTTTGAGTTTTACAGTCTTACCTGGGGAGTAGTGTTGGTGCTCTGTGTGTGTTATCTGAGAAAAGGCCGTGGCACAGCTACTGGTACTTAAGTGTTTATTACGGAATTGGAGTACGTGGCTCCTGGGAGAAGAGTGTGGTGGGATCTCCTGGTGTCACAGAGGGATTTGCCCATTGTGTATATATATCTTTTCTCTGTTGTTGGAACTTCTATCAGCATTTCTTGATTTTGAGCCAGTTAGCTTTTAAATAATCACTTTCTGATTAAAAATTTGTATAATGCTATCTAGTCCTGCAGGCTGTAAATACTTGTTTGTTTAATTTTGATTTGAGAAATTTGTCTTTATGCAGCTTATTCCCTTTCCATCTTATGGTGCCACACCTGGTTTTGTACATGTAAGTGTTCAGCTTGTCAGAGTGCTGTACAGTGGCTTCATCTGGCCTTGCTATCTTTTCTCCTGGGAAGATGCTTATTTCAGTATTATGAACTGTGGTGTTATATCCATAAATTGCATTTTGTTAACATTCATTTGATCAGGTAATGGGCATGCGATTGTGCTTAATCCAGGAACAACAAGGAAGCTGCTCAAAGGAGAATTTTATTTGTGATACTTTTAATATTTCTTCTTAGAATATCAGAAATCTGTGTCAGAGTAAGGTTTTAAATCCGCCTCCTGAATTCTAGTTCAGTACAGTAAGTTCTTTATTCCCTTCATGTTTTCTAAGCCTGTTTGTATTTTCCCAAAGATACAACTTTATCCTTCTTCAGAGTCTCTGTCCTGGAATGAAATCAAATGTGCGTGTTGAACTGGGCAGAAAATGGCAAGGTTGATGATACTTCAGTTTATTACACAGAGATACAAGAGAGAGTCTTAGTAGCAAATTTACAGAGTCCTTTTTAGTTGTCAGTGCATAAAGGTTGCATTTTTTTTGATTTCATAACTTCAGGATGACTTAGCTTCCGTCTTCAAGATATTTGCTCAGTGTGCCAAGTTCATTGCTGTCACAAAAGCAGCAGGCATTGACCCAGGCCTGGCACTTGGTGAACGTCACAAATTAAAGGGCAGACTCTGAATGTAAGTGGTGACATAACTTGCTGCCATGCCGGAGGGGGGGCTCTCCCAAAGGGCTGCCAGAATAACTGGGAAAATGTGCCTTTTTGGCCCTCAGTTCTTTAATTGGCTGTTTCATAATGATCTGTGCTACTTTTTTGGATTACATACTTAATTGATGTGCATTTGAAGGATGCTGAAAATTAAGTATCTTGACTTGATCTGACATGATGGTCCATGTCTAAGCAAACTGCTATCAATGACCTAAAAAAAGATACGGACTCTTCTGACTGATTGCACAAAATTGCATTGAGCTAAACCTAAAATTGTTGCTTCTGGCGGTAAGTGCATGGTTTGCATTTTGGCATCTGCAGATCAAATGCAGATCTGCAAACTGTGGCAAATAGAAATTATTAATAAAGCCATGAAACAATGCTGAAACCTGAAAAATATACAGTAATAGCCTGGGTTCAATTTACACATGTGCTTTTCAAGCTGGAGAGGAAACACCCAGTGAGGCTGATTTTACTTTGGGGGCTTTCAGTATTGCAGTGCTTTTCAAACTCTGCTGGAAATATTTCTCCCCGGCTCTCCCCCTCCCCCCCCACTATTCACAAGCTTCTCCAAACTCTACAAATATTTTTACGGGCCTTAAAACCCTTCATCAGAAGTTTGTTTTTGCAGAATCTGAACTTCTGGCCCAGTATGATGCTATAGGAGCTGGTGCAATTTTTTTTTGTCAAGAGAAAGTCACGAAGCATAATAAGTCTGTAGTGCAGTAATTAATATTGCTTTTCAGATATGTCACACAGCTGGTTCTTGTTAAGACTGTGGTGAAAGCTGAAGGCTTGGGCACAACTCAAACGTCCATTTTCCCCAGCCGCTGCCTGGAGTGGAGCACTTCTCCACATTCTTGCTTCCCCAGAGGGCAAGGAGTTGCCCTGAAGGTTTTTGAAGCTGTTCTCAAGTCTGATTTTGGCCTAATAACTTGGGAGGGCTGTATTTTGGATATTTGATTCTGGGATGAAATTAAACATTTCACTTTTTATAACTACAAGAGCTTTCTGTATTCTGTGGAAGTCTGGAGTCATCAGTGAGTTATGAGAGCTGTCTTGAGCTTTTCCTTTTCATTGTGCAAAATGGCAACAAGACACATAATTCATAAGAAGCCATTTTATCTTCTTAGAGAGCAGCATTTCTATTAATACAGCATCAACTGGATACACAAATGAGTAGATTTTACAAGCAGCTCTTACTGATCTTTCCACGTCTAGTGAAAAATCACATGAAGTAATTGTAATGCTTAAAAAAGGATTTGCAGCAATTATCCTAAAGATTGAGCCTAGTATTCTTACTGTCAGTGATTCTTCAGTCTTGTCTTTAGAAGCAACAGAAAGAACCCAAGAAAGTTTTCATTTGTACTGTAAAAAATCTCTTCTTGCCCACAACAAAAAAAAAGCCGACTAAGCAGCAACCCCCCTCTGAATCTCAAGAGATACTGCTGCTACAATACGTAGTTACTTCAGCCGTTACCTGTCCTGACTACCTAATGGTCAAACCTCAGCTTTGTAGTAGGTGTTACAGCTGCTTCTGCTGAGGGTGGGCTGAGATGCAGCATAGATGTAGATGTAACTTCTTGGCTCCTCTGTTTCAACAACTTAAAGACTTGATCTGTTTGTTCTGAAAGCAAGGATATGAATAATCATGGAAGAAAAAAAGAACTTAAATAAGAGTTCCAGATTTAGGGAGAGGCAAACTTCTGGTTTGTACCTTGTAACAAGCCACAGATGAAGGACAGGCATATGTATGTAACTTGAACTAGCCCAAAAGACTGTGTAGACTTGGGTGTTAATTTCCAGGAAGCAGCTAAAAGCTGTGTGACAGAACTTTACAGATTTTTAAAAAGCATGACTATTGACTGAAAAAAAAAAAAAAGAAATTATTCAATTAAACACTCCCTTCACCTTCCCAATGCATATAATAACACCATCCCTTGTGTGTTTGCTGTCCTCACCCACTTTTGCAGTTCTGTTTGTTTATTCTGATTGCATGTTGGATGGATGTTGTAAACTAATTCCTGCTCCGGCAGGGGATTGGACTAGATGATCTCTTGAGGTCCCTTCCAATTCCTTATATTCTGTGATTCTGCGATAGTTTTATGGGCAACTGCTAGAACATGTAGCAAGGTCCTTAATAATCATAATCGCAGTCAGCTCACGCCAGTCTGGCACTGGAGTTACATGTGTTCAATGTCTGATGCTGTTCTATAAACATTAATTATCTCTGTAAGAAAATTGTAATGAAAAATTTCCATTTTCAGTGAACCCTTGACTATGCTGTAAGTGGCCCTTCAAGAAATTTTACAGTTCTTAAAGTTGATTTTATGTGAAATGGAGATAGAAGGATAACTCATGTTTATTTGTGCCATTTTGACAAGAGCTACTGATTTTGTATTAAGCATTTTCTTTGATGAAAAATGGGGCTGTTAAGCTGAAGATGGAAAGCTTGCTATCTTTGCTGCAAGCTGACACTCGACCGTTCTCCAGTTTGTGGTTGGAAGCATGTGCTGAAACATCACCATGATTGTTAAAGTTTACTTTGGTCTTTCTTCATTTGCAGTCAAGCTGCAACTTCAAGCAGAAGAAAGAGGAGTGGTGTCGATCAAAGGTGTGAGCGCAAATCGCTTTCTGGCTATGAAAGAGGATGGCCGGTTGCTGGCATTGGTAAGCAGCATAATTTTAATATTTATCTCAAGGTCTGTCTGTATTGGTAGATTTTCTTCTAGTTCTGTGTTGATCAGTACCTCCTCCAGTTGGGCTGTCTCAGCTTCTCTCCGGTTTATCAGAGAGAAATGACCTATGCATATCTTCAATAATTGATTGAACTCAAAGCGATGCGTTTGTCTGCCCTCACCTAGAAACTGCAAAATTTAATGGGAGTAACTTGACCGAGAGAGAAAAATTATAGTGATGATATAAGGAAAAGATAAGAATAAATGAAGAATGAAATCTCTTCTGCCCCCATGAGTAAATTTTCTCTCATTCACTTACTTTCACATAAAATGATAGTAAAGACCCTTTTAAAAGTAGGAAATAAAGTAATTTTCTAATAGTAATGCATATATATTTTTCTCATGTTCCTCTTTGCAAAAGACTCAAGTTTTTTTGTTCTGTGTATTTCCAAACTGAAAAACAGGCAGGAAAACCATTTTAAAAACATGATGATTAAATGAAAATACAAATTTTTAAACATAGGTGAATAGTCTGTATATGAGTTTCAAACTCTATGCATTGTTCTGGCATCGGCTTAATTTTTAAATTTAAAGCTGATTTTTTAATTTTTTAATTTAAAGCTGATTTTAAAGTTGAAAGTTAATAGGGTCTCCTAGAGTAAGACTATATATTTTGCCCTAAGAACAAATTACTAATTTAGCATATGAAATACAGACACTGTAAATCTCTCATCTCACTTCCAGTGCAGACAAAGTTTCTGTGCTTATAACGGACTGTCTAAGTAGGATGTAGTACATCTTCCTAGAATTTCAGTTTGAAATGGTCGTTAATACTTTGCTGCCTTGAACACAGCCCAATTCAGGTCCCATTCGCTGGCTCCCATCGGGACTGAGTGCTAATGAAGTGCATTCCTAACTCCAGCTGAACTGCAGCTAAAGAGACACCTGTCCCAGGGAGCCGCAGAAATCACTTGTGATTCCCCTCAGTTCTGCCTGAGGGTGAAATTAGTCCGCGGGCTAATGAAACACTTGATTTGGTTTCGCGGGAGCGGGGCTCCCTTGCTGTGCCCCTCGGCACCGCACATCTCTCAGAAGCCCCTTTGGTTTATGGCTGTGAATACAGAATAAAGAACCTGTCACAAGTTACAGCGTTATTTACCGGGGTGTTGCGTGACAGCTCAGTTGAAGAAAATGTGAGTAGTTGTCCCGTGTGCTATTCTTGAATTAAGGATAATTGGGAATTTCCTGTGGTGGCATCCGGCTTTCTGTTCAAATTGCCCTCCTTGCCCTGAGCGACAGGTAATGGTCTGGTCAAAATAGGGCATTTGTTCCCAGTTGTAAAATTATAAACACCTGGATGTGTTTACATTTGGGATTTCCAGGCTGCTGTTGTAGTGGGGTGGGTTTCATTTGTAGAACCTGCTTCCCTTGCAGCACTATCCAGTGATATTTAAATTGCTTAGCTCATGGAAGGCGACAAGCTTGCAAAGTGTCTGCCATTCACTCGGATTTACTTCCAGAGTCTGGTAAAGTTGGGTCACTTCATGCTTCTCACTTGAACTTATAAAACGTGCGTTATGTTTTGCTTGGCAATGGGTGTTACTTCAACTGTGTTTACTGCAAAACATGCTGTTTACTTTTAAAACATTATGGAACTTTTCTAAATGTCTCTTTAGTTTTCCAGTCCATTAATTACAGGAGTACTATTACATTTGTTTTATCTTTTCTATAACTATTCAGTATCATAAACCACCAGTGCCCTTGCTTTATAAATATATCAAAATCTTCAAAAGTACTTCCACAGATTGTTTTTCAGTCCTGATTTTTGTCAAGTCGGATGTTTTTGTAATTGCTTTGTTGATTTGTTGTGAGTGGAATTCTGTAAAATGGTTTATCGCGTGGGCAGCATCCTGCTACTGACGCTGGGAAATATGTGTGGTGATGCAGCGGGTCTTGTCCTGGAAGCTGTTTGAAACGGTGTTTAATGTAGGGTATTTGTGCTCTCTGTTTACTGTGGGGGAGAGACAGGCTATACTAGGTCAGTCCCTGAAGAAAAGGGCACCTTGTTAATGCAGCCAGTGAAAACCTCTCTTTGGAAAATGCTGTTCTAACTAAAAATATTTGTACATTTTAATAGAAAAACTGAAAAATTTCACTTCTGATCTGGGTCATCTTGGTTTTCCAATTTCATTTAATTATAATATAAAATATTTTCATGTCACAGAATTAAATTTTCTTTATTATTTAATTTCATGAAGAAGTTTCTTAAAATTTCTCAGGAACAACTGCACTTTGGACTGATTTCTATATCTAATGAAAAATAATTCATTATTTTATATGTATGACCTATTTGTTTTGTCTGTCATCCTTATGTGATTTTGCTATGACTGGATAAATTTTGTCAGACTGAAGGACTTGAATTGAAGGGAAATGTTTCTCTTTGTGAAGTTATGGATTAAAATCATGGTACACAAATACGTGTGATGAAAAACCTCAGTTTCCCGGTCCTTTTGTTATTAGAAAAGGCTAAATGATCATTACCTTTCTCGGGTCGTGCTTTGCCTGCTGTTGGTAGGTTAATCCTCTGGTTTTGGTTTTGAGAGCGAAGAAACTTGCAAAATTTTAATTCCTAGTTTCAAATCTGAGTCCAAAATGTCAAAACCAGTTAATGGGAAGATGCATTTTGCACTGACAAATCAACAATCAGGCAGAATTTAGCTGTACAAATAATGGAAGAATAATTTTGTTGCAGGAATTTGCTGCCTCATTTGGTTGATGTGAGTCTGCCCTGGGTCAATCATCTGGAGAATTTTGGCTGTTGTTAGTGTTTGGTTACTCTAAGCCTGGCACAAAGCAGTGCATGGTATCAGCATGGCTACAACCAACACTGATAATGGCAAAATCTCCTGCACGGAGTGTTTTATGTAAGTCACGAACTTCTCAAGTGTTTCCCCTTCATTTGTCCTTTTTACAAAGGGCTGCAGAGCTGAGGTATTTAATGAAAAAACCCCAGTGATATCCAGGGATTTTCTAGGGGCTGAGGTTCATAACACGGTGCCTGATATCCTGCTTTGCTGGAGAGCAGTCCACCTTCCAAAATGTCACCTTTGGCACTTGGCAGCTGTTAGGGAATGCATAGTTCATGAAGCCTGAATGATCATTTGTCACCTAAATGTTCACTTTGATGTCAAAATGTTTACATCGGCAATGTACTGTAGGAAAGCTCTGGTATCAGCTATGCTTTGTGGAGAAATACGGACTCCAGTGTCTACAGTGAATGGTGTAACATATCTTTGTGAATGTAAAAATAAACCAACCAATATCTTTTTATCGTTCTCTTCTCACCCTTTTTTGATTATATTTAATAACACCCATAAATTGCCTGCAGATCTGTTAGAGGAATTTATTCTGTTTTGCTTTTTGAAGCTCTCTTGGTGTTTCCAGAGGTGCCACCTCTTCAGGTAGGCGGTGCAGATGAGGTGTGAGCCAGCTGCCTGCCTCTCTGCCAGAATATTCAGGTTGGGCAATTGTACTGAATTTGCCTAAATTCTGCTTAAAGTTTAGTTTTGTTCTTAAATCCTTCTTTCTAAAATACAGTTTGTGTGCCCTCTTAAGGTTACGTCACGGACTGTGGTTAGAGATGATTAATGCATTTGGTTTCCCATTGCTGGAATGAAGAACATTAAAATACAATTTGTCTTGAATAAGATCATGTAAAGTACAAACCATATGAAAATTGTTAATTTGATTTCTGTTATTTAAAACGTGAAAATGCTAGTGAGTTGCAGAAATGGGAAACTGCATGTGGATTTTCTTTTTATTCTTCTTAGAAACCTAAGTTCCTGTCTGAGGATGCTTAGAAGAAAAAACCCTTCTGTTTTAAGGCATGTTCAGAGACAGATCCATTATTCTGTGCTCTGAGTGACTTAATGTCTTTTCACTACAGAAATCTGGCATATTTGTGTTTCTGTGCTTCCTCCATACTATTCTAGATGTTCCAACCTCACTTTTTAGTTCTAGTTGGTTACTTTAATGTGTTCAGGAATATTAGCGGCAGAGTGTAACAAAGAATAGCTCCTTGTTTAGGGAATTGCTTCACATTCCCTGCCTCCCCGAGGTTTTCATACTTTGCTTTCCTAACGACTAGCTTTTCTCCTCCACTGGCATTCCCAAAGATTTTCCAGGTAAACGACTATTTTGATGGACTGACAGAGTGTCTATGAACTGTTGTTGAATTTTTGCCATCTCTGTAGTGGAGAAAATAATTTTTCTTGCATAAAGTACTGCTCCTGCAGGCTGTATTTGCAGCTGTGAGAGTGCTGCTGTCCTCTGACAGGGCCTCTGCTGGTGTGTATGTGCCTTAGGATGCTTGACAGTTACCCTTGAGATCTTGCCTCAAGCTGTTTTGTACATCCTCTGACATCCTTAATACAGAGGAACGGTGCAGTGGGTTTTGTAAAGTGAATGCTTTCCTGTTTTCTGCAGACAATGGATCAGCTATGAATACAAATCACAGTTAAATTTGCTCAGTTTTAAGGCCCTCAGGGAGCAATAGACTACCCAAGAGTATTTGTGGGTTAAAGTCTTGCAAAAGCTAATGCCCACCTGACTCATCTCACTGACAGGAATGCTACCCTGTGAAAATGATGACTCTCTCTCTTCAGTATGGTCACCCCGTGGGAATGATGGTTTCTGCCTCATGTGGAGGGAAGTATGGCAGAGGGCTTTGGATGCAGCTCAGTCCCTTCCCTTTGACTGCAATCAAATGCTGTGTGTAAGAAGACAGGTGTGGTCATTTCCTCCATAGGTCTCCCAGCTTCCAACTCATCATTCTGGAGCCTCCTCAGCCAAGAATGGTTTTTACCAATTTAGTAAATTTCAGTGAATTTCTTTTCCATTAACTTGTACAGAAGCGATGTGAATCCCTGTAACCTGAGGGAAAACTTACAACTTCCCACAGTGGGGAGCTCCACAGCTTAACTTTTTCCTGGTGTGTGAAGAACCACTGTTTTTATTTGTAAGTGTGAATGCTTTTTGTTAATTTCATGTAGGTGGAGTCGGTTTTGAAGACTTACTTCCAGGCACAAAGTGATGCTATAGAAAATTATTTTTAAAGAAAAATATTTTTTAAGTCTTGGATTTAATAAAAAATGCTGAAGAGATGCATGCTTGTCATGGCTTCAAAGCCTTCTAAATATAGGCCTGAATTAGCTTGAGGAAAGGTAAACCTCAAAACAAGAGAAGATGAAGCAAAGGCTGAAATGATGCCATACTACATCTTTATCTGAAAAAAAGGCTGCTTTGAGGAAGATAAGGAAATAGTACCTTTTCCCTTACACCCCGTTTTTCTTTTGGGCTGAAATATAGCCTAGGATGAGATGGCAAAACTACTTGACTTGGAAGTTGGGCTCTTTTGGAAGTGCCAATAGTTCCTCGTTTGTCAGATCAGAACAAAGATCTACATGGTGACAACAAACCAGGTTCTGCTTGGTCTGTGTTAAAGACAATTAATGAATCATAATTTAAAACTGTTATTTGAACAAAACCATGAAGCCTTTAATGTGAATTTCTTAAAACCAAATGTATTTCTGACTTAAGTTCTCAATTATTGTTAGTCCTGTGAATCTGTAGAATTGGTTTGTTGCGATGGGATATCAAAAATCCTTTTTTTTTTTTTTTCGTTTTAGAAATGTGCAACAGAAGAATGTTTCTTCTTCGAACGTTTGGAATCTAATAACTATAACACTTACCGATCGCGGAAATACTCCGATTGGTATGTTGCACTGAAAAGAACTGGACAGTACAAACCTGGACCAAAGACTGGACCTGGACAGAAAGCTATCCTTTTTCTTCCCATGTCTGCTAAAAGTTGATCTCCACATCACAATCTGAGCACTTATGCCACACTACAGTAAAGACAATGAGATTTCTATTCGTCTCCGAAGTAGCAAAAATAGAAGGTTTTTTTGCTGACATTAACTACTTTTGCAGACACCAGATTAAAACACAAATGCTTCATACTACCTTTATATCACTCTTTAAATCTGTTGTGCCGGAGATAAAATTACCTGGAAAATTTATTTTCAGGATCAGTAACACTTCAGTTTTCTGCTAGATAACTATTTAGAGCTATTTTATTTACCTTATGTTTGCTTTATAAAGTAAACAAATCTGATGCACAATTATAGCAACATTTACCTTTTAAAATAATTTATCTCTATAGCTTATTAGAGAATAAATAATTACTTTCTAATAATTACCTAGATTTTATTATGGTCTAGATATCACCAAAATAGTACTTCTAAATTATTACTATAATGAAATGTGAAACTATTGCTCTCATGAAATGTTTCTATAGGACTGGGGCAGCTCCCTGTGGTACAGTTTGTAGAACCGGCCTGTGTAGACAGCTGGAAACTCTCTCATGGTTAAATCAATCTTGTCAAACCCTTCACGGTACCCATAAAGCAAGAGTTTAGCTACATTGCTGGTGATGGGAGTAGCGTCTTTTGTTCTAGCAAGCTCCTGGAGGTCCATCCACTCACACCTGAGGCACTCCTGCTGGCAGAAGCTGATGTTGAAGGAGGAGGGCTGCAGGCGACAGATGATGTACATGTCCGACTTCCCAAAGGCTCCAGGGTGTTCATGTTGCTGTCTTATGCTTAGGATGGACTTGAATTCTGACTTGATGCCAGTCTCTTCGAAAACCTCTCGAACTGCTGTGTCTCCTGGGTGAAAAAAGCAATCCTTTCAATACAGAGGAACTGCATAACACTCTTTAAACCTTTTGATCGTGTAAAATTTCTAGCTTAAAGGCTTCTCTGTACTGCTTGATAAGCTTCTCCAAAAGTTAGCCCCTTTGAAAGAATGAGGTCCCTGAATGAGACTAACTGCTGCATGCCTTGCTTGTGTGCAGCTTAGCAAATAATGAAAAGTAAGGATCTTTTGGTAATACTGTACAGGGTGTGGTTTTGAAACAGACATTCTGGTGGTCGCTGGCTCCCCTCATCTCTTAATCCAAGGTCACAATGCACCCTCTTCTCAGTCCTTTTAGTCTCTGTCTCTTTCCTTGTCTCTGCCCAGCTTAAGGATCAGACCCTGTGAGGCTGACTGCTTGTATGTGTGTCAGGTCACTCAATCAAGTTGCTCAGTTTTACTTCACTTGGCCACAAGGAGGAACAAAATGGGTAAAGCTAGAAAGTGAAAGCTGGCACAGAGTGATTTTCAAAATGCATCTTAAGCATCTGGTGACATCTGAGACATGCTGTAGCCTATTTGTTCTTGCAGAAAGCATGCTCTATGTCTGCATCAGCCTCAGCGATGTGTTACACCAGCTGTAACTTCATGGGTGAAGAGGATTTGTATTCTGCAGTTGCAGCCACAGAACTGTCGTTATCCAGTACTCTTCAGAAGAGAAGATTTTTCTTTTGAACAGTAATTTAAACTGAAGAGGCTAAATCCTACTGGTAGGGAAAAGACTAGTTTTTTCTATATATTTGTGTAAACTTATGGTGTAGTGTCTCAAGCCATTTTTCAGTGTTACCTGCTTCTGTTAGTTCATTTTCAGTAAGAAAGGAGCATGCTGGCTCACTTCCAAAGGCAAAATACGTTTTATAAGACTTTGTAGAGATGTGCCTTCCTGTGGAAGTTTGCATTTGATGTGTCAGAGGTGAACAAACCAGACATTTAATGGGCAGTTTCAAATAGCAGAAATAATTTCAGGGCATACAGTGGTTGGCAATATATAAACAAACTTATCCAGCAGAGGCCAAAGAACTCTGCACTTATTATGCCTCAGCTCAGCTTCCATCTCAGTGGAGTGAGATGCGTGATTTTCCACCAAGTATATTGAGGTCTTTGTGGGACTGGACACCACTTCTGTTTGTGTCTTTAATACAGTAGTAATTTGTTAAAAGAGTACAGCATATAGGGAAGAAGTACAGGGGGATCTTTCGTTTACCATTAATGGAACCTGAGGATGAGGCCTCTGCAATCCCCAGGTTTTAAGTAGTGGTTGTGAAGCAGACTCCTTGTGGCATGCGGTTTTATTATTAGGCAAGGAAAGAAGGAAGGGGCTGTATTATACAAAAGTAGTCAAAGAAATCATGAGAAATGCCAAGGCAGGCTATAGTAAGAAAAATGAAATTATTAGGGATTTCATTTGAACTTTGAGCTTGGTTTTTAGATAAAGGGAAACAGAAAAAGTCACTTTAACTTAAATGTATATAGATATACGTCAAGTATATAAGGACAGTTAATCTAGAAGAAACACTAGAGCTTGAGTTAGAAAAATAATCAAATACAAGAATATGTGCACTTCACCTGCATTATGAAATCATTCAAATTCACTGCACAAGTTGGTTTTTAATCACTAAAATAAGTAGTCATATGTTTGGACACTTCATGTAATTACAAGTTCTTCCAGTATTGTAACTGCAATTTGTACTTGTAAACTGAAACAAAGTCCCCTGAATGTCTGTGAGTTATAAGGTTTCAAGCAAGGATTAAAAAAGTCATTCAGTCTTTATTATACTTATTTTATGCTTCACTAACTTGTATCTTCTTATAATATTAAGATGTGATACAGACACTCGTAACTTTTATTCTCATACATTTTTATTAGTGGCAGGAGGGGAACTCTAAGAGACTTGTTTCCTCCAGTCCTGCATCCAGGCTCTAGCCACCATCTCACTTCTTATTTGAGGGTTGGCCCAGTGTTCTCTGGGCAAGTAGTTGCCAGTGCTGCTCCTCAGTACAAAAATCCCTCTGGTATCTCCTAGAAGTGAAAGGGAGGCCTGGCTAGACAACAAATGAGATATTTGTGACTGTTCTGAAAAGATGAATCCATATCACTGTATGTATTTGCACTGTCAAGCAGATAATTTTTATTTCTCTCAATGTGTTTAGCAAGGAGACTAAAAATGTGGCTCATGAGCTATGAAAACTACAATTTGGCCATATTCCATGAACTAGAAACTTTCTCCACAAGTTGAAATAATGAACTGGAATGCAAGACCTCATGTTGCTGTTGAAGATTACTAAAAGTAGTAGCTATTTCTAAGGTATGAAACAGTCTGGAAAACTGGGCTCAATAACCAATTTGCCAAAGTTGCTGAATTGCTCTGGGCAACATTTTTGAGTTCTGAATTTTTTAGATACTGGAAGAATGTATTCATATTGGAATAATGATGTCGGACCAAATTACTATGAGCAAATGTACACTTCTGAAAACAAGGCCTACCTAGGAATTGCAGTACAACTTCAGAACTAAATGGTCTGTGGATCATAAATTTAAGGGGGGGGAGATACAGAGGAGGAATAAGCACAATTCCGTCTTTCTTCATAAACACCCTTCTTCATTCACTTCTGAATGTGACTGCAGCTGCATTCTCATGGGCTGCACTGGGTAAAGAGGACAGGTTTCCTTCAAATCAGTGCTATTTTTTAATACAGAAGTGCCTTATTTCTGTGATTGAAAGTAAGTGCCCACAACTTGGGTGCTGTCCTGTTCATGCTGGTCCTGTGCCAAAGAGCTCTTGGTTTTTTGGTTTGTTTAGACTAAGCGTGGAAGGAAGCAAGTGTATTTATCTCCATTTTGCACATAGAAATGAAGAGTTGGAAATTTTTTACTCAGCGCCTCATTGAGCTCATTGCAGTGTGAGCTGAGGGCTTGCCATTTCAGTTTTATTTAGGCCAGGTTTTGATTGCCTTAATCCTTGGCACTTTTGGCTTGTAGTTCAGCATATCAAGCAAACTGGCAAAAAACATGCTGGCTTCAAGCACTCATTTGAGAGAAATTGTGGAAAAGGGTAAATGTTACAAATACAAAGCTTCTCCGCCCTGAACAGTGCTACTCCATTGCCATTAAGGTCAGGGGAGCATGTTGCTTCACCTGTTTACCATTAATCAGTCCACAGGAGCAATGAGAGTCACAATGTATTTCTGTACTGCTAATGTCTTTGTCATTCTGTTGATGCCTGACCTATTGTACTAGGACTTACCAATGTCTTCACCTGGATTAGCCAGACCTCCTGGAAATTTCCACGCATTTACAGTCTGTATTGGAGGGGGGAAAAAAAAAAAAGTAGGCATTCTGTTTTGTACTCTCTAATTTGAAGGAGACAATTAAGACTCTTTTTTTATTTTTTTTTATGTGGAAGTTACAGCATTGACATTTGCCTTACAAATTCTGGTGAGGCTTTAAGTAGGAACATATTTGTTCTTGCTAATGTGGTGACCTGAGATATCTATAATCTCTGAAATATTGGAACAAAGCACCTACTGATTTAAAGAACGAACTGTCATTAGACAACATTGCTGCTAGTTAATTAGATACAGTAGTTGGATATTAAAAAAGCTGCTATAGACTATATAATCTTGTATTTAATCACTGATGTATTCCAATTCCATGGTTTTGGCTTTTAAAAATTAAATGTATATATATTTAATCTTACAAACAGGTATTATGATTGTAATACTGTCCTATACTGTACTGGCTTTAAGATGACTATGTGTGTCTATAGTAACCATTTCATTTAACTTTTTGTTTGTTTTTATGGAATTCAAAAACCAAGGCCTGATGTGTGATTTATATACAGAAGCATTTATTGAATTGCAATAAAGTTCAGTACTTAAAAACAGAATGCAAAGTGCAGATTTAGTGCTGTCACTGATGCTGGTAATAGAGTCTCAGTTCCTACCCCTTTTATAAATGCATGACAATTTGTAGGCTTTAACTTTATGCCTACATACCATTCCTTTTTATTCCTTCCCTTATTAAAAGGTTATGTAGGAAAAAGTTAACCTTTAACTAGAAATTAATGCAGTAAAAAGGCACACTCTGGGGAAAAAAAGGTAGCTTTTCTTGTACAAGTAGCACAGAGAGGGAAGTTGTGTGCTTTCCAGTGACTTGAAACTTCACTGACTACACTGGAAAATGGTTTTTTTTTGGGCACTATTAAAGGGCTTGGACAGGAATTTAAAGTAATAGATTAAAAATAGCACAGATGGAAAATACATATATTTCTCTGCTGGCTTTCAGATTTGCTTTCAGTTCCTGGAAATTGTTTTATGTATGCCGTGGAATTGTCCTTTCATAATTATACCCAAACAACTCTTAAAAGCTGTTTAAATTATTTTTTTTTTAAGGTTTCAGAAAATTGTAGTACAAGTTGCTATTTCAGGGAAGCAGACCATTTCATGGGGAAGGATAAGGAGTGGTGGAGCTGACAATGGGAAATAAACACTGTCTGAATTGGCTTGTAAAGAAATACTGTATTTGTTCACTGATGAAATGTATGAGTTTTTATATGCTTCAGGTTTTATGTTTATCCACTCAGTACTTAAGAGCTGTAAAGAGCCAAATCAGAAACCATTTTTTCCCTTTCACATCCCTTCCCTCAGCACGCAAGGGGCCAGATTTGCTCGGAAAAGGTAAGGTGAAATCACTGACCTGGAATACACCTATCCTGCTTTTGTAATGAGTTGGAGGAAGGTGTGGTGTGGGCTGGACCTCTCATATTTTGGGACCAAAGGCTAAAGAGACAATTCTGGTGAGTATAGAACTGGACCTAACAGCCTGCATCTGACCTCTCGCTCTGAAACTGGCTAGATACCTGCACTTAAAATGGCCGTGGGCGAACTTTTAACAAAATCTCAGCATTAAGAAGTAAAACCTTAAGCTGTCCAGGCTTAGGAGACTATTATTTCATAGAATCACAGAATGGTTTGGGTTGGAAGGGACCTTAAAGATCATCTAGATCCACATCCCCTGCCATAGGCAGAGACACCTCCCACTAGACCAGGTTGCTCATTGCCTTGTCCAGCCTGGCCTTAAACACCTCCAGAGAAGGGGCAACCACGACTTCCCTGGGCAACCTGTTCCAGTGTCTCTGGTTTTAGTCTTTGAGATCTGTTTAATATATTTGCTAAATAGACTCATTAGGACCAGAAGCACTTTGGAGCCTATAGATTGCATGCTGGATTTATGCTGTAATTGCTAAGTGGTGCACATAAGCCTGAAGGGCTTGCCATAGAGAAATCCTTGACTTTTTACTTTATGTAAGTAAAAATTTAACAGTGTACAGTAAAGAAGAACAGGGTTGCTCTTCCTCTGAACTGTTGCATTACAAATTCAGCATGTTGTATGATTGAAGCTGCCTATGAAAACACCCTTTTGTTAACCATGTTGTAATTACTAATCAACGGAAATGGTTGTTTGGGTCCTGTGAAGAAATCTCTTAGTAGCTACCTCGGGGGGTTCTGGCTCAATTTTAATTTATATAAAAAGCAAATGATACACCCAAGTGTACTTCAGTCTGTTTATAGAAGTTTTGATTGTTTCCATGTTAAAATAGTTGTTTTTCTCAGTGTTCTAGAGGCACTCTTATTTAATATGCAAATGAAAGCAGAGTGGAAGGTGTGTTTTACACAGAATAGCACAACCAATTGCTAGTGAGTCTGAGAGCATTCTGCACTTGCAGGTTAGCCCCACAGTGGCTGGAAGCTGTTACTATGATGGACACTTGGTTACTTAAAGCCACATCACAGGACCCACCATCACCGCACTAACACTCCCTGGTTTGGCATCTTGGTAGTGTGGGCAAATACTTTGGTTTGTGCTAAATTAATGATCTTTACACCTGCTGTACAAAGGTGGTCTCCAGGTCAGGGCCAACCATATTACTGCTTATTTAAAGCCACAGACATGCCTGGAATTTCTGAAACCAAACAAAATCAGAATCCTCCCAAAATCTGTTTTGAGCCATCAGAGGATTTCCACAGGCCTGTGTGGATCCCAGCACAAGATCTTGGGTTAGAAGGAAAGACAAAATTCAAAGCAAAAAGAATACTGATTCAATCACTGGTTACATTTAACAACAAAGCTGATGACTTTCAAAGTCTGTTTTTTCCCCCTTGAAATGCAATAGAGCAAACTGTTGATTTTTGATGTGTTCCAAGACATGTCACAATTTTGGACTGGAATGAAATAAAATTATCTTTCTTTTTATACTATAGGGTGGGCTTATCTAAATGAACTTCTCTGCTTTTTAATCCTATAACAAAATTACCTTATTTCTGTCTTGTACAACCACCACCTTTCCCGTGCTTTCATCTAGAACAGCACCTAGTAGAGAGAGAATGTTAAAAATTACGAAGTGTTGGATGGCTATTGTTACAACCATAATTTAACAATGCTTAGGTAAAGTAGGACAAGCCCCAAATGATACTCAGTTTACAGTTAGCAAGATTTGTCTGGATGAATTGCAAAAAGTGGTCTGTTGGTGGAAAACAAATGCACAATGAAATATGAAAAAAGGCTAAGTATCCTGTATAAAAATTAAAAGATAGCAGTACCAACATAAATACTTCTCACATTTAATTCCAGATTTGACAATAAATGAATAGCTTGCTTGAATTAATGTTATCCCAGTTAAGGATGCAAGATCAAGATCTCTTCCTGATGACTTTGGCAAAAATGTGGCTGGAATCTTGCTCAGGTAACAGAAGTCTTTCCAGTGATTCTGTACGAGTAGCCACAATGGGTAAAAACCTTTCTCCATTGAAATACTTGACAAAACTGCCCGATTTCTGGTAAATAATACACAAGGTTTAATAGTCACTGGGCTGACTGTACTGATAATGTTCAACTGGTTGACTACAAACTCGTACTGTAATGCCCAGCTAACAACTCATGATAGGAGCTGCACAGTAATGAGTCACTTTGGTAATCAACAAGCATTGCTTCCAAATGGAAAATTTGCACTTTCCCTTAATTCAAACATCCAGCTTTATTTTTTTGCTGAAAAGTTCAGTTTGTGTCCTCATGCTCAGCCCATGACTTTCACCCACAGATTACAAGTTTTCCTAGTTTTTAAAACCCCAGTGCTTTCATGTGTAATCTTCATGTTGCACTCATTGGTCATACTTTAAAAATGTCCTCCCTTTTAAAACAGGCATTTTTCTCAGATTTTAAAGTGTGCTGTGGTGAGCAGAATGTGGCACATCTGACCAGACACTTTTCCACATCTGTTGTGCATGGGTTTCAAATTAGTAGGTAGTGATAAAAAATCTTTATATAATTTTACAGCAGGAGGAAGAGCACATGGACAGATCTGTGATGACAGAGGCATTTAAAATGTTATAGGGATGTATTTCCACAGCACAGAATGATTAAGGAATGAGTGGCCAGCTCTGAACATGCCCTAATTTTTAATAATAGATGTCAGACTTACATGTAGGAGAAATTTTTATAAGATGAAATACCAATCTTCCTTGAAGATATGTCAAAGATGTGCTTCAAAAGGGTAGTCACATATCTGACTCCCCATGGCCTCGGACTTTGTGATTTCACTCTTCCTGCATTTATTTAGCAGTTCCTAGGCTCAAGTACTGTACTGGTTAAGAGGCGAAAGAGGAAAGCAGAAACAATTTGATGCATGTTGGGATCATGGGGATTATTTTCTAGAAAAGACATTGTTCAGCTTAATGATTTGCTGAGACTGAGGACAGCTGAAGCCAAGGAACTGCAGTTAGAATCAAACAGAAAAGAATGTTCTCTAATTTCCCAGGAACTAATGCCTGCGCATGTGATTTTTGGCAGTGAAATTCTCTGAGATGTCCAGAACTCCTGCTAGGTGACAGATCTAAATCCAAAGGAAGAAAAAACGAAAACCAGTATTTTTTGTCAATGGTCTCATTTTCTTGAGTGTAACTCAGGAGTACCTCTGCTGGAACACGCTTGGTTACTATCTGTGAGATTAGACCTTGGCTGCAGGCTCCAAAAACTCTCCCTCTTATTACAAAAGTGGTATCAGGAGCTTTAAATCATCCGAGGTCAGGATGACTTTCTGGAAAGGTTTACACTTGCAACCTGAGTAACTGCTGTTACAACACTGCTTTGTTTTGAATGTTCTCTTCTGGGGAATAGGTAAAAAAAACCCAAAACCCTATTAAAAAAATAATCCCTCAGACAATTCCAGACAATGAGTAATGGAGAGGAAAAATACCTTCATTCTACCTGTTTTATTTATGAATTATGTAAATACATACTAAATGATGTTCAGAACTAAAAAGAACTTACCATCTGTATCATGAGCTTACACATGGCTGTTTGCATTGTAAACAGCAGCAGACAGAAATAGGTCTTTATTTCTAGAACAATTTAGTAACTTGCTTTCAAATCACTTGTGATTCCTTCAACTACCCTAACCTATGTAACTCCACCTTCCCATGCAATTTGCCACTTATGAAGCATTTTACACATTTCCTTAAGTAACAAGACTGATGTGCGGAGACCTCTCTGTCTTCCAACTCCACTGACTTTGTTTCAACAGCTAGACTGAAGTAAGTAGCAATAAAAACAACTGTGTGCTAAAGGCTTACACTACACATGAGGGAGAAGATAATGACTTATTTTTCTTTTTCCACTTCTACTTTTCTTTCTCCCCTTTTACCTTCCTTCCTAACTTGCCTTCCAGTGCCATTGTTATGTGGCATAAAAAACCACATCACTCTCTGGATGGCAGCCTGCTTTCTCCTAGGAGGTGGAGAATTTTGGAAATGCTCTTCAAAACCATCTTAATCTGTTCATACACCAGAAGCCTTTCTCTGCCTTGACATATTTGGAAAATCCGGCCGCCTACAAACGGATGCAGTAAGTGAGCTGGAAGACAGATCACATATTCCACTATTTCTAAACAATAATGGCCAAGCCCAATGAGTAATGATTGCTACTCTCTCTGCTCAGAGACTCTTATTTCGTCTGGCAAAATATGACCTGACCTTACTTATTCACACCTTTGTCATCACTTGGCTGGATGAGGGTAAGGCGTTAGGCTGCACAGCCTGGACTGTGTGGGGAAACTTCAGACAGGACATGAACCAGCTGCTGTTCCACTTGGCAATACAGGCTCTGCTACCTGCTGTCTGCTCCTTGTGTCGGCTTCCCACAGGTTGGTGAAACACTTACTTGCAGGATACTCAAGCGACTGAGCCCTGAATCTGACTGACTGGCCACAGCTTTGAGCTGAAGGCTCTCCTTTTGCTTTTCTTTACTGCAGATACTTTCTAAACCACAGGTTTGTTTATGCGGGAAATAAACATGCCTAGAATTTGGCACATACCCACAATATGAATGCATGCATTGAAGTAATTTAGTATTTCCAGAAAATGAATTTACGATAGATCCAAGGGCTTCCACTACCCTCACAAAACAGAAAGAATAACATGCGCCAAGTGGTATGCCTATACTGCTCAGTGTACTCTTGGGATCTGTTCCAGATCTGCTGGGGGTAAGAGGGAAAATTGCAGAGTGCAATGTTTTTATCTCAAAGTCCAATTACAAGTTATGCTTTGAAAGTTTTCATGTTTATTCAAACAATTCAGAGTTTTTCAGACTTATGATCTGTATGATGTCTGTCCTGATAATTATTAGGGTCACAACACATCTATTACACAATTTCCTCTTAAATAGTAGTTTTAGCTATGCAAAACCTATCTCAGAAAAATCCCCTTCATTAGTCATGCCTCTTCAAGCATGCAAGTTATAACTGTAAGGAGTAACACGGTGCTTTTGCTAGGAGAATGCATTATCTTACTCAAGTTTAATGCTACATATTTTAATGGTGAGGTCTTCATACTTCAGGAAAACATGCTCTAACTTGTCCATAGAAAAAATCCAAGCCTGTCTCCAGCTTCTATGCTGCCCCCTGTCGGCTTTGAAACTGGAAACTGTTTTTATCTGTTTTTCATAAACTTTAACCTGACCTAGTGCTACATACAACCAGCTTTTATGAGTCANGCCTAGTCTTGAACACCTCCAGAGAGGGGGCATCCACAACCTCCCTGGGCAACCTGTTCCAGTATTTCACCACCCTCACTGTAAAGAATTTCTTTCTTATGTCTAGTCTAAATCTATCCCCCTCTAATTTATATCCATTGTTTCTAGTCCTCCCATCCTTCCCCTGCCTTTCTGTAGGACCCCCTCAGGTACTGATAAGTTACTATGAGGTCCTCTCTGAGCCTTCTCTTCTCCAGGCTGAACAACCCCAACTCCTTCAGACTGTCCTCATAGGGCAGTTGCTCCAACCCTTTGATCATCTTCGTGGCCCTTCTCTGGACCTTCTCTTTATGGGGTTTAACAACACTTGGTGGAGAATACCGTTCCTACAAGCCAAGCTTGTAAAAGGAGAGATTTGCTGTCCCTCTGCTGTAACTCTTGATAAATTTACAGGCCTTAACTTGCACTAGTAGTTTAGGCAGATACATATATCAAACATCTACAGTATATCAAGCATCTATAGGAACAGGGAGCAGAGAAGTGATTTTTTTTCCCAGTTAGCCTGTAATTAAATTTTTATTTTTCAAATACCTGTTTGAATCTTGAATACCTACCTCTCTCACCTGCAAGAAGAAAGCCAAGATACAGTTCTCAAACGTTATGTTCGAAACCAGTATTTTTAAGGGAAATTCTAAAGCTTCAGGAACACACTTTATTCTGTTTGAGCTGAAATCATTCTGAGAAACCTCTCTGTTGGCCTGTTTTTAACAGCACACAGGGTTGTACGGGTGCAATGACAAGCTTCACTTTGTAAAGTAACTCAAACAGCAAGGAGATAGATTCCATGCATTGGCTGTGCAGAAAGACAGTTGATTTCCTACTGAACCTGCTCCAAAGGGCTCTTTTGAAGAGCTTTTTGCAGGTCCAACTGTTTTTCAACTAACCTGCGACCCCCAGCTGGTGGGTGGCATACCCTGGAAGCCTGCTGGGGCTTTCTCCTAGCCACAGCGTCAAGGTCGATGAGCCCTGCTCGGCATGGTGGAAAGCAAAGCCTTGTGAAGCAGCTGCTGCCACAAACCTGCTCTGGAGGATGGGGATGTGCAGCCAGACAGCCAGGTGGCCTTCCTCCCGCCACCGGGCCACTGCATCTGCAAGAGACAGGAAAGTGAAGAGAGTAAGGGATGCTGCCACCACTCACATGTCACTCCCCTTTGTCCTTCTTCCCTCTGGTTTTTCACCTTGACATGCACAACAGCCACAGTCAAAACATGAGAAGTCTGTATTTTCACTTCATTTACCACAGGATCTAATTACTATCAGAGGTGTTATGGTTTGGACTAGACAATCTCCAGAGGTGCCTTCCAAACCCTACCATTCCATCACTCCATCAAGAACCCACAACAATTTACTACTGTTCAATTACTCCATCACACCATGATCCCTCCCCACCCAACAAGGGGAGTGAGGGAAAAAACAAGGGAACGTGAGGGTCGAAATACAGTAGGATTAAACAGTGTAAGGTTAGGTAATTAACACAGGATCAGTATTGATTTGTATCAATATAAAACATAAAGGACACTTTTCATACTACCAATCCTATTCTATCATAGGAAGCCCAGCACTCCCAGCAGGGGAGGCACTCCCAGGAGGGGGGGCACTGCAAGCTTTGGGAGGAAGGGAAGGGCTTGGGGTTCTTGCACCAGAGGAGGATGGCAGAGAAAAATAACCTCTCAGCAAGTTTTCCAATTTATAGTGCCAGTCCCAGCACGAACTTTGGCCAGCTTGGGTCAAGAAGCCAGGCCTCGGTTTTCCTCAGAATAACTCGGAAATGCTGAGACCTTGAAACCCACATAGTGTAGCCGTCTGTAAAATCAGTATTTTCATGAATCCATGCACTACAATCTTTCCGAAGTGCAGTTCCCTCAGGCGATACGAAGTAAATTAGTCCCATGTTGCTCGCACCAGAATCTGCCGTGAGGAATGCATCGGCAGCACCGTAAGAAGGTAACTGCCACCTTGGCAACCCGTACGAGGGGCGATTTAGCCTTTACTCATAAACCCACGGCTTTAAAGTTAGGATCGGCACCACAGGACGGAGTGCGTGTGTGTGTGTGGACATGAATCTTCCTTCCCTTCCACTGCCTCTGCATATGCCGTACGCCACACGGACATGGCTCTATGTGTGCGTGGAAGGCGAGAACCGACCCTTCGCTCGGCGCCGGTGGCTGTGGTGGGTTCTCTCACGGGGCGAGGCGCCGTGGGGCGACCCACCGCCCCCCAACCCACCGCACCCCGCCCGTCCCCGACCGGCACTTGCCCCGCAGCCACCGGCCGAAGGCGGCCCGCTCCAGGCGGAGGGGAGAGCGCAGCTGGGCCAGATCCACGCTCACTCCCCCAAACCTGTCCAGCCGCGGCCTCAACGCCGCCAAAGCTCCCCAACCCCGCGACCGCCACAGCCGCACCATGGCCCGACAGCGCCACGGGAAGGGGCGGAGTCGTCCTCTGCTCCCGGAACCGCTCGGCAGCAGCCGGCAAGGCAGCATGTCCGCCTCCTCTAGAAGGAAGAGTAAGGGCCGGTCGGTTCCATGCGGTGGTTCCCCGGGGGCCATCCCTTCCCCCGGCGCTGCCCAGGGCGGGCCGATGGTGCTTTGCGTCGCTGACGCCGTGGAGGCCGGTACGAAGGGTGCGGGCGGAGGGGCGGGCTGAAGGCGGCTCGTTTGAAAATGAATCTCCGCAAAGTCAGGCTTATACGCTGCCGGCTGCGGCGTCTGGCGGGACCCAGGGACTGCTCTGTCCCTACACGAACTTGAGACCGGAGTGAGAGAGTGTCTCTCAGGCGGGGCCGAGAGCCCTTGAGATTAGATTTTTATTGTGGTGTAGCAGAGTAATATCTTCCGTTGGAGGCAGGGAAAGCTGTGAGGGAAATCAGCAAGCGATGGTGTGTAACCATGGGTGTTCTCACGTCTGTCAGAAACACTTTCCACTCACAGCGCGGTTTCCACATGGGGAAAGGCACTGAGGTGCTGGAGTGGCTCCAGAGTAGGGCAACGAAGCTAGGGAGAGATCCTGAGAATAAGTCCTTGGAGGTGCAGCTGAGGAGGAAAGGAGTCAGAGAGAAAAACTTACTCCTCCCTACAATCACCTCAAAGTGAGGTGGGGGTCAGTCTCTTCTCCCAAGTAACAAGTGATAGGACAAGAGGAAATGACCTCAAGCTGTGCCAGATGAGGCTTAGCATAGATATTAGAAAAAATTCCTTCATAGAAAGTGTTACCAAACGCTGTAACAGGCTGCCCGGGGGACTGGTAGAATCACCATCCCTAGAGATATTTAAAAAATGAGTAGGTGGGATGTTGAGGGACAGGTTTAATGGTGGCTCTTGTCAGAGTTAGTTTGATGGTTAGAGTCGATCTCAAAGGTCCCTTCCAACCTAGACAGTTCTATGAATAGAGTCCCTGCGCTTCCTTCTTGTCTGTTTCTTCCTCTCATGATGGACTGGAATGGTTTTGCTTCTTATTCTGATTGAGGAATGCAAAGAAATTCTGAATTTATCCCATAGGTAGGGGGTGAAATGATGCATGTTTTTTTCTCCTTCCAATGCTAGAAGATGACAAAGTTCCAAAAATGTTGCAAAGAACGCTCGCCCAGCTGTCGCTGAACAGCATGAAGTCTGCAAACATCTGCATAGGTCGTCCAGCCCTGCTTACTTCCACTGATGGGCGACAGGAGGTGAGACTGCTTCTTCCTTCAGGTGCTTTTCTGGTGCTTTCAGTGTGTTCCTATTGTATTCAATACGGACCATGAAACAAGAAAGGTAATGAAGGTGCTTTTCCATGTTTTCTATATCGTAGTTACATTTTCGTTCTCAGTACTGCATGCTGAGGACTTTTTTCAAGAAATTTTTAAGTTATGGGTGAATATATCTATTTTACATTGCATATTATATATGCACACACACTTTTTTTTTTCGATTTTCTTTCTTCATTGGTTTGTGTAGTTTCTTAGTTAGCATTGTATATGCTTCTGTCGTGCAAATTTTACAGAGTCCTGGTGGAATTTTTTTGTCACCTTTGTAGGAATTTTTTATCACCTGTTCCTTCTTGAAAAGCATCTTGGATTATACATTAAGAGCAAAATGCTGCTTGCATCTTACTCTGTGGCACCAGGTTTTAAACCTGATCTTTCTCACCCCTCAGTCTTTGTTTTGCACAGCAAAATATTGCTTATTTTAACCGGAGGACTGCGAACAGGGGGAAAAAATATCAAGTAACTATTGCTTGTTTTGAATCTCTTCCTAGGTCTGTACTGCTTGGCCCACTGCAGGCTTTCCAGGCGGGAAAATTGGACTGAGTGAAACTACACAGAAAAACCTGAGAGTAAGTCCAGGTGATGCTGTCACTGTGCAGCCTGTGACTGGTGCAGTCATCCAGGCAGAGGAAATCGAGGTGAAGTTGAGGTATGGAACTTATTACAGCATAGTGATACACCATGAATTGTCTGCTTTACACTGCAGATTTCTAGCTCTCAGTGGGTGCTGTTCATCTCTTGTGTTTTGATGGAGTTAGTACCCACACAAAGTAAAACATGTACATGTGTTTGCAGGGTGAAGACTAATGTCTGGTGGCAGTTAACTCCTCTGTGGTCAAAGTGACTTACCTGTTGTAGAACATCACAGCTGACCACCTGTGGTGTTGTGGAGACTATAATGACACTAAGCTTATTAGTCTCAAGAAAGTCTTTTTTCTTTTCTTCTAAATTTGGATTTATCTTTCCCTCAAGCTGTTTTCTTGATCAGTAGACTGGAGAAACCTGCTTTTATTTCTAGATTTAGAGCTCCCCCCGTTGATCATACTTTTATTTGCAGCATCTGGGTCTGCTTTAAAGGTGCTGCTATTCAGGAGGTGAGTAGTTCTGCAAATGCTTCAAGTGGCAGTTTAATCAATGGAAGTTTATGTGCTAATAAAAGTATGTGTGTTTCCAGGGCTGAAAGAAACCCACCTTGCCAGTATTTTTTTCCAGTCAGTAAATGTATTCTGCCTGATGAGATGAGAAACATGCATTCCCTATCTGTAATCTTAAGAACTAAGAAATACAATCTGTGGCATTCTTTATTGGACATTACTTTTCTTCTTCTTTTTTTTTTTTGTTTTTTGTTGTTACTGTGTGTCTAGAATCTCTGTCTTCAGAGTTTGGATGATTAATCTGAAGACTGTTGAGTGCTCATTCATCTTTTTAGTTAATGATGTTATCTGCTGTAAAACAGGTGATATTCATCATCCTTCTGCTCTAGTGGTGTGGACTCTTGGTTTTGAAGGAGTCACTGCTTGAAAAAATTATTATTTATTAGTTTTTGTTCCTACCACAGGGAAAAAGATGCCACCGTTAATGCTGAGGAAATGTCTGTCTGTCTGCTGAGAAACCTAGGTACAAGTTTTGATGCTTTTATCTTGGCTGTTTAATTTTTGTGTTGGATCGTGAAGTCTAGTGTAGAAAACAGGTTCCTGTAACATTCTTAATCAAGGGCTTATGGTAAAAGTAGAAGGACATTATTCTGCTCACGCTTCTAGGAACCTGACTTCTTTGAACTAAGCAATAAGTATCTAATTTGCATTAGTGATGATTTTGTTTCTTCTGTCCCTTGTGCATCTTGCTGGATCAAGTTATTGTTTTGCAGATGTTGTTGGCCTTCTGGTTGATATTGTGATGCATTTGAGAGATTACTTGTACTATGAAAAAGAGAGTGCAATACTACACATTAAAAACAAGATAAGGGATCATTATTAACAAGAAATCATAGAATCATAGAATAGTTTGGGTTGGAAGGGACCTTAAAGATCATCGAGTTCCAACCCCCCTGCCATAGGCAGGGACACCTCCCACTAGACCAGGCTGAGTTTAATTTTTTATTTTTGGTGGTAGTCAGTAAGCAAAATTGCTCTTCATTGGGTGGTTGATATATGTAAGACAAGAAAGCAAGGCACATTGCTCTAGGTAGTGCTACCATAAGGTTATCTTACAGTTTATGAATTATTAACAGTATTGCTACACTAAGAATCAGGAGACATTGAGCTGCGTGCCGAATTCCTGAGTTTGGCTGGATATAATAAATCTTGTTTCCATTTTTGCTTTTCTTTTTTTGTGCCTGTAGGGTGCATTTAGATCGCATTTCCTGATCTTTCTCTGTTAACAGAAAGGCTAATACCTTAGCTTTTTTAGGCCAGGACTCTGAAACAAGATGGGCCGAGCATGGAATATTATGAAGCTACAAGACACACAGCAAATAGAAATTTTCTGCCTCTTGCAGTACTACTTCCATAATAACCCTTTGTGTATAGTATGAAATTTAAAATGCTGAAGTCACTGACATTTACTAGGAGAGATTGCAGGTGATAGTGACAAACATTTATCCAATGTGCCCAAAAGGATCATGTAATTAACCTGAAAATACCTAACTACCTTTTGTTATGTTTATTTATAGTGTGATTCTGATACAAGACTACTGAATGTTACTGATGCCAAAGGACATGGAAATTTATTATTTTTATTTTCTTTTTTTAATCTTCTTGTAGATGGGAAAATAGTTTTACCAGGAAACCTCTTGGCTTTCACTTTCTATGGCAAGATTTGTAACATCATGGTGATGAAAGTGAAAGGAACTGATGGTGCAGAGTTGACTGCCCAGGGCAGTGCCATTTCCAGTGACACACATGAGCCAAACCTTGAAAGATCTGATTTGGAGACAAGTACATTAGATTTGTCCTTAGAACTTGGGAGGATGGACATTGATGATAGCCTGGAGGTTGCATCTCTGAGCACACCAAGCGATCCCATGGATTCAGCTTCACCAGTTACACCCAGTTCGGCTGTGGCAGCCAGTGGTCAAGACTCTGGTCAGGGAGGTAAAATCCAGAGCCATGGAGACTGCGCAGACCTTACTCATGATTTGGAGTTGGCTGCAAAAGGAGTCAGTGAGGGACTCCCACTAGCTGGCAAGACTGGAGCAATATGCAGCACAAATGCTTTTTATTTCATTTCTTCAAGAACTAAAATCAATTTTATTGAAATGAGGACTCATGTAGCAGAAGACTATGACTGTCAGTCCCGAGTCACCTATGATATGATAGGAGGCTTAAGCAGCCAGCTCCGAACTATCAGAGAAACAATTGAACTGCCCCTGAAGCAAGCTGAACTGTTCAAGAGTTATGGTATGATGCTTAAGAACTGTCTTTTTTTTGTTTGATACTAGTTTTTTTTCTTTTAACATGACTCTTTTTTTAAAAAAAAAAACAGCCCTAGTTATTCTAGGAGCCCTTATTTGGTATATTTGTGTGTCCAAACTGTTTTATAATTGAACTGTATGGATCCTATGAAGATGTTATGAGTAGCTTTCATGAAAAATAATAGTGTAGGAAAGTAATATATTCAGATATGCATAGTCAGAATTTATAACAGAAGGGAAAGACTTCGATACGTGGCTATTTGAAAGATGCAGATGTTTGTGTTGTCAAAAGATTTTAATTTGTCTTGGTACAAACTAATTAGCAAACTAATTATATTTTTTTTAAGTTGAGGGAAAAAACCCTCAGATTAGTTCTGCTGCTTTATCTCTCTGTATTACGTGGTTTCTGTAGATTGTTAAGGAAGTATTTGAGCCTGTTTACTCAAAATGCAGTGTGGAAAAACTAGCACTATTGATACTGTTGATATAAAGTTGTAACTAACATATGATTTTTAGAGGGTTGTTGTGATAAAGTTAAAACTCAGAAATTAATTTGTATGTAAAGTGGGTGTGTCTGCTCATTGTACTTGTCTAGATGTGCATCACTCTGAGACAGGACTCTTGCATGATATTAAAGAAATATTTGTAGCTCTTTAAGGCCTTTTATTTCTCTGCCTTATCTCTTTCCACATGTGTGCTTTGGAGGGGAAACAATTTCAATGATCACCGATGGCTGTTTCAACGTGAGTTGCTTGGGTGCAATTGGCAAGTGTCAGTAGAATGATGTGAGACATCTTCAACTGCATGTGCTCTAGCTCAATTTGCTGACCTCAAACCTCAGCATCATCTCATGATTTTTGTGTTAGCAGAAAGTCTGCTTTGGTGGTCTTTGTGCTTAGTCCCGAAAGAGCTTGATCTTTACTAATTATGTAAGAGATGATGATGTTTCCTGACCAGTTACAAACCCTTTATTACCATACAAAATTTGAGAGTCCTCATTGGCTCATGAGGAGTGAGCCTTTCAGCTGAGGTGAGAGAGACCTTTGGTTCAGCATCTCTGTTTCTTGTCAGTAACAGAAACACCACATGAGGGAGCAGCACGTTGAGAAGTAACATGTCTGTAAAGGCACTTAATTTCTATCCTCTGTCAATTTTTTTTTCTTAATTATTTTTTGATGGATGAGTTCTTAAAATTTAGCTTTCTGTCTCCACCAGCTGTATTATTTTCTGTCACTTCTGGGATGTGACCTGCCCTTCCAGCATTGTTCCCGACTGGTACTACAGTACCAAACTGATGTTTCTTCTTTGGCTGTGTTTTAGCACTGTCTTTTGTACCAGGATCAGTACTTTGTCAAATTTGTCTTTTGTTTCTGCTTTATAGTTTTTCATCTTCTATGAAACTTTTTTGTTTTTCTTTACCTGGAATCATAATATTTCTTCTAGAAGTTACCTGTAGTTTCAGTTTTAACTGTCTATGTAGTACTTGGTTCTTCTAGTGTCCCTTATGTTCTGTGCCTGAATATTTTGGTATGTTTTGGCTTCTAACATTGGAGAGGCAAATTCATCATTTTGATACGTATTTTTCCTCTTGTAAGCATACTTGAATCAAGTCTCACAGTATTTCTGAACTTTTTGTGTAATGTTGAAGAGAAGTAGTGTTCTGATGCTGGAAATTTGCACTCATGAAGTACATTCATGGACGTTAGGTGCTCAATCCAATAATTTTTTGGTAGAAAAACCTCCAACATGCACCTCAAGGCATAGGAAAGTCTGTGATTTTATCAAAAAAGATATGTCTGTTAAAGAAATTAATGCTGAGGTCAGATTGTAATTGGTAATAACTGTGATTGTTAAAAGTGCAAGTGCAGGTTGTTTACTCTGATATTTATCACAGTAACCACCTTCTCTGTCTTTGTGCTTGTTTAAAGGAATCCCTCCTCCTAGAGGAGTGCTGTTATATGGCCCTCCAGGTACTGGGAAGACTATGATTGCCAAAGCCATTGCAAATGAAGTTGGTGCTCACATTACCATTATTAATGGTCCTGAAATAATAAGCAAGTAAGTCCACCCAATTTATTTTCATTAATTCTATAAATATGTTAGCCCAAAATCTGTCTTGGCGTCTGTCCATTGTGGATGGGTGTAAATGTAGAATTGGCTATAGGCTATCTGCCCAAAAGAGTCAAAAATAAATGAGAAAGAGTTCTCTCAAGTAGGACTTAATGTTTCTTTTTCTAATAAAAGAGGTCTTTTTCTAATATCAGGTCTGGTCAAGAAATTTGTGTAAAACATGGACTAAATTAAAGGAGCGTATAAAATTGCATCTGCAATTGCAAGTTCTGCAGCAAGAAGTTTGACTTGTTAAAATATATTTGAAATAAAGGTGACATGGCACAGATTAATATCTGCAGGGAACTATATTTTTTGTTCTTATGTATGTGTAGTAAAATTGTAACACAGAAGAGATAAGCTTTTCCCTCTAATCTTTTTGTAATTACAAGGTAGTTATATCTTTGCCTGTGCTTCATTTTACCTTAGTTTTTTGTCCTTGTTGAAATAAAAATTGAGACTTTGAAAAGCCATGCTATGGCTTTTTGGAACACACGAGCAGTAATTTTCCAAGTTACCTGGAAAAGAACAAACAATGTTTTTTATTAAAATATTTTAATTTTTATAGGTTTTATGGTGAGTCTGAATCAAGATTGCGTCAGATATTTGCTGAAGCTTCTCTGCGGTATGTTCTTTTGGATAATTTTATTTGCCCTCATTTATTTGCAGTGCTGGTTCCAGTGTTGATGATCTCAAAAGACAAACATTTGCTAGAATCTTTGAATTGTAATTTTTTCCTGTCGTGGGTTTTAAAAGGAAATAAAGTTGTTTATATAGAGCTTTAGCTAGAAGCAAAGCAGTGAAATTCTAGTATGCCTGTAAAATGCTTTTGGACACTGCCCTTTTTAAGGAACCGTTACAGATGGTGCCAAATAGCTCAAATCTGTGTCATTAATGCATTGTATTCTTATTTCAACAGATGGAAGTGAGAGCCAGAGTTTCACCTGGATCCAAATATTTCTGTCTAGTTTAATCTTTGGAGACCCATATAGTACTGTGTTGAGACACTGAAGCCAGTTCAAAATCAGCTAGTGTTGGGACTGGATGTAGCAAACCTCTAGATTAGGGTGGCATTTTACCCAAATTGACTACACCTAATTAAAGCAGACATTAGACTTACAGGTGATTGTTGTACATAATACTTTGTAGAAGCAGCAAATAGAGTTCTGTGCTTTACTCATGAAAATGCTGTGTTTAGTGTTGAGTCTTTGGGAGAGAGTAACAAGAATGAGGATTGATAGATTGTCTTAAACGTATTAGTTTTGTAATGGATTACTCAGTTACCTCTTTGAGTAGCAAGGTTGAAAGCTATTCAAGGTAGAAACTTCCAGTTGCTTAAATGAATGGTATGCTTGTTAATTTTCATAGGAACTGGATATTTTCCATAAACAGCTTTGCACTTCTCTGCCTTGGTATTTCAAGTATTCCTGTGTACCTTTGCATTCTTTAATGTTTTTTTCCAGTCGTCCCTCCATTATATTTATAGATGAGTTGGATGCGCTCTGTCCAAAGAGAGAAGGGGCTCAGAATGAAGTTGAGAAAAGAGTTGTTGCTTCGTTGCTGACATTAATGGATGGCATTGGCTCAGTAAGTAGATTGTATTGAGACAATTAATGTATATGAGGGCTAGCTGAACAAAATAATTTTGCTTCTATAGTGTAAACAGTTTTAGATGTGTCATCCGGGGAAGACTACATAGGGTTAGATGAGACTTTTTAAAAGTAATCCAATCCTTTATTGGATGATACGCAGAAGACATAGGGGAGGAATGTCTCCTTATAATGGTGAGATTAAAAGAAAGTCAATTTTCTTCTATCTGATTTCTTTTCTTTGCCTTCTCCCACTCTTGTCATTTTGGAGATAAAACTGAAATTGTGAAAGTAAACCAGGTATTTTTAATTGCTCTGAAATAAAAAATAATTCTGGTGATATGTAGGCAGCATTATTAAAAGCCACAGCAGGTATTTTGAGATTGTTGTAGTAATATTTAGTCATAAACAAAAGCTTACTGAAGAAGCAGTAAATTTGACCCGAGTTTGCACGTGTCTCACCTATTATTCAATGATTATTAACTGGAAAGATCAAATTAATATGGTCACAGAGTGAAAACTAGTTTCTGCTGCTTATGTAATCTATGAGGTTCTTGTTATTTTCCTGCCTGATGGTTTGAACTGCCCACTCTAGAGTTGTTCAGAGGCAGAATGTACATGTTTAGTGGCCAAGGCTGATGGATGTTCTTCCTGGAGACTACTTCATTCACTGGAAGAGAACAGAACTGCAAGAGACTACCTAGCTGAATTTGCCTTACTCTGAAAGTGTAAAAGCAGAGTTTGAGGAAGTTGGCTAGGATTTTGGATGTTAGTTTTTCCTACTGAACATACAGGAAGCTTTATAACCTCCCATCTCTGGTGATTTTGGTACGTTAAATGATTTGTTTCTCAACCTTGTTTATTTATGGCCTGCTGATACTTTTTTGTTTTTGTGTCAACATTGCCTTTTTGCTTAAATATTTATTTTTCATTCCTTGGTTTCTAGTCTCCTGATGTAGTAAAGCAGGCTCTTGGAGATAAAAGTGGGAGATATGGGGATGAAAGTATCTGTAAGTGTCTGTTGTATTACTTGTGTGTGAACTGATTGCTGAATTGCATTTAGGGATAGATTGGATGGGATCACTTGTGGGTTACATATTATGAAAAGTTTGCTTTGTTCCTTTAGAGTCTGCATCAGGATTTTAGTACAAGTAACAGCTGGGAAAACTAAGCAAGAAGTATGTCTGCAAGCTGTGTGGCCCTTGCTTGTGTTTGAAAATTGAATATTTTGTGTTGTTTGATACCTTCAGGAGGGCAGTGAAGGGCAGCTCTTGGTACTTGGGGCCACTAATCGCCCTCATGCACTGGATGCAGCTCTGCGCAGACCTGGTCGTTTCGATAAAGAAATAGAAATTGGAATTCCTAATGCCCAAGACCGCCTGGACATACTGCAAAAGCTGCTCAAAGATGTTCCACATTCACTCACATCAGTGGAGTTGGTTCAACTGGCTGATAGTGCGCATGGTTATGTTGGTGCAGACTTAGCAGCCTTGTGCAAGGAAGCAGGTAAGACTTATTTGGGATCTTACTTTGTTGTTAATCTCTTTTTGTTTAGAAAAATTAAAACCCACAGCCTGTACTAATAACTTTTAAAGCAATGCAATTTAATTCACATTGTGTCAAAGAAAACATAGCGAAGTATGAAATATGAGGAACACCAGTCTACTGTGCAGAACTCTTTTGAATATTATGGATTTAAAAATTGTTGTGTACAAAATCCCCAAGATTTCTCTGGCTAAGCAGCTTCTCCTGCAAGTTCTGTTTCCAAGGATGTTGAGAGTGTGGTCCTGAGTGGTGCTGTGTTTCTCTTCTGTATTTTGTGCCTGTGTTTCATTGCATGCAGATGAGGAGCTTGTGATGGGGGCTAGGGGATGGTACGCACCTGAAACGAGTTGTGCCACAGAGCTGGGAAAGCTGGAGAGCACACTCTGAGAGGCTGGAAAACGTCCCTTGGCCTTCAGTACGTGTGTAGCCCTGGAGAATTATCCACTCATCGTCCTGCCACGGTTCAGTATGTTTCAGGGAATACTTAAGCACAAGTTCACTTCTGTTTTCATTGGATGAAATATTAGAAATACACTCTATCAGTTACATTTTGTTAGAATGTTTCTACGCTGTTTCAGTGTTGGTCCTTAATTCTACCCATGAGCCTTTTAGAACAGTCTCGTCAAAATGTGACTCTTCAGTTCTGCTTACACATATTTGCTCCCTTATAGTTGGCAAATATATGTTTGTTGTATGTACTGGTTTCCTTTATTTTGTTTGGCACTGGGACTGCTTCCTCTGGCAGTGGCACAGTGCACAGTTAATTCTTACATCAGAATAAACTGTGAAGAAAACAGAAGTTTTATTGGGGGTGATGGCACCTGGAACAGAAAGGTTTTTACTTGTCAATTTTGGAATTTTTAAGGGACAGTTCTCAAATATTAATTTGTAGACTTGCCTGTGGTTCAAGTAGAAAAATATGCATGGACAATTCTTTTTATAGCATTCTTCTGTTGGCTTTGCTTGCGTGTTAAGCTCTGTTTCAAGTTAGCAAACATTTTTTTAAAACGTGTACACAAACAACAACAGAAAAACTAAACTCCCTCTTTATTTTCCTTCCTCTGTTTTTGGAAGCCTGTCAGTCTGCCTGTGTCATGGTTCTCACATGGTAAATACTTAACTAATGTAATCTAAAATTTTTGGTGATAAATGTTGTGGTTTCAATTTCAAATATGATCCAGCCTTGGTTTTAATTGTGCATGTGCACATTGATTCTGCACACTTCATAACCCAGCACCTTGCTTCATGCTTCATGAGGGCCTTTTAGAAAATAATTTTTGACTTTTTTGCAAATTAAGCATTACGTGCTAGGTAGCTCCAAAACTTCTGGCATCTACCTGTGACTGGTTGCAGGACGTGCTGTAATCTGTGATCTCCAAAGCCAGTGCTGGGAATGAAGGAAGGAGGATGTTTCTTTTCTGTTTATCTCCTTTCCTGAAGTTTGAGTCCATGCTGTGACATTTTCTTGTCATTTGTTAACTTGGAGTGACCTCTGCTGGGGAGAATTCAAGTCCAACATCATTAACTCTTTGTAGCTCACATGTATTTTTCCTTTTCAGAGAGTAGCAAAAGCATGATTTGGTTAAAGTATTACATAAATTTAATTCAAATTGCATGTGGTTAAGGCTCTTTCTTAGTTGGATTATTTTTTTTCCTGATTAAGCTCTTGATACCTATGTTTTATATTGAATTTTCAACACCTCACTGCTTTTATGGAGTTAACTTAGAGAAGACTAGTTTTTATGAGTTCATATTTCTCTTCAGCAGAATGGGGTTATCCGGTATGGCAAATTTTCCAATGTTTTGTCTAGTCCTGTTTGTTGTTCCAAGCAAAGGGCTTCTATTGCTTCACTTAAGAAACTCTGCCTTGGGCCAAGATAGCTTACTGTCCAGGAATGCTCTCTGGTACTCAGCCTAAGTTTTCCTTGTTTAGTTTTACTCCATATCCCATTATTTCTATTTACATCCTTGTATAACACGTTCACTCTCCTTCCTTAGTGTTTACACCCTTTAGATATCTTCAGGCTGTTCTCATGTCTCCTACCTCCTCATTCATTACTGATCTAAACTATAAATATTTAGTTCTTTTAATCTTTCCTCATAAGTAAGTCCTTCCTGCCTTCTGAGAAATTATGTTGACTTTCTCTGAACTCCCTCCAGTTTGTCAATAACCTTTTGGTAATGTAGGGCTCAGAACTGAACGTAAGATTTCATATGTATTACAAAGTAAAGTGTGATATAAGCATATTGTTAAGACTGCTGTCATGTGTTTCTAAATAGCCAAAATGCTTAATATACAGGCAATATTTGAATTTCACAAATTTTACTTGTGCTACTTTCACATGATGTATGTGTAAGCAGGGGTGAAATTTGGAATCTAGTTTACAAGCAAAAGTTCTGAGCTTGGAAATCCTTGTTCAACTTTTAGTAGAAAATTACTGGCACTTGCTGATTGTATTGCAAGTGGTAGTGGTCTTTGGGAGACTCTTGTGACCTGCTCACTCCATTTATATCTTTAAGTACTTCATTTGTTGCCAGAAAACCTGGAAGTTTACAAGCTAAATATGTTTATATCCTTAATACAAAGTTTAGATTGTTTCCAAAGGGTTCATCCTTCCTTATCTTTATACTTCTACTGTGTTTCTATAACACACGTTAAATGCTGTGTATGTACTGCTTATATAAACCCAGGGTGTGGTAATTAATGTAACATGGTAAATGTAGTGATTGCAAGCCTATGATAAGCAAACATTTCAATTTCACGTCTATAGTTAGGTTTCCTAAGGTACTTTTGTAAAAAAACATTGACTTTTGTAAAAAAACATTGAAGCTTTTCTTCTATATAATTCTGAAGAGCAGGTTATTGAAAAGTAAGTAGCTATTGTAGAGTTAAATGTGTTCTGACTTTTCTTGGCAGAACTTGTTCTCTTGTGCAGTAATTGCTCAGTGGTCCTTCTGGGGTCAGACAGGCAAGTTTCCTATTCTGTTCACCAGCTGTGCATTTTGTTGCAAGTCATTGAGAAGTTTTAGAAGCTTAACTTTCAGCTTGCACTTAATGTTTCTAGGGTGCTGTGTACAGAGTAGCTATGTTGTATATGCTGGAATGGGCAAGGAGAGGATAGGTGGACAAAAAACCTGGAGAATCTGTGTGATGTGGTCTGGACTTTTCAAAACAGGGTATTGTGACCAAACCCCTGTGAAATACTTGTATCTACAGATAGCTATAATAATGAGTTAAGAGTGTTTTTATTTGATCTGCTGAATTTTAAAAATATTGCTGTATTTTTCTTCAAATACCTTGTCCTCTACTAAAGATACAGTTCTAGCTTTTCACAAAATGAATGGTGACTTCATAGGAAATATATTATAAATATTACAGTATTGTTGCAGGAGATGTCAAGAGGGAGACAGGCATCAGTTCTTTGCGTGTATGCATCTGAGCCTTGATTGTTGGACAGAGTACTTGTAACCCACCTCACATGTTGAGCAAGTATTATTTTTCTCTTTGACAAATAACTGTGGTCGTTCCACTAAATTTAAATGTAAACCTGATATCTCTAACATGATATCACTAGCTTAGATAAAATGCTTTTGGAATTAGTCTGCCTCATCTCTGATCAAGGTTTCATTATCTGTAGTGACTATATTGGAGAAATTGGGATTTGCTGTGGTTCTCTACCTAGCAATACATTTGTGATTTCCACAGTTAATTGCATGTTTTCATGTAAATCAATGACTTAGTACAGAAAACTTGCAAATACCATTATGAGCACTGGACCACATTCTGTGGACATCAGCATCCATTAGGCTCATTGAGCTAGAATTTTGACGACTTCATTACCCTCCGAGGGATTCACATATACAGAATTGTTGACAAGAAAAGGGCTTATTTGTGCATGCAGCTGAGAAAGTAACATTCTTAAGACTGGAAAAGTCTTAAGACCTAAGAAAATTCTTAAGTCCTAAGTTGTTTAGTAGACTGCTTTTTAGTTTGATCAGCTGCTTTCTGAATTATTTTATGTCAAGAAGAGGCTGTGTCTAGAAGATAGGTTCTTCCATATCCTGGCATATCATGTCAGTGTTTGTATGGCCCTGGGACCTTATTGCCTCTTATTGCTTTGATTAATTTACCACACAGTCTTTTATTAATTCCTTAAAAAAATATAATGAATTAAATTTAATAACAAAGATAATCACCCCTTTTTTTTAAACATATGAAATGTTAATTATGTAGCAGGGACATGAATGGTATAAACTGTACTGAATGTTAGAAGATGCTTAGCAACAAAGATTTCCAAATATAGCAATTTATTATAAACTTATCCTTCTATGGCTGCCTGTAGCATTTCAAGAGGGTGAATATAAATATAGCTTGATTTCTTCAAGAAGTGGGTTCAGTCATGTTGTTTACAGAGAAAGGAAGTATTTGCTTTGTAACTCTTAGAATTTATCTTGAACATCCTTGTTCATTACACATAATTTCAGCATGCTCATATAAAACACTTGGCCTGTGATAAGACATCATCATGAGGAGAGGAAGAACAAATGTCTTTGTTTATACTGTGGTTTCTCTTGCAATAACATCTTTTTGGATCCAGTGAAGATGCTGCGCTGCAATTACCAAAACTTTGACTTCTGTGAAAGAAGCACTAATCACTTTGTTTTGCACTGAAGTTTTGTTTTTGTTTTGTTTGATTTTTAAAAAATATTGCCTGATAATAGCACAGTTAGCTTACTTAACTTTTAGGGTTATAACAGTTCTCTGACTTGAGGTGGCTGTTACAAAAAAACTTACAGAGTAGAGTAACTGAGCTGTATCTTTGACTTGCTTCAGAGATAAAGCGGGTATCTGTGTGTCATGTTATGTTGAGAATTTTAAAAGTCCTGTTTTTTGGAGTTTTTACTGTCAATGGTATTCATTTGACCCTTTCATTATGCCTGCTTGCTGATGAATGGGGCAGCCAGGCTGGAGAATCTTAATACTGTTCAGTTGATTATATGTAGCTATTACATCTGTAGAAGTATAACGTGGTTAGGGAGCACTGTAGTTGGGTTTTGCTGGAGCTGAGAAACTTCCTGATGTATAATGCAAAAAAAGAGTTTCTGCAATCCACTGGCATTTAAAGAAGAATAAAAAATGAGGCAGTTGTAGGGCTGGCTCTACTTTTTCTCTTCCCCCTTTAATTGATGAGAAAGTAAATTCCCCTGAAACTTGGGAATGCCTCTTTGTTAGATCTATGTGTTTTTTGGTTTTTTTGGTTTTTTTTTCCCAGCTTCTACAGTTTTGGTAGCCCAGCCACCTGCAGGAAATATGAGCTGTTTGGACTAATGTGATTAACAGTGAGCCTCTGTGCACCCTGAGGACCAGCCTCTGACTGGTCTTTCATTTAGACAAATGCTGTGTTCAATATGTGGCTTCTCAGCCTTGTCTCAAATGCGAGCTCTTCAGTTCAGCTCTTCATTTTCAGTCGCGGTGTTGATGAAACAGCCTAGTGTTAGGACATCAACAATGTATCTCCTTTCTTTATGCCACAGAGGTTCAGTCTGAACGTTTCCCAACACATTTTGAACCTGATTTTTGCTGGGGGTATACAAAAAATGTAAAGATTTTCCTTGGATTAAAATCCTAAATGTAAGCATGTGGGCTGTTGAAAATGTAGATCTTGACAAAGGCAGTGATGGACCAAGGCAATAGGTTGGTTTGTTTTGCAGGGTGTTTTTTGGTTTGTTTTCAAAGTAGGTGATGGACGTTAAATATTTTTAAGGAAAAGCACTGCTTGACATTCCATAGTAATTTTATTCCCTTGTTGAAATTGATTGAAAATACCTTGTCTATGTTGTTTGCCTATTTATTATTTTATTTTGTAGCACAGAGTAAGATTGATCTGTTGTTGCACATAATCTGCTATTTCATTCTCCAGCTGAATGCCTGGTTCCCATGGGATGTTCAAAATGAAGTGGGAAAGGCCACTTGCCTTTTTATGAAAAGGTTATGTAGAAAATGGGGGATGGTGGTGTTGGGAATATTAGCAATGTGAATAGTCAGTTGATCAATACCAGAAAACGCGTTCTTGTGAAACTGCGAGATTTTTGCAGAAATGGTAAAATACCGGGGTTTTAAACACACTGAAAAGTCCAGACATCATACAGAAGTAAAGCTACAAAGTTTCAACAGGAATAATTGAGTTTTCTGACACTGTGTTCTATCATGCTAATTTATGATGTAAGGCAACTCGCAGTCAGTGATTTGTGAGTTTTACGTTAGCTCTGTGTTCTATAATTTTGAAGTTGAGTCCTTAATGCAGAACCTGTTTCTAACCTAAAGCAACTGACCTAATTTGCCATCTTAAAAGGTCATGAACAAATGTATCCTTGCTTTCACGCATGCATAACAAAGCAATGTGGCTTTTTTTGGACTCAGACTGTAACATATGGGTTTTTTGGTTGCTTCTTAGAGCCCTAATGTTGTCTTTTGTGCAGAAGTGGCTACATCTGGATGTTGCTGACTGGTTTGAAGGAACATAGAATCGTAGAATCATAGAATAGTCTGGGTTGGAAGGGACCTCAAAGATCATCGAGTTCCAACCCCACTGCCACAGGCAGGGACACCTCCCACTATAGAATCATAGAATAGTCCAGGTTAACATGTTGGAGACAGGGTGAAGTGTGTTGACTTTTTCCTTGTCTGTGGACTCCTTGCCCTCTATCTTAGGATTTTCTTCCCCCAGCATCTTGTGGGGCTAAGTCCAAGTCACAATTTTTAGAATTGCTGTCTTAGGCATTTAAAATAGGTCAACTATTCTTGTAAGACTCCACAAAAATTGTGTTATTTTAGCTGCCTAGGGTTAGATTCTCACTCTTTGACTTTGGTTCAGTGTCATTCTGGTATAATTGCAAAATTGCAAAATATTTTCAAAGTTTTCCTAGTTCTCTTGACTTAAGCTTTTAGCTATATTCTGACAGTGTTCCTAATTCCAATTAGACTAGCATTTTGCTTCTAACTGTTGCTTGTTTTATTTCTTCCCTTGCTGTTTAGTTGCCTTCCTGTCCTTATTTTGTTTCTAGCACTTGTATGATTAGCTTAGGTACATTTCCATGTGAGAGTATGCTAGAAACAGGCAGACTAGTATTCCTTATTTCCCTCCATTGGCATTCTTTTAGGAGAAATGTTGTGTGCACAGCCAGTCTGTGAATAAATTGTTTCTGGTGTGGAAGTTACAGTCTGTTTTGAAAATAGTCTCTCGTTCCTTCATTTTCCCCCCCTCCCCTCGTCATACCTCTCAGCAATTTATAGTCAACTGACACGCTTCAGCAAATGCCAGAGCATAAAGGACTATAAATCTTGTACATAATCCCTACAGTAGATTAGTGCTCAGGTTAGTCGAATAAATTTGCAATGTTATGGTTACATGGGATTTCAGGGCATTATCCTTCCTGCGCAAACAGTACATGAATGTTTTTCAGGGATTTTTTCCATATAGCACTGGCAGCTAAATACAGATTGCAGAATCTCATTTCAAGAGGAAAAGCAAGAGTTTATGCTTCCTGATTTTTTTTTTCTAAATAGCTATGCATTTTATGTACAGATTAAATAAAAAGAGGTTGGAAACATGTAGGATAGGATTGAATAAGTTTAAAGGATAGAGTAGTTAATAAGATTTAATAAGCTTAAAAATACGTACAAGTCTATGGATATTTTTTATTCCATGGTGAATTTGTTACTATGTTTGATTCTATACTTATATATATATTTGGGGGAAAAAAATGACAGAATAAAACCAAACAAACAAAACAAAAGAAAAAAAGGCCCCCCAGCCCTCCAAACCAAATGCACCAAAATCCCCTTCCAACTGTGGAAGTTTCTTAGGATACAAATGGAAGAATACATCTGAATCTTTCAACTATTGTGATTAGTGGTTCTTGCCCACAGGTCAGAGGTAAATTTGCTAGTGGTCCACGTGCATCACGTGCTGGCCTGATGCTCTTCTTATTTTATCTGGGGAGGTAAGTGACACCTGACCACTGTTTTGAGGAGGGCCGGTTCACAGCTCAGGATGAAAGAGTGATTCAGCAGGGGGGTATGTGACTGTGGGATATTGTCAGTGGAGCAGTGGTCTTCTTATCAAGCATAAAGGCGTTGTCTGTGTTGTTTTATTTTGCTTTTCTATGTTATTGTATGCTTATGTATAACTTCAACCGACTTACAGACACGTATTTTTGGTTTTTGTTTTTTTTTTTCCTTGGATTTGATCGTCCAGTATTATCATGCAATGAAGTCCTTTAAACTTCCTTTTCTTAAATGAAGATATGATGTGTTTAAAAACACATGCAATTTGTAATATATGATACTTAACGTTCTGTAAAAGACTTCTGGGTATAATTTTGTGTTTGTTGTCATCATTGAGTGCAAAAAGCTATGTTGATTAAGAATTGCCAAATGTAAAGTAAAAGAGCTTTTTATCTAAAATATTAAAATGCTGGAATAACTGTTGCATCATCTGCCTGTGAAGACAGATACTATCATCTTGTGATTTCTCAAGTTCAAAGCTGATTTTTAAGGAATATGTGTTGATAACTGCTACATTTCAATATATAGCATATGAAGATGTAAAAGTCGAGGAAGATGTCTCATCCAGTGCCATTAGGAAAGAGAAATCTTTCCATATGCTGTTGATATTCTCCTGCATGGCTGGAAGTGTTCATGTTGGATGTGACAGCTGTCACGTGGTGAAATGATGTGTTCTGGGCTTGACCATAATGATTTAGGAGAGAATTGCCAGATTAGTAGGGAAAGAAGAAACAGGTTTTTTTGTAAGCAATCATATAAGAAGATTACAGTTTCTTTGAAGCTACTTAAAAATTTCTGATGTTAGGGCTCTGGTAAAGTAAATCCAGACAAGATTGATTTGCAGGAGACATAGATGATGGGCAGTGAAAAATGCATGATATAACACTTTTCTTTATTTAATTTCCTTAAATGTTGTGTTATTTTTTCAAACCTAAGGGATATGTGTTTGTCATTTTGATTGGATGCTTTCTATTATTTACAGTAGTGTATAATTATACCCAGACTGATAAATTTAGCAGTATTGTAGATTCTATTTTTAGACTCAGACATTTGTCATTATTAACTAATGTGCCAACACTTAGCCAAGCTATGAGCAAGAAAATCATAAAGGGAAACAATGCTATTGACCTTGTGCACAGCCTGGTACCAAAGAAGGATCATGTGTACCAGGACAGGGTGTTCTGCTCTTTTTCCCTCCTCTGTCCACTTAGTTTCCTCTGATCTCAGCAGACAGGATGAGTTGGTGAGGTAGAGCACATAGTTGCTGAACTGGAACAGATTGTTTATTTGCCATTGTTTGTAACCATGTGTGACTTATTAGGGATGTTTCTTCTCTCCATTTTATTTTTCTTTGTAAGACTGTGATTTTCCATTTATATTCCAGTGACAACCAGCGTCATTCGTCTGCCTTCTGAGTTAAATTTCTGCTCATCACAGGATACTCCTAGAGATCAGTCCTATATCCCTTTACTAGAAGTAGGTAACCCACACCTATGCAAAGATTTCCACTTGCCACACTTAGGCTGACTTCTATAGTGATAAACTTGGGTTTGCTGCAGTGTTTCACCTCTGTTGCCTCTAGCAGTGTGTTTTGCACCCTACCCTACATTTCCTTACATTAAATTAATCTTTCAGTGTCTCCAGACAAGGATGTGTGTTTCTGCCTCCGGCAGGCCGCTGGCTGTATCTTTTTTCTGTTAAATAAGACTTCCTCTCCTTCACTCCCGCCCCCAGTCTAGTTAGAGGTCAATCTGAAGTGCAGGAAAGAATGATTACGATAACAGGAGGAAACAGGAAGAATCATGCTTACTTTTTCAATCTGTTTTTTATTATTGTTTTAATGTAAAACATTGTTTCAATTAAATGCTGACCTGTGCAGTGGTGTGTGCGTGCACATGCTGAAATGAATTCCGGCTTTGTTTGGAGAGCTGTGACCTCTTTATTCTTGTTCTGGATCAAGGCTGTTGGATTTCAAACCCACTGCTGAGGGGTGAAATTTCTCTTGTACTATTAGTAGCACTGGCAGTAACAATCCTTAAGAACGGTATTCTCCTTGGGCATTTTTGTGTGCTGTTCTTTCTGAATTTTTAAAATAAGCTTGTTTGGTTTAAAGAATACCTTTATGTCATGAAAAATACCCATAATCATGACGTGTTTAAAATGCATCAAATGGGTACTTGTCTATGCTGTTACCCGATGAAGTAGGTATATACAGAAATGAAAAGCAGAGATTTTTATTTGTTTTCTCTATTAATTAAATTAGTGATATGCAACTTATTCTTTCGTTCTTTTTTTTTTAAAGTGTGAGTCTTGTGCGAATTGACTTCACCAAAAAGAAAATGTAGGACACAACACCAGTACTGACTCCCACCCTGCAAAATATTAGCTGCATTGATGCTAGCATAAGCTTTTAAGTTTATTTGTTAGGATATAAATTTTAAACCTGGAGGGATGAATTTATGTTATCCTGCTTAAGTTTTTTGTTTGCTTAAAATGAGCTGTTTCAGAGAAAGGAAGCAAGGGAGAGGAATAACATGAAAATTGTCTGGGTTGTTAAAATGAGACTTATTTTGTACTTGTCCTCTGGTAACCAGATTTTCATTTTTCTCCTTGGCCTCATGGAATGTTTTTATTTATATATCTTATTAGTTTAGGATGTTCTGTGCAAGGGGAAACCTGAATTACCATTTATTTATTTATTTATTTATTTTCACTATTGTATTAAGAGCCTGGGTATTGAATGCAGGTGCTCAGACTGTGCCGTAATTGGCTGTTTATGGAGAGACACCAGCTGTACTGCTTCACAAGGGAAATATTATATCTCTTTACACGTTGTATATATTGTAGGAAAAGCAGAATTCCTGTCATTGTCAGAAACTTTTCATGACCCCATCCACCAGTGCCTCTGTTGGGGGGGATAAAGGGAGAGAAATTTACAACAATCCACTGAAAGTTAAAACCATGTTTATTTTCATAAACCACTAACCTCTCTCATTGTCCTTTCATGTAGCACTAATTGATGCTTCATTTGTTTAAGTATAGAAAAATTATAATGAATGTTTGTTTTCATATAATCATGCAAGGCAAGGTGGTGGTGTACCATCTCCTTATTTTCTTGTAACATATGGGAACAGATAATATAGATCTGCATTTGTGTGGATGTGTGTCAACTTAGAATCATAGAATAGTTTGGGTTGGAAGGAACTTAAAGACCATCCAGTTCCAACCCCCCTGCCATAGGC
>VZTY01032981.1:61946-129028 GCA_013400935.1 Turnix velox
GGTCCATCCATTAAACCCATACTTTTCCAGTTTGGTGACCAGGATGTCATGCAAGACAGTGTTGAAAGCTTTGCACAAGTCCAGGTAGATGATGTCAGTTGCCCTTGCTGTATCCACTGAAGCCATGTCTACATCATAGAAGGCCACCATATCGCCCACCCATGATTTGCCCCGGATGAAGCCATGTTGGTTACCTGCAATCATCTCAGTATCATCCTCCATGTGTTTTTTCAGTGCCTTCGGGAGGATCCGTTCCATTATTTTGCCAGGCACAGAGGTGAGACTGACTGGCTTTCTTTTTTTCCCTTTTTGAAAATGCGGGTTACATGCCTCTTTTCCAGTCAGTAAGAACTTTGCTTCACTGGTATATAACATTATATATACATCATGCAGTAATATACTAAATTACATGTTTAACAGTTTTAGTTCACAAAACAGAGTTGGAATTTGGAATTCCAAATTGTATCAGACCTTAAAAGGCATAATTATGCAGTTGAGAAAACCATGATTCTTTTGGGCATCTTCGCAACCAGAGCCATAGTTGATATCTCTGTGAAATGCCTGGATGCTGCAGATGGTACCACTCGGTCCTGTCTGAGGAATATTGATAGACTGAATTATATGTGGGTGGTATTTCTGCAGCTAATGAGGCATTGCATTATAGGATAAAGCTAGGAATTGGTGTTAAGATTTATAGGTATTGTATGTGAGTGATTTGTCCAAATAAAGGAGAATGTAAAAAGCCTTGCCTGTGTAATTGCTGAAGGGAATGAGGAGCTATTGAGTGTTTCAGGCAATATTTTTTGCAAATCAAGAAAAATATAGGTATCTGGCATGTTGCGAGGTAGCAAAATAGAGTTCCAGTGAAAGTTAAAGTATTCTATTCAGTTTGTTTTTCTGAGCAGCTTGGACAATGCAGTCCTCATACAACAGAGGAATGGACAATATTGTGGTTGTCTCATGAGAGCTGGTTCAGTGTTTGCTTACCTCCTCCTTTGTGGTTTAGAAAAGCGTTTGGGTTGATGTATGGACATTTGGAGGTTTTACCATGGTAGCTTTATTTCCAGGAACACAGGGATGAAGGCTGTTTCATTCTGTCTTTTGGAAAAGATTTAGTTTATACTCTGTCCATGGTCATTAAATCTGCTTTTACTCACTCGCCTGTCAGGAGTGTCTTGCACATTGTTTTGACCTAGTTAAGGCCCCGTGTTGAGACCTTCTTCTGAACATAATTTCCGTTTCCAGCGCTGCTGTGCACTTGTGTGTTGTACAATTTACATTTGTGAGAACCAGGAGGAAGCCTTTTTTTGTTTGTTTTTAATAGGTTTGTACGCATTACGGAGAGCACTGGGGAAAAGACCTAACCTATTGGACAGCGAGGTGACTGGGTCAGTGATGATTGCTTTCAATGACTTCCTGCAGGGGATGAATGATGTCAGGCCCAGCGCCATGAGGGAGGTGGCAGTTGATGTGCCAAAAGTAAGTTATTTTTTGCAATTTATTATCAGCATTGTTAAAGCCACTGTAAGAGCTGCAGATGGGCATTGAAATGCCCTACAAAATGGGAGGAGTTTTGTGAAGCTGAAGTATCAATTTACCAATAAATATTGTGCATCAGCATTGTATTTGCATATTTGTTGCTTTAATTATTATTTTGAAACCCCATTTACAGAAGGTTAAGTTCCTAATGCTTTATGAAGTATTGGTAGGGCAGGAGAGGATCTCATGACATATTGTTTTATATGCTGAGTGAGTTAATGGAGTAAAAATCTCAAGATGTCTACATGTAGCAGATCCTGAGTAGCTATGAAAGCTGGAGCCTTCTGTAAAATAGACTTTAGCAAACCAACTGTTAGTGTTTTATAACCAAAGTATTTTTAAACAAAGTTGTCAATGATAGATTGCTCTGATTTAATGTAGAGCAGTTGACTAACTCTACATGCAGTTCATACTTCTGTGACCTGAATGTCTTCAGTGATGTTACACAGTTTTAACTGATTATCACTACCAAACAGTTACTCACAGGTGGCTGTCAGTATTTGAGCAGTTCTTTGTGGCAGGTTCATATTTACCTTGCTCACTGCCCTCTTCGTTATGTATTACAGTTGTTCAGTAGCAGACACAACATAAATTGCTGTGGGAAACTGATCTGGTTTAAGAAGACTGATTTCACTTAAGAAGATTCAGCAAAAAAAATGTCTTTAATCTTAATAAATTTTGACTCTGCAAGCCATTGTTCTGATGTTTCCCAGCAGCTACTCAAACCCTAGAATAGAACACTTTGGTCTCATTACATGAAGATGAGTCATCTGGGAATTAGATTGCACAACTCTAGACCCTTATTCCTGAACTATAGGAATGGGAAATAAAATCTGCAAACAGGATGCTGCACTCAGCCAGCTCAGATATCACACTTGGCTTGTTAAGAGTCCAGGCAGTGCTGTGAAGTACTGGATGGAAATGTCTAGGCTGGGCCCAGAGGGCTTTTCCTGGAAATGGTGTGGTGGCATCAATATTTGCAAGGGCTAATTAGTTCTGCTGAGAGCTAGAGTTATGAATTCTCTTGCTGTTTATTGTGCTGCTGGCTCTTGGGCTTACGTCTTTATTTCTTTTAGACCAGCCTATTTAAAGCCAGACAGTGTGCTGCTAAACAGCACAATAAATACAGAAGCAAGGTGTCAAGGTACTATAGAAAACCTGTTCTGCATCCGATCAGCAAACTACTTAGGCTTCTGTTGTCCACTAACCCGTCTTGCCAGCGCAAAGACGTAAGATAAATTTCAGGCCATCTGCTTGGTGCCTGGGATGAGTTTTAAGTGGAATCTAAAGTATCAGATGTAACCAAGAAAGTTGCTGGAATTCAGTTTAACTATTATTTAGTTCTTTGGAGCTACTGGCTTACGTAAGTACCCATCTGAATAGCTGCAAATGGGTGTCCAGAGTCAGCTTAAGTCCATGGGTTAGCTGAAGGCTCTTGGTTATGCTGCAGCAAGGTGGCCACAATGGCAGTGCAATAGAAATCCAAACTGGAGTGTCATCAGTGTGTGTGTTGTCTCCTCCCTCCATCCCACCCTCATTAGGGCTGCTTGCTGAGGTATTGGGGTGTGATGCAGGAGTGCTTGCAAACAGCTGAAACTCATTCATGTGCTTTAGCCTAGTGTGGGTAATTTTTAAAAAATCACTGTGTGCTTATAGACGTACACAAGGAAAAAGGAATTTTAAAAAACTCTATCATTGTTATTAAACTTAGGCTAGTGTAATTTGTTCTTGATTAGCAAATAGGTTATATCTTATTATCAGCTGATTGTTAGTGTGTGAGAGCTAGTCACCTAGCATTTAGTGTATTATTATCCAGACAATTTACATGTCTGATTTGTTGTTTGGAGCATAGCTTGTAGTAGAAAATGTAATGCAGCTTCTAATTCCTCAGGTACTTTCTTAAAAAGAGTATGCAACATTTTATGATGCGTGCATCTAGTAATGATTTTTTTTGTATGTATTAATCGAATTACAGACTTATTTTTGCTTCTCTGATGCAAGTTATGTATTTACCTGCTGTGGTTGAAGTTGCGTGATAGCACTGTTTGTTATTAATTGGGCGCTGAAGTACTTGGTTTCAGTAGAAACCAAGCATCTAAACAGCCGAATGAATGCAATTGCAGAGCCATTAGTTAGGTCATCTTGTGTCCATGGCAGAGTGCCCTAGAATGCTTTACTGTTTAATATTGTTATGTTTGAAAGCAGTCTACTACTGCACCATCTTGGACCTTATTAAGCTTACTTAGCTTGCTGCTAATTCTCGTAGTTTAAAAAGAAGTTTNTTATGTTTGAAAGTCTACTACTGCACCATCTTGGAAAACCTTAAGCTTACTTAGCTTGCTGCTAATACTCGTAATTTCTAGAAAAGATTTTTCTCTTTCCTAGTTTACCCACCTAGTTACCCACTGTATTGAGAATACAGTGCTGGCAGTCCATGGACTTGGGCCACTTACCCATTCAACACTTCACTTAACTGGCTCTTTGCCAGAGCATACTGTGATCTTGTGTGCTCTGCAGTCATTTATACCAACAGAAACTGCCTTAGTTATATCTTTTGTTGTATTCTTATCAAAACGTAAAAGTTATAACTAGGTGTGCAGGAAACAAAGAATAAACAGTGAACCAGATGGGAGTCCGACTTTACTCAAGAAACCTAAAACTTGTGTTTTTCCTTTTGTTTTTCCTGGCTAAGGTACCTTTATGCACATAGTATTTTGTGAAATCTTGCACTGATGAATGTCCAGATACTTTCTGACTGTGAGGATACTTTTCTTTCCCTGCTCACCTTACTCCAGAAGGTATCCAGATGAATTTGTTGAAAAATCAGGTGTTGCAATCCTTATTGTTTTGAAGTTTGACGTTAACACTGTTTGTCATCTAAAAAAAACCTTGCTAGAAGTAATTTCAAAAGCTAAATAAATTTTCAATAATGAGATTTTTTTTTTCTGAAGAGAAGACAGAAGTCTGAACTGCATTAATAATATCAATATTTTTACTTTTTATTGCAGTTATGTTATGCACTTGGCAGCCTCTTAGTGTGAATGGAACTTCTGGCCTGTGGAATTAGTTACAAGTAAAAGCATTGATGTACATGCTGAATTGAAATGAGATTTTTGTGATTTTTAAATTTCTGGTTTTCAGATGTTTGTTTTTTTTTCTTATTTCATTGTTTTATGGTGGCCATTTATTATTTGAATGAGAACCATTTAAAGTAACTTCTAAATAAATCCGCAAGGAGATGAATGTTGTTGAAGGGCTCCTTTCCTTATGACACCTTGTTTTTTGAAGCCAGTATCACCTCTGATGCCAAACAAAAATAATTACTTGTACTATCGTGAACCCCAAATTGTTTTATCAATGCAGAGCTTGTCTTCTGAAATCTATGGACTTAGATTAAGCTGCAAAGAAAACTGAGTTTTCAAATTGGTTTTTGCTTTTTAGATCCTAGAATTGAGCACTATTTTCTCGCTTGTTTAGAAAGCTATTGGGCTAAATTGCTCTGTTACAGTCTTTTGTCTTATTTTAAAACTGGAAAAATGTCTTTTTTGAATATATTTGGAGTAGTAGAAAAAAGAACCACGGAGTTAGATTAGAAGTTCCTTTTTGGAACTTCTTATGGAGAATATTGGATGACCGCTTCAACCTTCTGAAAAGTGCTCTTTGACAAGCTAGTTATTAAGGATTTTGTCATTAACATAAATTTGTCTCTATATATTTTTTTGTGCTCTAAGTATATTCTTAATTACTGGTGAGTAAAATTACCAAAATAAAGTGAGTTTGGAGGGGTATACAGAAAGTTAGGTTGTGTGCAGGAGGAGTTCTTTGAGGCAGAGGTATTGCCATGTCCTTTTCTGTGTACTGTCCTCTGCATAATTTCAATGTTCTTTCTGCATTCTTTTGCCCTTGCACTCTGTTAGGATTGCCAACGGGTGTGTGTTGACCGAGGTAAATGTAAATTACTTGCTGCCTGGTTTCATGTAGCATCTTGTTTTCCTTTCTTGAATCTTTGCTATGTTTAACAACCCTTTTAGAAAACTGCTTTTCCTGTAGCAGGGATTTAGGAGAGAGGGGATACACATCATAAATCGGGATGCTAATACTTCAGCTCTTTGGAGAGTTGCAGCATAGTTGCTGTTCCTTCCTCTCCTATGGGTCCTTCTGAAATTTTTGCAGAGTGCTGTGGATTTTCCTTCCCTGTTTCACTCCCTTTACTGTAATTCAACACTCAGATTTGTGTCTTTGCAGCTGAAAGGTTCTGGATGAGATATACTTTGCATGTCTGCTTTCTTTCTTTATTGCGGCTGCTTAACAACCTCTAGGGAGGTGCTGCTCCTCTTAAATCTGAGCTCTGTTGACCTAGGGAGAGCTAGAGCTTACGGCTGTAATGAAATCTTGGTGTCTTGTGCACTGTAGCAGAGCACTGTCTTTATAGGTAGGTGTAAGCTCAGCCCCAAGGCTACTCTTTAAGATCATTTCCAGTGACAGAATATCACACTTCATTGCTTATGGTGCCAGCAGATTGTTCCTTTGAGTTCATGTGCTGGCAGAAGTGTAGAGCTGTCCCAGTGTGTGCACTGGAGTTTGTGTTGATTGCAATCAGGAAGTTACTGAAGATTTGCTTGCGAAACCAATTTACCTGCCTTCCCAGCTTATATGAATTTATAAGGCTTCTTTGTTTCATTGTTCTGTGTTTTATTGTTTAGACATTGACCAGAATATGAAGATAGTGTTTTATTTGCTATTTTTTGTTTTTAAAAAATTGCTGCCTGAATTATACACTGTGTATTATAGAAATTGTAAATAAGTTAGCTGATTTTTTTGACTGCTTAAGTATTTTCTCTTTTAACTCATACTGAGCAGACTCCCATTCAATGGCCTTGTTTATGTGTCATGATCCACTTTTCTCACTTTTTTTCATGTCCCCATTTTAAATACAAACAAAATCAGAATGAGTCTCCAGAGTACTGAAAACAAACTTCATGTAAGGTGGCTCTACTTCACTTTTTCTGTACATTTCTATTGCTGCTTGTGGATGTTAAATGACATATAGTGGGTCTAAGGAATCATTTGAATAATGCCTTGGACAACTTTTGCAAACAGCCTGAATGTTTGCAAGAAGGTTAAAATAACAGTTATTTTAACTCTGGCTTTTTGTGTGTGTGTGCAAAGCAATGCTGCTAATGGACTTTCCCTCTTTTGCTGAAAGTTATAGGGAATTCCTGATGGCTTTATTCATTTTAAGAAGTTCTTGTTCATGTTTGCCAAAATCTTCGTGCAGCTAGAAGAAAGACATGATGATTGGAATGACTTTACCAGATACCAGTAAGAATTGATACTGAAAAATGAGAACAAGCTGTATGTCTTCATCCCAAGGACAGTTATTTTAAAGTGTTAAGATTTAGTTCTGAGCAGTTCACAGATCTGCTAGGTAGGATTAAGGATTGGGGAGGTATTTCTTAATATGAAATTTAAAATACTGATGCTATTTCAGCTCTGACTCAGAAACACCAGCTTTTTTTTGAGTAAGAGAAGATTGAGATCTAACTGCTCTCAGTTAATTATGTTACTCGGCTGTAAAATTTGTGTGAAAAGGGATAGTTTGCATGGAAGGAGCAGTGATGAAATGCAAGTGAGGTGTCTGATATCTTCACTTTTTATGAACTTGTATGTTTGCTTTATTGTAAATAAAAGTCTGCAGGTGGATTTCTATCTCTTACTGTGAAAACTTAGGTGGGAAGGGAGGATTCTTCTTACCTTTTATGCACTTAATTGAGGTGCTTTTCTTTCCCCTGCTACTATGTCAAAGGCTGACAATTGAGTAGTTTTACTTTATTTGCAGTTTGCTTGGTCTTAGACAAAAGTTCTTGCGCTACACCCAAATGCTCTTCTTCTTCCACTTCAGTAGTAGAATGAATTTACCCCTTCAGGGACTTTTGAATTGTAGTTTCTACTCTGTGTACTGGTATCAGGAAAACAATAATAGGGACAAGCCAGGAGTGACACTATTTTTCAAGTCAAGAGAAAGGCAATACGGTGCCTTTCAGTACTACTCTGCTTGCCTTTCAAGTGTAGCTGACTTCCCAGAGCTGAAGAGTGATTTATGTCTAGAAAATTTTTAGAATAGTGTTTTAAGGCAGAAGAGAATGTGATTTAGGTGTGTCTTGACAAGTTTAATTTTTGAAGTGAATGGGAATGGATGGTGACAGGATGAAGAGCAGGCTTAGGGATGTGGGGAAAAGTCTCAGGCTTGTTGAGATTGATGCGGGGAGAGGTGTAGCAGGTTTTAGGCTTGTCAGGCATCCATCGGGACAGTACTAATATATCCTGCCCAAAACAGCAGACAGATCTGTCTTGTGTCATCAGCAGAGCTCATTCAACAGCAGTTGGTTTTGAGTGTTACTTTTTTTTTTTGGTGTGTGCTTCCAGTCAAACCTCCACTGCCCAGATTCTGTATGGGGATGATAATGCTGGCAAGGAGAGGAACCCCTGAAACTTCTAATGCTCAGTACTCTTAATTGGATTATACAGCTGAGATCAGGGTCTTCCTCTGCATCTATGAAGAAAAGCAGTTTGAGGTTATACAGCCCTTTTCTTCATGGAAAACATCAAAGTAATTTAGAAATTTTTTATCAGTATCACATTAAAAAAAGCAGGATAACTGACTTGTAACTTTGCTAGTGATCACACAAAGTGTTGCTACCTGTATGATCATGCTGTGATTTTACTGTTGTTTTTTCTGTGTTTTGTTGAAGTTGATACAAAATATTTTGCCTCCATCCTCCAGCATAAAGCAAGTCTAACACATGTTTACTTTGTGTGACTTTATTAATAAAATTGCTTCTGGTTTAGAAAAGGCTTTTTGAAGAAGTGACTAATTAGAAGCAGCTTTGTGAAATAACCAGTATACGTACTACAGAGTGTCATTTTTTGATAGTTTGTCTCCATTGTCTGAATTTAGCAAAATGATCTGCTTTGCAGGTATCTTGGTCAGACATAGGAGGACTAGAAGATGTCAAGCTGAAATTGAAGCAGGCAATTGAATGGCCTCTCAAGCATCCCAACTCCTTTATCCGAATGGGGATTCAGCCTCCCAAAGGTGTGCTGCTTTATGGACCTCCTGGGTGCTCAAAAACAATGATAGCAAAAGCTTTGGCTCATGAAAGTGGCCTCAACTTCTTGGCAGTGAAGGTATGCAGTTTAGTTTTATATTTTCTTTACTCCTGTGTAACTGTTGATAATTTACCAATTTGCAGTGCGAGATGCTTGTAGCTCCTAGTATTTCTGATTATTCCAAATGTTGCAGGAAACATGTTGTAAGTATCAAGTGAAGTTTATGTTTTCTTATGAAAAACACTAGTACTTTCTTGTATGCTTAAAAAAAAAAAATTCCTACAGCACAAAAATGAAATTTGGATGGGTGGGTAAGCTGTGTAGTGACAATTTTTGGCATTATTTAAAATTGTTTTTAAAATGGAAATAATTATGTTCTTCAAGCAGTACAAATGAAATACAATTCAGGATTGTGGATAACTTCTGCTGTAATAATTACTTCCATGGAAATAATTGCATCTCTCACGTTCCTTTTCATTTGTCAGGAAAGTAACTTTCTTTTTTCTTAGTATTAATTTTTCATTGCAGATTTTCTTTGTCTGGTATGCCTTTTTTCAGGGGGAATAGTTTTATTTCATTGGTTTTTAGAAAATTTTGCAAAATTAGTTATATCTGGAGTATTGTGGGATGTTGTCTCATTCAGTATTAAGAAACACTTAAAATGTAAGAACATTTTCGGATTTCATTGCCTGTGAAATAGTGTAATTGATTACTGTGGCTTGTATGAAAAACATATGAATGGAAGTTACTTAATAGTAATACTGAGCTTCAATGCATAGGAAGGGGAAAAAAAGATAGTGATTCCACATGGGGTAGTCTTGCAGCTGTGTCAGAATGGTAATGAAGTGCAGGAGAAAACATTTGTTTAAGTATTTTAAAAGTATCTCCTCAGCAGTAGTATCACATCCTCTTGTCTGTTGACCATCTCTTTACTCACAAAGCCCTGTGTGTTGCTACTTTCTGCACAGCTTCGTTCTCTGCTGATCCTTTTAGGTGCACTGTAGCTCTGGATCTTGTCCTCTCTGGGAGTCGAGGCAGTTGTGTTGACCCCAAAGCCAGCAGCCCTTCGTTGGCTATGCTTCCTGCTGTTGCAGAAAGGCCTCTGGGTCATGGTCACATCAACAAGAGCAGCCTTGGGAACCTCAGCCCTTAAGAAACACTACCTATGCTGACTCTTCCATAAGAACAAAGTAGTTCTTCGTGTTTTAGAGTTACTGGTAAACAAGATTGCCTTTTCCTCTTGCTCAAAGCACTGACCCCTAAGAGGGTGGGAGAAAAAAGGTAGCAGTCTGGGAAAAAAAAACCCCAGTTAAAAATTAATATTTTTGCTATCTTATTTTCATCAGACATTTTTACTGATGCAGTTCATTGACCAAAAGTAATGCCAAATAGGAGGTATCTCAAGATACACTAGAATGACATAAATTTGTACAGTAATGCATCATTTCTTTGTGGTAGAGTTCTGGTGGTGCAAACCCTCCTGTCATTGACAAGCTACAGCAGAAGTGGCTGGCTTGGAGAAACTGGCTTTTATTCCCAGTTGGTTTAAAATCTCTTGGCCTGGAACTAGTTGAATATTCAGTGAACAGATGTTTCAAGCAGCACATCTCTGGAGTACATCCAGCCTTGGATAAGTTAACTCCAGGAAGGGCAAATAGCCCACATTCTCTAACTTTACATTTACTTCCTGGATAAAAAAGAACTTCCATCATAAATGTGTTAAACAGTATTGTTTGTAATTCAACAGGCATGAATTAATTTCCATTGCATATGTTCCTGCAATATATCTGAAGTAGATGAATATGTTAGGGGTTTTTTGTTTGGTTGGGATTTTTTGTGGGATTTTTATTTTCTGGCTTATAGTCCTATAAGTTTTTTCCTTCTCTACATTATGTCTCAATTATCCATACCTGGAACTGATACCAGGCTTTTGGAAATGGAAGCATGTTTCTTGATAGTTTACTTTTCAGACTTGCATTTCCTTTCCAGTCTCTCCTGCTCAAAATAAATAATTTTGATGAAAAGTGTTTGCTGTACTGCCAGTAGGATACGTATATTTGTTTGGGATAGTTCAGGTGGCTGAGGTTCTTGGGTCCTTCTTGGGAATGAACTGTAGGAGTAACCCTAGCTATGGGAGCCAGCTGCTGGATACTCTCACTTCCCGTGTCTGAAACCTGAGAGGAAATCAAAGTACATTATGTGCAGTGCTTGCTTGGTCCAGTGATTTTTTGAAGTTGGACCTGCTATGTATGCATGCTACATTAAGATACATGGACACTTACTGTGTCTATGTAAGTGTCCTTCAACAAGTGCTGAATGTACTTGACTGAGTTGTCTGTCCTGCTTGAGTGCAGCATCCCTGCCTCAGCCTGGCTCCAGAAAGACTTTGCAATGTTTTCTGGATTTGCCTATGTGATGCCTGTGCAGTTTGGACAGCTGGCTCTGTTAAATGAAGTACTCTAGCTAGGTGATATGTCATCTGTTAAATTGTGACATTTGCATGTGTCTTAAGCACAGCTGGTTGTCAGAATGCTGTATGAAGAATGGTTAGAACAGCACAGGTTCCAGCCCACATCTGACTTAGAACATTTGGAAGATGGGCGAAGTCCAGATGTAATTTCTGGGCAAGGGAGCTGAAGAAAATAACATGATAAGATATGTTTGACATTGTATCCTGTTCTCTCCTGAAATCTATTGTGGGGTTTGAATGGTTGGTGTTAGAATAAATGTGGCCCTTTTGTAAACGTGCTCTTTGATATTTGGCCAGAACTTTTTATAGTTATATTTTCACCAAGTTTGGTGACCTTTTGCTTTTCCAGAGAAAAGAAGTTGTTTGGTTGCTTTACAAAGGAATTATGCATGTAATTCCTAAGGGAAATAGTTTATTTTTATTCTTTCAGTCGGCTTTCTTCATCTTTAGTACAATATATCTGCTAAATTTACTGGAGAGGAGATGAGAATGACTCTTCTCCAGCCTCCCACCACACCTTGTTTTAAATCTTTTTCACCATTGAAGCTTCTCAAGGTTTCGATTATTCTCCACCAGCTCCCCCCAAACCTCTCCTACAAAAAGACAACTAAATTGACTTCCTAAGGATTTTCAGTGTTCTGCAGTCATGAATGCATGCAAGTGTAAGACTATGTGAAGGAATGAATTAGGCTAATTTTTTTCATTTTCCCCAACTGAACATTGATCTTGACTGATCAAAAGTATTGATCTGGTTGATTTCCTAGTCCAGTCGGACTTCTGTGTGCTTTTTTGCTCCTTCATACTTTTGTGCTCACCCCAAGGTTTCTAATTTTATTCTGCAATGTATTTTATGCATTTCTTTATTAATAGGAAAAGAAAATTGTATACAGTTATCAGTTCTATCAGTATTAATAGAATGAGGGATGTAATTTTCAACTTCCACCAGGCTGATGATACCTCTTCATTACATACAATTGAATTTCATTTCATTTTTATTTTATTGAATTTTTAGGAAATTCTGTATTGTTGTGTTGTGCTACAAATGTAATGAGTATTAGTTTTGTTCATGGATTTCCTCTTGCCTTTCTGGGAAGCAACTTGCAGAGAATCTCTGTGGATTGTTTTTCCTCTCTTATTATTGTGGTGTGTAATTCATTTTAGTACTGAGTAAGAAAATCTTTGGTTTTTTGGATCTCACCTATTGCAAAATGAATGCTGAAATTTACTCTGATGTTGTCAGGCTGGGAGGCACGATCGTAGTACCTGATGAACTTTATCACCCTGTTATAATGTGTTCCTTAGCTGATAGTCCTTTAAGGACCATGGGGATTGGAAAATCCTTTTACCCCTTCAGTTGCCCATAGATCCAGGATGCTGCAAACCAGAGAGGATGCATGTTTATGATGGTATCTGTGATGTGTTATCTTATACTTACTCAGCTGAAACCAAAGGAAGACTTCCTGCTAATTTCAGAATTATATCAACAGGGAACACTGAGTTCTGGTTTATGTCCAACAGGCTGATTACCTGAGTTTACAAAATGAATTACAGGAAAAATTATGTTGCTTCTATGGTTTTGGAAGCATCATTTTTCCTCTTGCTGCTTAGTGCTTTTTAATATAATCTGTAAGAAATCAAAACTAAGGTAACAACTTGGTGACAAAAAAGAGCTTAAATTTTGAAAAAATTCAGATGCTGAAAAGTTAACCCCCTTGGAATACAGCTAAGATGCAATAATTGGTAAACAAATTTTAATTGTACTGTAAACATGATGAAACAGTTGTTAAAAAACCAAAATGCCAACAACCAGAACCAAGCCCCAAAAGACTAAAAAGCAAACAACAAACCAAAACAAGCCCACCCATGGAATTAAGAAGTTTTTAAGGACATTAACACCAAGCAAACCACTGGTGCGGATGATGTATACTATACTGCTATAAAATATTATTTGCATTGGTTAGGAGCTCCAACTCTGGTATGGGAAAAACCCCAAAGGTTAGAAAATATTTCTGACATTTAACGTATTATTACTTAACAGCTTGGGCTGAAGAAGTCTTTTATTAATTAGCAGTAATTACAAAAATGTACACTATTCTTAGAGCTCTGACTTCACCTTGGCTTGATTTAACTTCCTGTATCATCCTGCAGATGCTTTTTGTACCACTCTCCATGCTTGACATGTGCTTAAGTTTAGTTTGTCATCTGGGTCAATTGTGTCAAAATATTTTCCAATGGAAGTTTCCTCTGCTTTTCCCTTCAGCTCATGGCTATGGCAGCTCAGACAGATTCAAGAGGCTCAGAAAAGCTGACTGCTTTGCTTAGGGAGAACTGTCACTGAATTTTTAGTTTAGCCTTCTGATGGGTATTTCATTGAGCAGAAGCATGAAATAAGAAAGGCTGGTGGCTGTCTTAAGCTAAGCAAATATTTTAAGATGAAAAATTAAGAAATATTGTGGCTTTATGAAAAACTGGAAAATATTTGATACAACTTCCAAAAAGAACTAATAGGTGCAGTATCTCATTTGTTAATTAGCAGGTTGTGAAACTAACTAGTAGTTGACAAATTTGTAAGGGTAACAACTTGAGATGTTTGAACAGTTTTAATCTTCAAGCTGTCTGCATGTTTTGCTTATTGAAAAATAAAATAAGGCACTCATCTTTCCATAAGCTTCTCAGAAATGAGCATACAAACAAAGTGATTTGATGGTAATTCCCTGTCTGAGTTACTTTTTAAGATTTTTAATAGCACTTTGTTTCTCTCTCTCTTCAAGTTACAATTGGGATATAAGTGGCAATTGCAGAACTGGACGTTGCAGGAGGGGTGAAGAGGCAGCAGCTGGTTAGCTTTTGCAGCTTGAGTGGCTAATTTTGTGTCCTCATGTGATGTAACTTTTGATCCCTTGTGGACAATTCCCCAGTGGTGCCAATTCTGGTCCTAGACAGTGTACAGATGACAGCTGTTTAGCGTGTAGCTGAAAGTATGTCAGTGAAGATGACTAGTAGACGAGGACATCTCTTTTTATGAGGAAAGGCTGAGGGGCTTGGGACTTTTTAGCCTGGTTAAAAAAGAAGACTGAGGGAGCATCATAGTGATGCTTATGAATACTTAAGGAGTGCGTGTCTGGAGAGTGGGACTAGTCTTTTTTCAGTGGTACTCAGAAACAGGACAACAGGTAATAAAGCACAAATTTGAACCTAGGAAGTTTCATCTAAACATGAGGAGGAACTTGTTTAATTTAAGGGTGGCAGAGCACTGGAATAGGCTGCCCAGAGAGTTAGTGTAGTCTCCTTCTCTGCAGTCATTAAATACCCTCCTGCTGCACATGAACCTTCTCTGGCAGGGAGGTTAGATTAGATGATCTCAAGAGGTCCCTTCCAATCCTATCATTCTATTCCATGAATAGGAATGGGTGCTGAAAATCTGTGATGAATGGAAATTACTTGTGAAGGGATTTCTCTGTGGATGAGGCAGACGAGTAGGATGGGTGACTTGGGGATCTGCTTCAACCAATCACAACAGAGCTTCGCCTCTGACTTGGTACTGCTGTGCCTGTGCACTTCATAAAAATGCAAATTTGAGTGGCAGCTGTACCCTGGTACCGAAGAGGGCCTTCTCTGAAGGCACTGGAACATGGTCTGAATTTAATTAAATGTTTCTAGTCAGTTCACTCCACCTTACAAATACTGGCTTCTGTTGCTGTGTAAAGAAGTCTCAAATGGTTGTCATTAAAATTAGATAACAAGGCAAATGGCAAACAAGTGAATTTCGAGGCATGCCAGTACGGAAAAGCCGATATTATATTTGCCTTTGCAGTTTGACTATGCTGCTTTTTGCAGCTTCACTGCAAGGATTGAGGATAGCAATCTTTTGACAGCTTTAGATATCTCAGAGACCACAAGCACCTGTTGAAACTGAGTTTTTTTAAAACACCAGACAGGTGTCAACGAGGTTTTATGACTCTCTGAATGCAGGGCAGAGGAAGTGAATAAAATGGTGCATGGTGCTCTACCTGGAGTTTACTTGGTCTGAGAAGCTGGGTGTCATGCCTACTAAATCATTAAAGAGCCTTGAAAGAAGTAGGATTTATTCTTAACAAGCAAATAAAATGCATTTTCTGAGCTAATATTTTTCTATGTAGCATAACCGATTGCCAAATCACACATGTACAACCTTTGCATTAGAAATATCCTTACTGCTAAAATAAAGGAAGTTTCACTGTTAATCTTGTTAACTCTCCTTTAGCCAGACTGAGTCAGATGTTGCTTTAGTTTGACCATGGCAGGGATAGAGGAGCATTTTGCTGTTGAGATTGCAGTACCAAAAGTAATGTCGGAACTTCTTCCAATTCAGTTAATTTTTTATTGTAGATTGTCTCATCTGCATTGTTATGGAAATGGAAAGAATTGAGGGAAAAAAAAAAAAAAAAAGAGAAGCCAAAATTAACTCCATTTAACTCCATGATGTACTGGTAGGTGTGGGATCAAGCCTTGCTCCTCTGAGAAAGATGTCTACTCCGATCCCCCAGGCTGATGAGAAATTAGCACATCACAATACAGTGCACTGCATCTGTGATGCAGATGCCTGTCTATCCAAATCAGTTGGGGTGAATGTGTACCTCAGATGCAGATGTCTGAGTGTGGGCAGTGAGCATTGCCCTAAGTACACATTGTGAACAGCTGAAAACTAATTTTGGCACCCTTTCTCTTTTTTTTGTCCATTTCTTTATTTTTTTTATTTTTGAGATTCACAGTGCAGAACTCAGTTTCCAGAGACTTCATTTGAGATAAAATATTAATTATAACTGATATTTAATGTCTCTGATAATTTTATTTTAAACATGGCAAAGAAGAAATTGCGCATTATCTATTGTAGAGATGAAACCTGTAGGGTATTATATGAATTCTATAATAAATTGTAATAAAAAAATGAATTGTACTTGATGGCTAACCTAGCATAGTCCGGTGTTAGAGTCCAGAACCTGCATGTGAATATTCTTGAAGAGAGCAGACAGAGCTCTCTGGCAGAAGTGCATAATTTAGCTGATTGTAAGTAATAATAAAAATTTATAAACAGAGGCATGTCACCATAATTAAATTTACTATCAGTTAAAAGTCACTCTCCAATATTTTTAGATTTAAAAAATCTGCAAGTAGTTTTAAGCACTGTTTAGAAATATTACCTATACTCTTTAACTTCAGGGGTACCAGATGTTTCTCTTGCAATATAAAAACAGTTTGAGAACTTCTGTCTAACCATGTATGCACAAGTTTGTTCCATGTTACAGCCTATATACAGGAGTTTTATCTTTTGTGCAGTTAATCTTTTGGGAGCCTATTCTAATAATATTTTATTTGCAAGGAATTTTCCTTTTTTTTTGCTTAATTATTTTGCTTCAGAGGATAAAAATCCACACCCAATTCAACCATAAACAAGTGGAGGAACTCATGATACCAAGGGAGAAGTATCTCGTAAACAAGGATGGGATAGTCTTTAAACAGAACATAGCTGGAAACTCTACTTTGACACTGAATAAACAAAGCTCAGCAGTATACACTGAGCCTGAACTGGCAGATTTTGTTTTTAGTCTTGATTGCAACTCACAAATTATATGCTTATATGCATAGCTACACTAAAACTGCTTCTACCAATTTCCTGCTCCAAGTCTTTTTTTCTGGTTCTGGAATCACAAGGCAAATTATTAGAAGGAACGGGTTTTATTTCTTTGTCCCCTCCTATGAAGGAGGTCTTCTTGAAGAAGAGAACAGAGCATTGCATCATTAAACTGGGCCATTTGTTACTATCCCCACTTGGTTAGTATATCCACAGCTCTTAAAGGAATAATTACTCTCACCTCTGGGCCAAAAATGCTGTTTTAGCAAATGTCAGCTTGTGGACTAAGTTGGGCTCATGTAATTTGATTTTTTTCAAGCATCAGAAAACCATTGAATAATAATAGAAAAACCTCATATCTCTTGAGTGACTTCCAACTAAAATGAGAAAGTGAGCTCTTGGAAAGTTGGCAACCACATCAGCTGTCAGCAGATGACATCGTAGTGTCCTGCAGACTGCCTGTCATGCAGTTCTGTCTTTTGAAAGTGCTGCCATCTTTCTTGGCTAAATATCAGGGTGAGGGAAAGGTTCAGCCCAGGTGGGACCAAAGCTAAACCAGTTCAGTTTCTACATCCAGCTTCTTTTGAGTATTTCTAGTTTTTGTGTTGTGGTTTTAAGTGTTTGCATGAGGTGGAATGTCTAACAATCCCCGCTCTTCTTTGAGGGCTTTCCCTTACTTTGGAGTTTTTTCCTTTATTGCCATGTATAATAAAGAGTTCCAAGGTGCTTGCAGAAAAACCCATGGTTCTGGCAGTTTTGGTATGACCCAAGAGTGGTAAACGAGGTGACCTGCAAGTCAATTTTTATGAAAATTCATTATGAAGAATCATGAAAGACATGAATACATATTGGTCTTTTGTGTAGCAGTTTAATGGAGAGAAAAATGGTGAAAAACAATGTCAAAGCTTGCAGCAAAACCATTCATTGAAAGTAATTATATTTGGAAACATTTTAAATGGTATTTACTGCTTTGATGTTGCCTTGATCATATTTTAATGTTAAATTAAATATAAAAATACAAGCATCTGAAATTACACTGTTCCATAAAGCTCAAAGAGACTAGTTTGGATTTAAGTATCCTTTTGCTCAGACCAAGGAACAGAGAATGTTGGGTTATTTGATTTGGTCATTCTAGAGGCGTACACCACTTGAACTGATGCATATGATGTTGGCTTCTATGAGAATACTGATGTGAATGAAAACTGCTTCTGAGAATAAGGGCATGAAATTGAAGGCCCATGGGCATTCAGATGCACCGAGTGTGATGAATGGGAAGGGCCCAGAGCAGCTGTGTACTGTCTCTTTGAGCTGTGACCCTGTTCTCCACGAACACCTTGTATGCTCCTTGTGTTTGAATATTTCTCTTTCCGTGCAGGTATCCAAGAGGCTCAAATTTTGAACTGGAAAACCTGCAGGTGATGCTTTAGCTACTGCAGCAGCTGCTTTAAGGGTGTATGTTGATGAAAGGAGGCAATGCTAATTGCATCCTTTACATTTCCTACAGGCAAGGCACGCAGTGCTTTTCTTCCAGGCAATATGATTGCTTTTATTTATATGGTACACTAGGTCTGGCTGATGCAGTGTCTCATGTAGTCCTGGGAAGCTCTGAAAATAAATAAATAAAATAGTGGCATAGTCTGGATGCTTTGTTGATAACAACTTGTGCTTTTCTGTTTAGGGTGTATGTTTTTTTCATACATACATGCTCAGTTTTTGATAGTGCCAGTATTGGGGTAATCTTAGTGCCTTAACTGTTATCGCCAAGGTGAATACAAGTTTGGAGGCTGCAAAAAAACAGTGTGCTGCATTCTCCTTCACCCAACTCTGCCCTGGTGAGACCACATCTGGAATATTGTGTCCAGTTTTGGGGCCCTTAGTTCAAGAAGGACAGGGAGCTGCTTGAGAGAGTCTAGTGCAGAGCCTCGAAGATGATGAAGGGATTGGAACATTTCCCTTGTGAGGAAATGCTGAGGGAACTGCATCTCTTTAGCTTGGAGGAGACTGAGGGGTGACATTAATGTTTGTAAATGTGTAAAGGGTGAGTGTCAGGAGGATGGAGCCAGGCTGTGCTCAGTGAACTCCAGTGATAGGACAAGGGGCAGTGGGGGCAAGCTGGAACATAGAAGGTTCCACAGAAATAAAAGAAAAAACTTTTTCACATTGAGGGTGACAGAACACTGGAACAGGCTACCCAGAGAGGTTGTGGAGTCTCCCTCTATGGAGACATTCAAAACCCATCTGGATGTTTTCCTGTGTGACCAGATCTAATATTCCTGCTTCAGAAGGGGGATTGAACTATATGATCTTTAGAGGTTCCTTTCAATCTGTGGTTTTTAGATCCACTGATCTGTGTTCAGGCCATGCTGTTCAATGGGAGGTTGTAACAGAAATTCTGTTGCTGCCAATGTATAAATGTCATCTAACACACGTTCTTAATTCTAACATACCTGCTGTTTAAAGCTTCCTTACTGCTCTGAGCTGAGTGCTACCTCAGGGTACTTGCAGCTGTGAAGTATAGGAAGGTTGTTCATTTTCTGACTGTGAAGAAAGATGTAGTTTCTGCTGGTGAACTTATGAGGACACCTGTTCCCTAGAAAACAGATGGAAGCCACTGGCTTTCTTTGTTCAGGGCAGGGAGTAATCATTGTTGGTTGTGGTCGTAGGTCAGTGTTAATGCAAACCAGGCTGAAGTCAGTAAGTCATTATCCAATTCCATGAGAATCTTAGTCCCATTGGAAAGCATAATTTAAGCAGCCTATCCTACAGGCTACAGCAGAACAGAAAATACACTGTGAATTCTCCATTGTTTTATATTTATAATTGTAAGTGCTTGTTCAAGACTTAATGCTTTGTCCCCTTGGTCTGTTCCTAGTGAACAAGGCCGTGAGTGTCCACAGGCACTGCAGCAGCTGGCACTATTAATCCTGCTTGGGAGATAGAAGGAGGAATGCTGATGAGCTCAAGACACTGAACAGCTTTCTCTCTGGGGACACAGCTCCTTGTGAATGGGTTTCAGGTGTGCTGCTATGGCAGCTTCTTTTTTCTGGACCTGCAAACTGTCAAGTTCAAAGAATCACTGTTAAATATCTGTTTATAAATCACTGTTTTGATGCTTAGCTAGACAGGATGAATGTTGAGAGTGCAAATAAATACTTTTCTCTAATTGATCATTGTGGCTGATTTGCAACCTCCTTGTTTCTATGGTTGAGATAATTGTTTTTAAGCACCTCAGATGTTTATTTCTCAAGGAAGTACTAGGAAGGCACAGTGGTGAGAAGGGAACCTGCATGCATAGTTGCATGCCCAGTGCTGTTACAAATAGAGGAAAACTTGGTGCAGGTAGAAGCTAAATCTCAAAATGCACAAATAGGGCTTGCAAATAGCGAATTATCAAAATTCCTTGTAACAGAGCAAGGAATCAGTAACACTGGTACATCTCTGAATAATTTTGTATGCAAATACAATGTGCTTTTTAAGCTTTTTTTTTTTTTTAAATTTTGCAGGGACCTGAGCTGATGAATAAATATGTTGGTGAGTCTGAACGTGCAGTGAGAGAGGTAAGAAAGGGCAAGATATACTTCATGTTGTATGTTAAGCTTAGCATTCAAATTCTTCCCTGCTTAGAAGGTTACCTTTAAAGTTTCCAGACAAACTCCTCCTAGCTTACATTTTAAAAAGAAAAATGCAGAAGGTATATTTTATGCTGTTTAATTTCCTCTTGCATCAGCTTAGTTATGCATGTCAAGTTTGGGATCCAAGTAGCAGCTTTCACTATAAACCTGCATCATGCAATATGATGAGTAACTTTGGAAAGGTCTAGCTTTTAAAACAAAGACTGCAAGACTTATGCCTGTTCTGTGATGCACTGTAGCTTTTGAGGTGTGCAGAGGATGACAGCATTCTATAAAAAATATTCAATCTCTTAAAACTGAGCATTTAATCGTTGTTTTTCTAGATCTTCAGAAAAGCCAGAGCAGTGTCTCCTTCAATTCTATTCTTTGATGAAATAGATGCCTTAGCAGTGGAAAGGGGAAAGTAAGTAATCTTGTTACAAAAATCACAGATACTATTTCTTGATGGATTGCTCTTAGGTTGTGCAGTCACCAGCATATTGCCTTTTTACAATTATTTGTTTAAATATATTCCACATACAGAAGGATAGCATTTGTGTCTTCTACTCAAGCATATTTAACTTGGCATAGCAGGTAAGCTAATGGAGTTTCTCCTTTTTCTTCTCATTAGCAAGAATTATTCTACTGATTCTCATGCCCTTTGGCTGTTTTCTGTGGTTTTAAATGCATTTATTTCCAGTAACTAACTCCTTTATTTTCCAGGGGTTGTTACACTGGCCTAATGTAGTGTTTCAATCAAGCATAAAATATCATGTGCTATATAGCATGTATTTCCAAGACTGCTCATATGCCTAAAATTGCACTTACATTTAAATATTTTTTCAGTCTGGGAAAAGCCTCATTAACACTTAGATCCTTTCGTATGTGATGTTGCAAAGAGATTACTGTGTGAGCAGATAATATTTTCTTTTAATATCCTGCTTTGTGGTGATTCTGAGAGATGTTTAGTGCTTGTCTCAAGGAGGATTGTAGCCAGTTTCTGTTGCCGCTATTGTACTTAAGTTTTGACAGGCTCTGTAAGTGCCTATCTGACTGGGAGGGGTACCTTCTTGTAAAATACGATTAGTTGTGAATGAAGTACTTTTTTCTGTGTTGATTTGTGTGACAAACTATTGAATATGTGTAAGCAGAAATTTATTTCTCCAGTTTAAAAGCACATCTCAGCTGCATAATATATCCAGAAAAGAAACTACTTCAGCATCCATACAGTTTCCATTGTATTGCGAAAGGGCCATCTGTATCTGCAGGTAAAATGTGTCATTCTGACTTTTCAGTGAGATAAAGAATTGCTTACATTATAGGAGGTGGCATGGTGTGCAGAATAGAGCCCCATGAAATTTCCAAGGAATGAACACATTTTATGTTGAAAACGCAAGATCTCATAGAAGATGTTGTCACCAATATCCTTCTCATATGCAATGTATGCAAATATGAAGTCTGTAAGCTTCCTAGAGATGCTGGCCACCCTGTGGTATACACTGAAACACCTGCTGGCTTAGCTACAGTAAAGAAGTTGCAAAAACATGTCCCAGAAACAGGCCGGTAGCGGGAAGGAGTAAAAATGTCTTCCCCTGCTGCAGGTCTTAATGTATTCAGCTTTCAGAAAGCTAAATATGTTTCTTTTCATCAAGAGAAAGCATTTTTGAAAAAAGAGCTATAGTAAATTTCAATCAGCCTTTTCATACAGTGCTGCAGAGGTGCTGAAGTTTGTTTGCTTGCTTTATTCTTTTAGGGAGTAAACAACCCGATTTTAACCTTACTTGGAACTGTCTGTGGGGGGTAGTAGGCCTGGCACAGCTTGTTGAAGAATGTGGTATGACCTGCTGCAGTGGTGTTGTGCTGGAGACATCTGGTTTTGGAGCATTAAAAAGAACTGGGTGGGACACACAAATATTTCATTGTCTAATCTGAACCAGATGGGAGGTAAAATATGTAGCAGAGTTCTCATAAAATTCATCTGAAATTAAATGGTGTAGGAAACCAGACAAGGCACTTTTTAGAATTGAGCTTTTTTTTACACGCTGCCTGTGCACAGTAGGAATTTGTAAATGCATTAGTGATGCTAATGATTTGTTGCCTCTGGAGATCCATTTCCTGTACTATTTCTAACCATACTAAGTTTTCAAGGAAACACCTGTTTACATTGTCTCCCAATTCCCTCTGTTGGTTGAATAAGTTTTCTCTGCCTTGGCAGTGAAAATCAGTGTGTGATGCAGTTATGTGTTTTTCCCTCTCAGTTAAAATCGTTGTTAGGATGCTATGGGCTTTGTGCAGAATGTGCAGCATCCCGAATCTCCAGATACATGACCTCTCCTGATCCTAATGAGACATTTTCAGAGATAGAAGCCTGAAGTTGTGAGAATAGTTTTATGCCTGATTCAGATCTGGAATACAAATGTTGAAATAAAAAGACATGCTGGCTAATGCTCTTCAAAGCCCTTTACTCAGTATTTCTTAACCCATTATTACTTGCTTAGAGTTGCGTGAAGTATTTGGGTTTAAATCACAAATGTTAAATTGAGATCACTAAAGAATCCTTTCTTTGTCAGCAGGCCATAACACACTAATAGACTTTATAATTAATTCTAATACAAGCAGATCAAGGAAGCTAAGGAAAAGAGACAGCATTTTATTATATATACCCAAGCCAAATTGTAGTTTTGTTTTACTAAATGTGTGTGTTTATTTGTTACAAGAAATAGCACTTTGAAATGAGCAAAAATTATATTAGTTTGCATTGTTCAGTATCAGATATTATTTCTTATACAGCCTGCTTAGAAGTCACATATGTTTTATCTATATGAATTCAACGCCTGCATTTTTCTTCTTGTAAGCCCCTCTCTCAATTTTGCACAGAGGCAACAAAATAATGAATTTGTATTAATTCAAAATGTGGCCTGGATACGTGCCAACCTCAATGAGAAATTACAAAAATATGATCCTGCTCCTCTGAAGAAAACCAGTTCAGTGTAAGGTGAAGCTGCCTGAATGAGCAAGTCTGGAGATCCTTTATGCAAAAAGATGAGAGCATGATTCTGAATGGACTTGAGTTTCCAGAGAGGTAGTGAAGACAGATAAGGATAACTTGAACCATATTAATTTCTTCATTTTCTTCCGTTTCACTGCCCTTCTAGTGCTCCTGGAAGATTTTCCATCCTGTCTGGTTTATTTTGAAATGTTAGAAGTTTAGAGATAATTCAATATAAAAGAAATAGGGGCTGATTGAACTGACTATAAAGAGGGAGACATTTGGTTATAACTGATTATAAAGAATAGATGATAAACCTGCAGAAGAAAAGATGGTAGAAGATCAGAGGTGTCACCATGAATGAGATTTGAATTTCCTACTTATTTTGAGTAGGAAAAATTATTAGGATTGGAAAAAAGAATCTGCAAATCAGAAAGGCTTTTGGTGGAGAAGTGAGTTATTCACATGGGAAACACTCCAGCATCCTAGCACTTGACATCTTTCAAACAAATCTGACATTTCACTGATTAATGTGCTGCAGGGAACAGTTGTGTACAAGGAGAGGTGAATTACGTGATGCACGGAGTCTTTTCCACTGCTCTGTGGTTCTAATTAACTTTTGCTTCCATGGCAAGTGTGGGTTTTTTTCTCATTACTTTTGAAAGATATCATTGTGACTTTTTGTAGGACAGATTGCTCTGAAGCGAGACCTTCAGGGCTGATCCAGATATAGCAGTGCATGAGGAGGAAATTTTGATTTGCAGTAATCCCTTGCCCAGAAAAAGCTTGAGAAGCTCTACAAATTGCAGAGCTGCAGGGAGTTATGGGTACTTGTTATTCCTCAGTATCCTGACAACGTAAAACCTAATTCTTCTTGCCATTAGAGGTTGCCAAGAAATGGCTTGGTGATTGGACTTGAAAGTGATGAATGAACATGGTTGCCTCTAAAATCAACACAGACAGTCTATTTGCTGAACTTCTGAAATCCCTGTGCTTTGGAAATTGGACATTATTTACATAAATAGGATTTTTAGGATTTTTGTGTAACAGACATATTTGTTCCTTTTCTTGTTTTTCAGAAGGAAAGCATTTTCCTCTTTAACTGCAAAGTGTTGTAATGTAAGATGGGAAATGTGGTAGACTGATGAGAGAGACACTGATAAATTCCATTTTCCAAGGGGAAAGAACAAGAAGAAAGACAAGGGAAAAAAGTGGTACCTTGTATTTAACTCATGGAGACCAAAACAATTTGGTAGATGTATGATGGTAACCTTTTCAGAGTAAGGGTAGATGAAGAGAAAGGATATTAATACCATTCCCCTAAAACTAGAATGTGACGGTGCTTTTAGGGGGAGTTATGCTATCCTGTCTGCTGGGGGGGAGGATAGATACATTTCCAAACCATAAGGCTCAGAACTTCTGAAAGATGTACTATTTTCACTTCAGGTATTAAAATATTTGCTGTCTCAATTTTTGAGGCCCTTAGGCTTCTAAGTGAAGCAACTTCTCTGCATTGTGCCACCTCTGCTTTTAATAGAGACTGTGATAAATATTCTATTTTTAAACCAAGCTCTTTGTCTTTCTGGAATGTCTTAGGACATATTTATACAGTACAATTTAGCATATTTCACTCTGTACAGTTGAACATGCCTTAGCATTTTTGTACTTTTACAGATTCACTCTTTTCATGGCAGAGGTCAATGCATTGCTTGCTAGCAATGAAACCCACAGGCTGGAGCCTGTGGGTCAGAGTGAAGTGGCATTAGGATAGATGTTCCCAGCAGTAAACTAGCTTGCACAGCGTAAATTACCAGTAGTAGAGTTGGAGGGAGTATTGGAAGAAACTTAACAAACAATACACAAAAGAAATGGAGTTTCCAAGTCCCTGTCCAAATAGAAGGCTTGGTCAGGCAGGAGCTTTGTATTTTTGGCTTATGTTGGCACTTTTTGTCCCAGACTATCAACTGATTCCCTGCAATATTTGAGTTGTGTTTAGAAGTGACAGTGAGGTGAGGCATTCACACAATCACAGAATATCAGAGTTTGGAAGGGACCTCAAGAGATCATCTAGTTCAATCTCCCTACCATAGCAGGAACACCTAGACCAGGTCACACAGGAAACATTCTAAACTCTTGTGACTGCTATCTGAATTCTTCAAAGTTTTGAAATTTGGTATTCAAATAGAAGTGTTGTCTGGGAAAAAAAAGCTGTGTGTCCAGGGCCAGCTTTCTATTTTAGTCCTAGCAGAAGGTGAAAGAGTAAAGTTTTTAATGATTTAGTTCCATGATAAACCCTGTAATTTACTTTGGAGCAGCAGTTTCCAAAAGTAGCATTAGCCGTGGTTTGTATGTACAAATGGTAAATATCTGCAGTCTCTTTAATTTTAAAACAGAACTCATTAGCACTTCTGATCTAGTAAGAATCCTTTATCATAATATACTACACATTGATGTTTCATCCTTTTTGTTTAAAAAAACACAGAAGTCCATAACTTTGCTAACCTGTATTATAATCCAGACATTTGAAGTCAGTAGAGACCTTCATTTGCATTAGTGGAAGCAGGACTGGATCTGTACACCCTTTTGTTGAATACATTCAAGCACATGGATTAAAAGCACAGCGTTCAGATGGGCTAATCAAGTCTGTTAATACCAATGTGTTCTGCAGTCCTTGGAAGCACTGTGGCGAAGTTGATTGGCATCAACATGCTTCAACCAGAGACATGAACTTGAGCATCAGTCATGATGCCTGTTAGAGGCTTGGTTGAAATGGGTACCAGGACTAGAGGGATAGGATGCAGGCATACTTGGTGACCATTTCAATTCCCAGTATGATACTGGCTATGGGAAAAGGTGAGCTTGTTCTCACTAAATAGGCCCTAGCAGGCTATAACTGTCTGTTGGGTTAGGGCTGTAACGATTGAAGATCTCATTTATTTAGTAATTTTTAAATTAAATACAAGGGGAACAGAAATGAGACTAAGTTCAGACGAAAGCAAATATTTTTTACATAATATTGTTATAATGAGATGAAATCTAGTCTACTTAGTTACTTCTAGGGCTATAGTACTTCCAACTTAAATGGTACTTGCTTCACTGATAAACATGATTGATTATGATTTTCAACTTGATTAACATCCAGGAATGCGCAGAAGAGAAAATACTGAGGAAAACAGAATGAAAGGAAATGGGAAGTTTACTGCACATCAAGTGTGTGTCTGGGTTTATTTTAAAGGCAAAGTTAGTGTTAATAGAAGAAGAACTCAACATTAGCATCCTTCCTGTTTCAGCTAGGCAGTGTTAGGACTGGATGAAAGCAATGTTTAACATCCATCTTTTGTGGACATGTGTCTGGAATTAGTTGCAGGCAGATGGAAATGGATGATGGATCACCATCTAGGTACCTAAGGATTTGGAGATGTGCTTGGGGAAACCCCTCTGGAAGAAAGCCTGTTGATTCCAAACCCATTTCAAACTGCCTCCTTTCCTCTTTTTCTCTCCTTTCAATGTGTCTCATTGTTCTTAGCCTCCTGCATTAACTCCTTGAAGATGCAATAATGAGAAGTTTGGGCAAGTGGAAGAGGCTGGTTGCATGATTGTGGTGGATAATTAGGATGTTTTTGCCGTGTCCTGCAACCCATTTGTTTCTAAGTCACCGGCTGAGAGCTGAGCAGTCATTCCTGATTTCACAAAGCTTTCTCTTTTAGTAAAACTTGCTTAGAGGCTGTAGGCTGCTCAAAGAGTTAATTAATTTTTTTAATGTTTTTATAGTATCTTAAAAATTTAAATTATATGAATTGCACATAATCAGTGAATTGATGCTTGGCAAAACACCATTCTGGCTTGGAGGTGATCGTAAAGCTACATGTTCTACCCAGTCTCTGAATTTCTCAGACTTCACCACAAAAATTTCCCTGGAGATTTTCCTTTTGTAGTACTGGAATTTTGCTCTTGAGGAACATGGAAGATGTTCCTCAACATAGTAGGTAGTAGCTGATACAGGTGCATAGAGAGTATGATGGCTTCTAATTGTAGTGCTGATGGAAGAAAGGATTTAGGAAAAACTCAGAAAGACGATAATCCGATGACAAAGGCAGAAAAACTCCCTCCTATGGGTAAAGTTTCTCATCTTAGCTCTGAAAGGCTTAAATTTTTGGTTTTTCACTTCTTTTTTAAAATGAATGACCAAATAATTTAACTGCTAGCATGCAAGATTTGCATGCTCTATATCTCTCTTAGACTTTTTAATAATATCCCATCCTGTGGTATCTAGAGGTCTGAATTAGTAGTATGCATTGAAGTTGCACTGTACACATGCCAAAGGGAATTTGGCCCAATGCTTTCATAAATTAGATCTAGATATGCTTACTATGCTTTCTGTTTTATGAATTACTTTTTGTGAGTGCTGCTACGTAGAAAATTGTGGGTGATGGTTTTGCAGCTCAAAACAGGAATTTTGCTTGTAAGCAAAAATAAGCAAGTCATCTAAAAGATGATGTGATTTTGACAGAGGAGAGGGGAAACTACCATAGGGGAAAATTGGTGAAATTATGCTGCTTATCTAAACGTAAGTGTTGCTGTGGTATATTTAATGAAGTTTGCTTTTTGAAGTCCCAGTAAAGGAAACAAATGTAGCCCCAGGGCTTGCATGGCTGTCTTTAGATTTAGAAATATTCTGACTGAATTACTATTTCAGCAAGGTGTATCTGCATGGAAGAGCTTGGTTTTTCTAACTGTAATGGTAGTATCTGTTCTGCTGGACAGAATTCGGTACAGAATCATAGAATCTTAGAATAGTTCGGGTTGGAAGAGACCTTAAAGATAATCGAGTTCTGACCCCCCTGCCAGAGGCAGGGACACCTCCCACTAGATCAGCCTGGTCTTGAACACCTCCAGAGAGGGGACATCCACAACCTCTCTGGGCAACCTGTTCCAGTGTTTCACCACCCTCACTGTAAAGAATTTCTTTCTTATGTCAAGTCTAAATCTACCCCCTTCCAATTTACATCCATTGCTTCTGGTCCTCCCATCTGATCTTTTATTAAAAAGTCCTTCCCCTGCCTTTCTGTAGGACCCCCTCAGGTACTGATAAGTTACTATAAGGTGCCCTCTGAGCCTTCTCTTCTCCAGGCTGAACAACCCCAACTCCTTCAGCCTGTNTAAGATGGTGCAATTATTGTTTTTCTGGTAATGCTATTGGAGTAGATTACTTTTTTTTTTTTTTAAATGTCTTCCTTCTAATGCTGTGGAAAACCTTGAACTGCCAAAGCTATATTTCACTGGAGTTTGTGAGGGAAAAAAATAAAACAGTGTGACAGTTAATTATGATCACGGCAGTTGGACTGAAAAGGGGGACTTGGCAGGTGCTCCTTGCTGACACGTTACCCCTGCAAAGCCCTGACAGAAATGTCAGACTCAATAAAAATCCGTCAGATGGTGTGAGCGAGGTGACCCTTGCATGGAAGTGTGCTGGCAGGGGGCTCTGATATCTCAGGAACCTTTTACCCCAGTATTTTGTGGAGAAATGGAGAGTCCTGCCAGAAAGATCTATTTCAACCTCTATTAACTTTTTTGATACAGACCATTTTGTCACATCAATGAGTTTTACATTTGTTTTGACACAAAATGATTTCCAGAGATTCCAGTGAAAGAATTATTTGAGAGGATAGCATGTCAGCAAGTGTTTTTGAGACTGGTAAATTTTGATTGTGATTGCAATTCTTTTGCTCGGATGAAAAATAATAAAGGCAGCTTTTATCTAGAGGTAAATCTTGCCTGATAAAACATTTTGGAAGAGAAGGTAGGGTGTACTCCCTTCTCACAAAGCCAGTGTTATAGATTTCAGCTGTGTTGGAGATTAATTCCTCTGCAGTAATTTATCCTGGATACCTCTCCTGAGATCTGCCTCTTGAACTCTGTGGATCTGCCTGAGGTCATCTGTGCAGAAATGGAACTTTACAGGAGAGGGTCCTTCATAGGCTTCCTTCTGCTTTTGTGGCTTCACACTTGCTGTGAATTCAAGAGTGCTCAAAATGTTATTTGAGTATTTCCTGCATTCCTACATCTATTGTTTAGCTGCATAACTAAATTAACGTCTGGATTCTGAAGCTCAGGTATACAGACAGACTTCCATGGCATTTAAATTAGTGATGGGATGGGAAGTCATTGGTTCTCCTTTATAGGATTTAAATGGTGATATAGATTTAAATACACTACTCAATGAAATTAGTTAAAGGGAGGGGGGAGGTGAGAGGAAAAGGAATTTTAGTAGGTAAAGAAGTACAAAACATGAAGTTGGTTGCTGTCAAAAAGATGCCTATAGCAAGAAGGCTAACAGATTTAAGTCTGGTGATTTTGTGTTTATGGTTATGTAAAAAAAAAAAAATCTCCTTGACTTTTGAAGAACTGATTAGCTTGTGAAATTTATATATTCCCTGATGCAGTGATAGAATTGAACTGCAGTTGCTATTATGTCCTGAGGAAGAAGTGCAAGAGTGGTTTAAGATATTCAAGGGGAGTTATCAGTACCCACTGATATCTGAATTGTTGTTGCATAAGGCCAAAGGAGATAATAAGAAGAAAGTGTGCTCTGGAGACTCTCCACCTGGTATAGTGAATTTGAAGTTTGGGTTCAGTCTCTCAGTACTATCAGACAAGGAATGCATGCATTATTCTGTTAAAAAGTGCACTAGAAGTGCTGATAGCTAAAATAAAATCCCAAGAACAGGTTTTGTTTTCATAATTGCTTTTGATATTCTTAACCTGATGAGTTCCTGCCATTTAGGAAGCTTCTCTAATGGCTAAGTTCAGTGGTTGTACCGAAGCACATTTAGGCTTAATCTGAGACTGGTGGGACACTTGTAGGATTAACACAAATACCACATATCTGGCTGTAATTAACATAACAAGGTGGTAAGAATTTTTTTCTTAATTTTAAAACTCCTTCACTGTGGATTTTAAGGAAAGAGTAGCTGGCAAAAAAATTAAAATAACATGTAGCCAACAGATTGATGTATTTTACTAGGGCAACGTAAGAAATCACTTATAGTTCTCAGGCCCTTATGGAGCAGCCAGATTCCTCTTAGCTCACCACATTTTTTATTTTTTGAATATTTTTATATTTTGAAGCCCAAGATATTTCTGGTTAGGGCACGGCTCTTGCTTACGCGCCCTCCTGCACACATGGCCCTGTCTGGATTATGTGAGCAGCTTAATTCTGACTGCCTGGATTTGCAGGCGGTGTGTTGACAGGAAATTAGTTTGTACCAGGATGTGCCTTTTGAGAACTATTTCCATGCAGTTGTGATGACGACATCAACACATGGAAGTCACGTTTGGGAGTGGGGGGAGGCAAAGGCAACCACTTGGCTGAAAGTTGGTTTTGCCTGTGCCTCCATGGGACTGGAAGGGTAGTCAGAACTTGTTTCTCTGGCTGCTGTTTATGTCAAAAGCCTGGGCAGCCTTAATGAACATTGCCTGTGTTAATTTGAAACCCTTGCTGGGAAATGCAGGGGAAATGGAAAAGCACGTACTTGCATGTCACCCTTCAGATTAACAGCTTGGGCAGTGCGAGAACTCTTGTGGTTCACGGTGCACTGCCAAGCAGCTGGTAAAGAGATCTCTTGCCTGCCTGGGATTTTTATAAGGTCTTCTGTTAAGCTCAAAACTAATTTGCTGTAGATTCTGTGCTAAGAAGGGTACATCATATGACAGCTTGGTGAGCTATGAAAGCTCTGAAATTGAAAATTCCTGGTGTCATTGTTCCCAGACACCTCTTCATTTGATACCATTTTTATTATTCATGGTTTTTATGTGTGTGGTTTTCAGTTTTATTTTTTTACTGCAGTTTTAACAGTTAATAAAGTTCCTAATAATGCACTGCTATCCTCCTTCATTGTATTGGTGCCATTAGCAATTACTTAAATGTGATTCTCTTATTATGCCCTGATTGCATGGAAGTCTTTGCAATATACATTTCCCTGTAGCAGTGTGGGTTTTCCTCAAAACAAGCACTACTTTAAATTTTTTTTCCAGTCTGAAGCTTGCAGGAGACATGTTTATAGGGGAGAAAGAGGGAATATCCTTTCTATCAGCCACTCTTAAAATGTTTTACTTTTTTTTTTTTTTTTAAAAAAAAAAGCTTAGCATCTCTACCAAAGTCTTCTAGCATCAGATCATCTCATATAATAGCATTATTTTGGTCCCAATCTTATAATTATTTTTTCTTTCACTTAGTTTTTTCTTGCAGTCTGTTTGGTAGAAAGTTAAGTAAATGTGAAACTTAAGCAAGATGGGAGGCGCTACTCCCTACTGTGAGTACCTTATGTTACAAAGTTGATTTTAATTTCCTTTTAATCTCTGGGTCCTTCAAAAAGCATTTACGATCTTTGTCCAATGCCTAAAGTGTTCTATCATGTTCAGCTCTCTACAAGTCAGTGGGACTGTGACTTGTTGGTATATTAGAACTACTCTAATATCACTTGGGAATTTCTCATGTGGCTGCAGCAAACTGAAATGCTGATTACCTGCCATCCCAAGTTCCTTCTCTAATATTTCTTAGCAACCTAAATATTCTGTTTGCCAGTATTTATTATAGCTTCTCAAAGATATTTTCCAGACTAGGTCTGATAAGATGACTGGTTTGCACCAGAAGATTAGAGAATAAGTTTAGAATAGTTAAATTAGAGAATATATTTAAAGGATATCTATGCATCAGTTGATGCAGTTGTTGCTGTTGCTTTGGCTCTGGGATATATTAAGAAAGCACAGGGTTTGCAGTTGTGCTGATAATGGGTGGCAGTGCTGCAGCAATATTAATCTGCAATAACAATGCAGCTATATATGTGTGTTCTCTCTCTATTGGAAATAATTACAGTGCTTATATTTTAAAACCGAATCTTTATTTTGAAAACTTGCGTTTGACAGAATAATTGTGCTGCATTCCTGTGTGTAGGTGCCTATATATCATACAACTGTGCATCCTAGTGAACGTTTTAAAATACTTTTGTATTTTGTATTTGAGATTTAAAAATCGTCTTAATCCTATGTAGATTTGCATCATAATAGCAAAAAAGATACAGCAAGGAGAAACCTGGCCTCATTTTAAGTGTGGGATTTCTTTTTGCTTCTTAGACAGAAGGGTCGGGAGGAATTGAAGAAATTGTTTCTTTAAAAAATTGAACTGAAAAGGGGCTATTTAGTGGTAGAGTGATGAAGCTCTCCTCTGAGCAGTGGAAGGTGGGACTAGCCCTGGAAAAGCAGTCCTGTTGCTGAAGGAGGATGTGGGTCTAAGCATACCTGCTTACAAGTGAAGGCTATGTGGAAAACAGTGAGTCCCTTGGTGTATGCCATGATCAGGGCCGCTGCTTTCAGGCCAAGGAGGATAATCCCTACATTTTCAGCAGTCTCTATCAGTCCCCAGCCACTTGCCCTGGCTAGCTTTGGGTTTCCTGCCCCAGTTCAGCAGAGGCAACTTTTAGGATGAGCAGGTACTTGGGCCAGCCTCCCATATTTATGTAGAGCTGGGTGCTATGAGGAGGGCAAGTACATAATTTGTGTTGTGCATCTGCCAACAAATGAGCGTATACAGTTTCCTGTTTGTGCTCCTAGCATCTGTGAGGTCTAGTATCCTTTCAAAACGTGTGCAGTCACCTATTTTTTGTGATCTTTCATAAATAAATCCCTTTCATACAGAATTAGAAGTATGTTATGAAGAATGCAGCTGCTCATGAAATGTATTTATCACAATTTATGCCCTTAGTCTCTTTGTTTGACTTATGCATTGTCTTCCTTTTTTATATTCTTTATTATACTTATGAATATATGCATTGAGATGTATAAAAGTATTTTAAAAATATTATAATCTTTAATGAAAATGAAGGAGCTTTCTTTTATAATGCTTTTTGTTACATTTAGTTAAGCAATTTGAGCAAATTTTCCATATGCTTCAAGGTTAACAGAATTGATTCCAAACTAAAAGAATAAATGCCTAGCATATTTTATGCTTTGTCTGTTTAGATTTTTCACATATTGGTGATTTCAATACTGAAGTTTTACATTTTTGTATTGTGGTTTTCCCTCATTTCCCCCCTATTATCTGGAAAATCAGCTGAGTTCAAGAACTGACAATGCCATTATGAGGCATTTGGTCAACATAATTTGTTCTCATTTGATGGAGAGAAGATGAAAACACAGACCAACTCTGTAAAATGCATAACCACCTAGTTTGGTTTTTTTTTTTAATGCTGCATAAGGTGGTGTAAGGACTCACGTGGCTAGTGCTAAAGATGTAAGCTTGTCTGATTCATAACGAAACAGCCTGGATTCAGTTATGTTAAGAATTTCTATTTTGGACTTCCACTTTGTGTTCAATTCTTTACAGACTACGTAATGGTGTAGTAAGTAAAAAACCCCTCAGTTACTTGACTGAATACCAAGGAATCTTTTGAAGGACTAATTTTCCAATTTCCTTTTAGTCACTTCATATGACTGAAACTGTATCAGGGACTGAAGGTGAAGAAGTGTATCAGAAAGAATGAAGATAAAAAGATGGAGTCCTGTAAATTGAAAAGAACAGTATTTTTTTCCTTTCTCTAATTTCCTAGGAAGGGAAATCTAATGCTGTGGATTGTTTTGTTTTTTTTTAAATCAGCTCTTCAGGTGCTGGAAATGTAGCAGACCGTGTTTTGGCTCAGCTGTTAACGGAAATGGATGGGATAGAGCAGCTGAAGGACGTGACAATTTTGGCAGCTACAAACAGACCGGACATGATAGACAAGGTATGAATAGATGCATTGTCATATATTCTCTTCCCTCATGAATAGCAGATTTTGCTATGGTTTTATTGTCTTTTAACACTCCAAATTGTTTTTTAATCAGTTTAATGATTAAGAACAGAGGTTTGAAAATGAACACAAGACAAAGAAAAGGATTATGTCCATTGGCTTTTAATTTATTTTCCATCTCCAGAATTTTTAACAGAGACAAAATGGTTTTTTGATTGCTTTAAGTATCTGTTTCCTAGAAGAAATTTTCCTTAAATCAAGCTCATTGAACTTGTGCAATAGCATTTCTGTCAGACTCCTGTGGTTTTTGGTTCTGTTTTTGTTTATGCAGAAGTTTGCTAGAGTTTGTTGGTTTCATTAGTTACTTCCTTTTCAAAGATTAAATATCTCCTCAGTGCCGTTATCTTGCTGCCAGCAATATGCTTTCCTACTGTAAGTGGTGCAATTTCTCCTTAGATTCTGTGGCAGCTCTGCTGGAGCTACAAGAACATTTCAAGTTAGTAAAATTTTAAGGGTTGGAACATTTACTGCAGAAAACCTTCAAACACAAAACCAACCCAGCAGCCCTCTACAAAATCCACTTTCAAACGGTCTCCTGCTGCTGTGTCTTCTCACAGCTAAGTGCAGTAGACAGACTAGTCTGAAGTGACTTCCTTTGCCAACACTTAAAACTCATCTTAAAGTTCTTTATTCCACAAATTTTCACCTTCAAAACTTTTATGAATTTGATGACAAGTTAATGAAATTTGGTTTTCCTCACCTTTTTTGAGGTTTCTTGTATATTATTTATCTTAGCAAACTCTTCCATGTTAAGCTCTTTCTGGAGTAGTCTTTTCTGTTTGTCTTGGAGCATCCAGGCATAAAGTGCACAAGAAGAGCACACTTTTAAAATTCACATACACATGAAGTCTTGAAAAAAAGCCCTGCATTTTGACTTCTTCACTTTTGATCTGAAAGAAGCCACACAGCTGATGGTGTACTGACAAAGGTTTACTTACGGCTTACTTGTATACTATCTATTTGCCTGCCATAACGAAGTAGAACCGGGAAAGAATTTTCAGTAAAAGATGATTGAAATCATCAGTGAAAAATATGCTTCTGCAAAAATGAGATTTTCAAATTTTCACCTTTTGTCAAATGGATTTCAGTTTCTTTTGAAGACTGTACTTTGGGGTTAGACTGAGCTGAATTTGAACAAATTATGCTTGTTGAAGTTTCCTTCTGAGTCAGTTCAGCATTGTACTGTGTTATCTCCATCACCACCTGAGGTGGTTTTATATTATACACTTGGGAAATTGGTAGTAATCTGTTCAGCATCTTCATTTATGTGGCTGCTTCTTAACTGATCGTTATCTAATGATTTATCTTTTGCCTCTTGGAAGTAACACATGAGAGTATCAAATGTATTTCCCTGAGCCTAGTGCAGATTTCTTCATCCTTCTTCATCCAGTATGTTGTTTTCAGCTGGTGAATAGGTTTTGAATCACTTTTTTTAAAGTTACATTTAATGGGAAACTTGTTTTAAATGTTGGCCTTTGATAAGGTAATTTCTTTAAGGTGTCATGATATTATTCCAGCCTTAATTTGTGTCCCATGTTTGTAGCATTTAGCTCATTTGCATCCCATTCATGCAAGCTAGAAATACTTTGGGAAATTTTCCATTTTTCATTAGAAAACAAAGACAGCATGTACTGTTTTCAGCCATGTATGATACAGAAAGTGATTTCTCTTGGATGGAAAATATTCTGGAACAAGATGTTCTGAACATTCTTTGAAAGTGATACAGAACAAAACACTCTGAGTAATAACAGCAAAATCTTCTCTTTTGTTCTTAATTTTTTAAGTAGAATTTATGAGCAATGATTGGAATAACGTTTTTTATTTTTGATGTTTATTTTACCCACTCGGGAATGATTTTTTGCAACTAATATGTTGCAGTAACTTTGTGTAGCTGCTTACAATTCAAACACAATTTGTGTTTTCCCAGATATCAGTTGGCTTAACAGAAGATCACTCATCCCCAGAAACCTCATGTAAAATACTTTTAACACTGTGTATAACTTGCTTAGCTTGAAATTAAATGTTCTGTTCAGAAATATAAGGAGACAGATTTTCAGATGCAGTCTGATAGATCTGCATGGAAGAAAACTGAGACCCAACTCATCAGGATTTGCATGTCTGGTTTTTTTCTTTTATAGTGGAACCATTTTCCCTAGCCTTTTGGCACTGGACTTATTTTTTTGGGGTGCCAAGTGTGAATTGTTGTCATTACCTGCCCATGCAGATATTCTTAAACTCTAAGCAGTATTTCAATTTCCATTAGCAAGGGTACATTGAAGGAAGAGGGACCATCGGATCCCCAGGGACTTTGCTGAATGTTTTAGCACAGGAAGTGAGATGCATGTTGCTGTGGCATCAGATAGTTTTACCTCCTGCTGGGTCAAATTTGAATGTCAAACGCATTAGCTCAGATGTAAAACACAAGGCACTGAGTGCAGCAATGGCCTGTGGTATAGGCTGACATCCTGGTGCTCCTGACTACTTCTCCTTATCGTGGGGTGCAAAAAAGATGTATCCTCAAATATTCTATTTGCATAAGAATGAAAGGATGCAGGAGGACAAATGAAGATTAATGAGATGCTGTGTTGTCAGTGGTGCCCATTGTCTCTTGATTGATGATAGTCTGGACTTTGTCCGTGTTAATTTAAAGTGTAGTTTAAAGTAGAAAATAACGTGGCACCGTTGAACGCTTTACAAATGCTTAGTTAGTGTAGGAGGGCTTGAAGCCTCTTGCATGCTGGTATCAGAACGTGTGTTCAGGTATTGTGCTAGAGCAGAGGATTTTTGCTGCCTCCTTTTCTGTATTTATTTTGCTGTTAAGAATCTTGTGCTCCCTTGCCTTCATTCACACTTTTCTTCCCCTTTCACTTGCAAGTTTTGCTCTTCCTTAGATAAGCTCTTTGGCTTCAATGTATTAACTAACGGGTTTGAATTCAGTTTACTTAGTTTGAGAACCATGTGGATACTACTTAGTTGTTTGTTCTGCTTACATGAACAAACTAAAACAGAACTGAGCTTAAATTCTTCTTAGCAACTGCCAAGCATAAAGAAAGGGAGTAAAACCTCTTTCCCCACATGGTTCATTTGGATTTGGGGCTGTCTTTTGGGAACAAAAGGTTCCTCAAGTTGATCTGAACCTCAAAATGTTGATTACTATATAGTTACGAGGCAACCTTAAAGTGGCTTGTTTTGATGAAAATAAAAAAATGCCTGATAGAGCCATTTGGCAAAGTCAGTAAAGAAAGTATAATTTCTTGCCTGCAGCAAAAGTAAATAAATAATCTTTCCTCTTCAAAAACATCAAAGTTCTGTCTTTCTGAAGGCCTATGGAAGAAATTCAAATATTTAGGTTTGTAGTTTCGCAAGTTAAAAGGAATAGGAAAGAATTTTGTGTGTTTATTTGTTATTGTCTGGAAATGTGTATGTGCTGTTCTAAAGCTGGTGATGTTACAAGCATATTTAACAGTCAGATGCACTCACTACCATAGAATTAATTTTCCTGTATATGTATTTGTCTATTTATGATTTCCATTTTATTCATATTTGTCTTACTTTGTGTTACAGCTTTGACTTGGTAGGATTTGAGTTTTCTCAAATACGGTGTAGGACTGTGGAGTTAGGAGGCACTTAAGTCTTATGAGAGCTACAAGGCACTTGATACAAGGTATTTCATGATCTGTGACACACTTCAACCCCCTCCATTTCACCAGTGATTCTAAAATACCCTATGTTGGAACAGGCCCCTGGTGGTCTTCTGGTCCAGCCACCTCCTTGAGCGGGGACAACCTGTGTTAGATAAAGTTGCTCAAGGTTGATCCAGGGGTGTTTTGAGTTTCTTTAAGGATGGAGGCTTCACAGCCTCTGGACACATGCCGAGCTGCTTGACCACCCTTGCCATGGAATTTTTTTTTCCTTACATCTAGCAGTCTAGCTTGCTGTGATTTGTACCTCTGAGAAGTGCCTCTGTCTTCTCAATAAACCATCCCACCATTTCCTGTTTTAAATGCTTTGCTTTATGTTTTACTTTAAATTCTGAAATGCTTTCCAGCTTCCTTGTATTCTTGTATTCTGGAATTAAACACAGAGAGTAACATTTTGTGGGTCTGTAAGTACCTGGAGTGCTTAAATCATTTTGCCCAGGTACGAGAACGGTTCTTTGAAATAACAGAAGATGGGGGATTTCCTTTGGAGACAAGATTGTTCTGGAGCATATAATAAATTTTCAGTAAATGGAACTTTAGGGAGAAATGATATCAAACTACATGTTATTGAAAAGAGGATGTGATATTCTAAAAAAGTTTCACACAATCTTGGCACCATCACCTTTTCCATCAATTGGTTTTCTCTCATATAGGTTTGGGTTTTTATCCTTAATCTTGTTAAAGTTACAGCTCTGACTAGGGCAAAGCGGTGCTCTAGAAAGCATCGGTTTCTCAAAGGTCTAATTTTTGCCTTTAATGTTAGATGTCTACGTTTCAGGGTGATTAAGCGCTTAGTAAGTTTATTTTTAAAAAATAAAAAGAAAGAGCAGAGGAAAAAAGTGAATTAAATTATTTAAAAGTTGCCATACATTCTTTTCACCTACCAAACTGAAATGGCTAAGTAGGACATCATTGGTGATTTCTACTGTTTACTGGCCAGGGCTTCCAAGTTGAAGGTATGAGGCTGGATTACATAGTGAACCCAAAGTGCCTGAAGAGCTTGCTTGCTGTCTTTGAATGCAGAGGTAGTTTCTGTGTTCATATATGTATGTGAGAAGTTTCTCTTTAAGTCAAGAACAAGGGTTTAAGATTCACCTGGATCTCTCTCCCTTCCCCTCCTCCTTCCTCACTGATGAAAACTTTGTTTTCTCATGAGTATAGCAAATAAAATATTTCCAGGTGTGCAAGTGATTTTTGTTTCCAACTATTCAATTGTCAGAGTGTGCAGGGCTGAGTAGTAAATCAGCCTTAAGGCTGCTACAGTTTTAAAAAACAAAATCTTAGTGGTGACAGCTGAAGAGCACAGTGACTTTTTCACTCAAGATTTATTACTTGCCTGAAAAGAAGGCTTGGAGGTAAAACTTGCTGGGCTGCATATTTTCTCCTTTAAAAGATATACTATAGGGCCAGGATAAGTTTGCTTTATTTCGCCTGTGAAAACATACATCCAAACAATGTGTGTAAAAATATAATAGTTTTACTTCAAATAGAATGGAAAAGTAAATATGCCAGCTCCTATTCTTTATAACAGAATGCACTTCTTACTTGGACTCAGGTATTTGAGTCAAGTATTTTAGCATCACTAATACTTTCCTTTCTCTACAACATATGCCAGAAAACTTACTTGAAGGTATCAAAGCCTATTTAATTCATTTGTAAAAGTACAAAAATGGGAAAGTAAAGGCCAAGGGCCAAAGTTTGTTCTTATTTGTGCCTTCCTACACTCACAAAGTCCAGGTGAAGAACACACCATGTTACAAAGCCTACAGATTATCAACAAAGTCAGAAAGTCAAAAGAGTTTTATAGATTCATGTTTGTTGTGTAAATACCATCCCTCAGTTCAATGAGTTTGTAACTGTGATACCGGTGGGAGTTTTGGGTTTGTTTGTGGATTTGATTTCTTTTTTGTTTTGAAGTGACATGGAAATGTTAGATAACATGGAAACATGCAGTTAAAATGAATCATGACTCTAAAAATGAGGTGCATTCGAGTGGTACGTGTAGTCTGTGGGTAAATTTTTAAGTGTTTGATTAGGTCAACTCTTTTTTATGTGGGTTTAGTGAAAATTTTTAGAGAGGTGTCATTAATTTTATAGCTAAATTTCATGTACCCATACAGCAAGTTTTAACTGCTAAAACTTGTGTGTATGCTCATAAAGGCACAAGTTTTCATTTCCTACTAGAATTGCTTGTAAGCGGCTTATGCGTTGATAACCTCTTCCTTCTAAATCCTTTCAATTTACTCTTCCCACTTTGTGTCAGTGTTTGTGTCATGCAGGGGAGGGGTGCAGCTGAGTGGCTCTCCAGAGATGTGTGGCTTGGCTTGGTTCCCAGGGGAGCATCCTCAATAGCTGTCAGGGTCTAGGCAGCTTGTAATTGGAAATACTGGGCTTTATGACAGATAAGCACAGCACAGCAAAGCGTATTTCTGTGTTAGCGTGTTGAATGGCATGAGTCTTGTTATATTTAATAAGCTTCATTAGGCTAGTGATAACAGTTAAGTAAGAGATGTTCCAAGAAGTTTTGATTTTGAAATATTTATGGGAGTGACACTGAAAAGGATGTTAGTGTAATACAGTGAGCTACAGAAGTGAGAGAGACAGCTGCAATTATGGTACTTGGGCTGTAGCCATGGACACATTTAGGGCTCTCTTTGCAGTTGGTTGTCTGCCCAGCTTTCCTCTTTGTAGATGCAAACTGCGCAGTATGTATGTAGGATTTTGTATATAGTGTATTAAAGTAGCATTGTAGAAATGTTGAGTTTGTTGAGCATCTGTAAGTTAAGAATTGCCATAGGTAAAATTGCATGTACAATCTTAATTTTTCTTTGTGCATGTATACACATAATGCAGTCTTCATTTATGTTAATTAAGATGGTATTCATTGTGCATGATTAATTAAATTGTATTCATTTAGAAAATTATTTTCCCAAGTCATTATGATTGCCTTTACTTTTAATTGCCTTAATGCTCATATTTCCTTACTTTTGTGGCCTTTGATTTACACTGCTTAAAATAAGATGAACAATTACTAGTTTCTGGGGGGAGTATTCAGCTTTCACTGCTCATCAGCAGTACCATAGCTCTGCCACAGAAAACTTGTTTCCTTGAGATAGGTGGTAAATTGGCAACTATGTTAAACTCCTTTGCTGTTCTTTGAGGGGTCTGCTATGCAAGAATGGGACTTATCTGTTATCTAGGGTCTTTTCTGACAGAAAACAAGGGCCTGTAGATAAATTTATTTTTCAGGATGTTTCTCTCCATGCAATTTGTCTGCTTTATTTATGTAGTAACCTCTTGATCTACATTTCTTGTTTCTACTGACTTTATGATCTTCAGCAAAGTATTTATCTAATCAGTATAATTCTTACTTCTCTTTTTGACCAGTTAATGTCAATGTTTCTATACTGTGCTTGTACTTCTCATTGGGTGCATTCTGGCCCAGCCAGGATTCCTCAGTCTTCTTTTTCTTCCCAGGCTTTCACATCTGAAGTCCTTTCTTAATGAGCATCAGTTTTGCCCCAGTGTCCAGATTCTTAGTTTACAATGTGTTTCCCCGCATATAGACCTTTTCTTTCTTATGGACTCAGTTCTGGTGTCCTCTTTCTTCTCCTGTTTGACTAAATTAATTGACTCCAGTATGAAAAGTCTCTTTCCTGCTGTTATTTTGTGAGCCTCAATCCTACAGACTCAAGGAAGCCCCTGGCCCTACCAATCTTTGAGCAGTCAAAACTTGGAAAACTTATCTGAAGAATGTCAGGAATATCACAAATCCTTTTCAAATTGAGATGTTTTGAGTCCTCTGAACATGGTCATGTCTCGAGTCCTTCCTCCAAAGATTAGGGTAATATAATCTTATTTTTCTTAAATCATGAAAATTGTAAATAGACCCACATTTTTTCTAGTCTCCTTCTCTTGCAACAGCTGAAATGTTTTGACTGGAATGTTACAAAACAGATCAGTTTTGAAGGCTGCCAGTCAGCTTAGAAAGGACAAGAAGGTCAAAGTTCAGGACAGTATAAGCTACTAAATGCATGATCTTATAAAATGTTGGCTGACTACAATATTAAATGTTGATACTTATCTCTCCCCTAATAGGGTGGAGGATGTTTCAGTAAAAATGGAAGTCATGGTGAAATACAAAGCCCAACATTGTGCCTATCGATCGTAGCAGAGGGCAGCTTGGGCATTGCACAGTTTCTTTGTTTGGTCATACATTTCAAGATTATGATCTTTTCAGTTTTAGGTTTAGGAAATCTCTGAACCTCAGGACTTTGTAATGAGCCAGGTAGAATACTGTCAAGATCTCTATGTTAGTAAAGAACTGTTGAATTTAACTATTAGCTGTAGAAAATTAGTAATATTTTGTTTACAATTCTTTATGGATCTTAGACGCTATTGTTAGTCCATTAAGTTGATTAGGACTGGGGAGAAGGAAAAAATAAGACATCATAGTGAGAATTTCTACTATTTGATTATTTTTTCTGTCTGTTGAAAGAGATCCAGCTTTACATTTTATTTGTTCCACCAGTGATGAAAGCTGGATGTCTTGCACACCAGTGCTCCACCTGTGATGAAAGCTGGATGTGTGTACTGCTTAGAAACACAATCCATGTGCAGTATATATAACAGGGAAGGATAATATGTTCATTCAGGAAAAACAGGTTCTTTCTATAAGATTCTTGAGATCAAGCTGAATCAAGGCAGTGGTATAATAATGGAGCAAAAGAGAAAAGGGAACATTCTGGAGGTCATTGATTCATAATATGTTGTTTTAATAAGGTGTGTGAAAGGATTGTTATGCATATGTGTGGAGGAGCAAAGCTAGTCCAAATGAGATATCGGCATCTCTTAGGAGTGGAAACATGTGGAATGACTATTTAGGTCACTGTTGTACCTTAGGGTTGCATATGCCAGTGTAATTTAATGGCAAAAGCTTGTTTGAAGCATTGTGTCATTGATGTATATAAAACACTAAGGGTTGGCTCAGAATCACAACAGTTTGCAAGATTTTTGGGATAAGCTAGGAAGAACTGTAGATTCCAATTGAGAAGGGTCTGAAAGGCAAAGGAGTATCTTGATTGAGTGGTACCAGGCAGTGGTTGGTAGGACCCAGTAGTTCTGGAAATTTGAAGTGATTGCTCTTTTTGAGGGGGTTATGGCTCTTATGTGTTCTTACTTAGTAGAAGAATTTAATTAAACAGGGTGTAGTTACACCTTGTTTTAAATGTAAGTGCATTGCCTCCATAGTGATACTTTGCACTATGGAGAAGACTGTATCAGATTGCAGAAAAGATTTTGAAAAAGTCCTCTCTTAACTGTACTTTATAATGATATTCTGATTGCTGTCTACAGTATCTTCTTGAGTTACTGTTTCCTATCAGGTACTGAAAAAGGTAATTTTTGGAACTGTCCTTTTGGTGATCATGAAAACAACAATTCTTGCTTTATATTACTTATTTTCTTTAATTCTAAAATGAGCTGCTTTGGTTCTACTAACCTCTCCTTCAGATAGGATGTGTGTTCTGTTTTCCCGTTCATAGCTTCCCCCAAAGCTATAATTTATAAATAAAACTATACATACTAAAAAAACTGGTATGAAAACAGGAAATCATTAATTATATACATTTGAGTTAGTCTGCTACTGTGGTATCTTTTCCCTGTAACCTCAAATCAGTAGCAGTAACTCTCTGACAAATCATTTCCATCCTTATCCCCTGATGTTTCTCCTCACCACCCCCCCTATTATGTCAGCTTTGTTATTTCCCGCACAGGCAGTTTTGTTTTGGAAACTGTGTTTGGGAACTGTGTTGGCAGGATCATAGAAAAGGATGTCAGAACTTGTCTCAGTGCCACTAGACTTTTTTTTCTCAGGTGAAGACACAGAGATCTGATGGAATACAAAAGTAAATAAAAGTAAATAAACCTGTTGAAACACCAGGATGCAAACATTACTGGCTTATACATTAATAGGCTTTATAGGAATACCATTCTTTATCACATGCAGTACTACCTTCTAAAGTAGTAAGAGAAGGTAGATTAAGTAGCCACTACTTCACAGATGGAAGAAGTAGGTGTGGAACATCATTGTGACTTTCTTGTTCATATTTCATGTACACGTCAAAAACCAAAATGAATTTATGGCATTTAAGAGCCTGTTTCTGAACATAGCTTAAGATAATTTTTCACATTTTCTCAGATAATAAAGAGGGAGGAGGCTTTTGATGCAGATCATGTCTTTGTGCCCCCATTCCATATGTCTCCATGCTCAGTTTCTGGCAAAGCAGCTTGTTCTCAAACAACTAATGTTCAAACCTGAAACTACATTTCCCAGGTGCAAACCCTCCTGTCTTCCTGTGGAGCTATATAGTATTTTCTTAAAATAAAATAGAATCAACTTCTGAATAACTGGAGTAGAGGAACAAAGTACTCTTATGCAAAATGAAAGAAGAGCCAGGTGTTCCTTAGACAGAAGCTTTTTTTTGGCCTTTCATCATTCTTGCTCATATCCTTTATGAGAGAAAGGGGCCAGGACTGCATACAGTATTCAAGGTATTGATTCAATACAGGTTTTTATACGTGCTTAATGATGCTTTCTGTTTTGGTCTTTTCTCTTTTATTAGCAATTGTGAGTATTTAACACTTGATTTGCTTTTTTCGACTCTGTCAAGAGCAGAACTTAAGTTTTCATCATAGGCTATTAAAACTAGAAATGGTAATCTCAGAGCCCATCCTTTTATGCATGAAGGAAAGTTTGAATTTCATAGAATGTCAGGGAATGGAAGGGACCTCAAGAGATCATCTAGTCCAATCCTCCCATGTTCATTGCTTTGTATTACTTAGACTGGATATTATCCAATGGCAAGGTCTCTTTAGAGTGTTCAGTCTTCATCCTCTTTGCTTTGAGTAACTATGTTATAAAAAAATTATGGTTCCTGTATGACATAATTTCTTTGGTATTAGACCTGGCAAAGGAAATGCAAATTTTTATACAGGAAAAATAGATGAGATGAAGGGGTCTGCATTGTGTCACAATAGAGAGGTAACACAGCAAAGGCCTATGCCCTGCCAGTACATGCTGTTATCTATAGGCAGATCCTGACGAGCACAGTTGGCCTCTTATTGAAAACAGAAGAATGAGAGATAAAGCATCGCACAATATAACAAGCTTAACAGAATTTGAGTTCCTTTGCACTGTTGTACTCTGGTTCTGAAAAGGAAAGGGAGAGGAACAATATGCATGGCTCTGTTTTTGCTTTTCTTGTCAGAAATTACCATGGTAGGTAAGCTGCAGGTTCTGCTGTTATCTTCATGAAATTAAGTCTAAGAAAAAAATTTTTAAAGAGAAAAATAATTCTAAATGAAAGCCACCTCCATAGCAGAGTGCATCTTTTCATGGTGTGGAGAGTGTGAATTTACCCTTATTTTTATGAAGAGGAAAACAGTGAAACAGATTGTCATTGAAGTGAGTGGCTGGTATGCAAAAAGCAATCTTTTAGGAGAGCTGTGACTTCACAGAAGGCAGCATGGCACGCAGAAAAATGGTAAGTATCAACCCAGTCTGGGGAAATGGATATACATGAGATGATACAGAAAATGGAATTTATTGCAGAGCTTGGTCTTGCAAGCAAAACATCCTTTAGATTGCAAATAGCTTAACTTAGTTTCAGGAGTTGTTTTTCTTAGCAGTGAATACTTTCTACGGAAGTCATGTGCGGGAAGAGGCAGCATGAGATAGTTTGTAAGGCAAGTCTTACTCCATTACTTAACAGGGAGGCACGTGAGGTATGTAAGCAGGAACACACGCCAGGGGGTGTGTGTGTGTTCAGCAGTCAGTATATGAATTGTGTGTAATTGGCCAACTCACACTTTGAAACATGTTCTTGCACTTGGAAAATGGTCATTTACTTTAGTTTTACTAAGGAGTGTAAGTGCTAGCTTATAAAACTACAATTTCTGGAATTTTTTACATCAAGTTGGAGCACTGTTTTTTTCATACATTAAGCACTGATGTGTGTTTAAGGCTTTAAATAACTGTTTTAGTGCTTAACTACCATTTTGGTCTGATATCTGAGCTTCTCGTGTATCTACATTCACTAATTATGCCATTTGAGTGGGTGTGAGGAAATGCAGCGGGCTTCATCCTAGATTTCCCCACTGATTCTTATTCCTTGTGCTTCTCACAGTTCCCCTGCCTAGGGGAAACGTGTTAGGAATAACACATTTTCCAGAGCATTTAGAGTGCACACCTTATTGTTTACCTAGAGGCATTGGCTGCAAAGGATGCCACCCTTAAATAATGGTTTGGTTCTGAATAACAGAAATAGATAAACAGTTCATTTCCTGAATGAAAGGTACATCTTAGGTAGATTCAGCATGACAGGTGTGTTACAGCGCACTTTTGTGTGGAAAATAACTAGAAAAGAATAATTACTAGCTCTTTTCCAATTTTATGCTTAATCTTGCTTATGTGTGTATTTTGCTATCAGATGGTAGATTTGCCACACCAATGGGGAGACATTTTGTGATACTCCTTCAACTGTCTGCTTGCTATCCAGAAAAACTGACATCAAGGGATGGTTGTGTGCAAAGAATTGGTGTGAAGTGCAAATAGTATTCTTCACTGCAACTGTGACTAGCGTAGTGCCTGTAGAATGATACCTTCGTATTGAAGACCTCTGTATACTTTGTGCACCGTGGACAGGAGTCCTTGATAGAAACAAAGTATAAGAGCTGCAATTGCTGTAGGTACTGTAAATGAGGCATTAGGTGTTTTTCCATCACTGCTTCTTGAGGAAATAGCTTCTTAACATTCACAGAGGACAGAATTCTTCCCTCTTCTATGACAGTGCAACCCCACTGTGAAGAGATTTCCGAATTGCAGCTGAAGGGAAGATCTTATGTTTCATCATTTTGGATTAATTTTATTTCTAGCAGATAGAGCAAGGGAAAGAAGGAAGCCACCACTGAGGGCCCAAGGTAATTTGTGGGATTTGTACCATTTGCAAGTTTTGTAGAGAATGAAAATCTGGTTTTTGCTTTGCTTGTGAAAATAGACTGTGCTTCATAGGAAATGCCACATCACATATAAAGAAATTGTTCACGGAGACACATTTCCACTACAAAGGCATATTTTGACATGTTCTAGAGCAACAAACACTGTGGCAGAACGCATAATCTAAGTTGTTGGACAACGAAAATCATAAATTGTAGAACCATTAACCTTCTGAGAAACGGAATTTGTTTTAAAATAAATGGTTTTCATTAGTACAGTTCTAAGAGAATAAAAATTGTGGTTTGGTTTAGAAGCACCAGAATTTGTGTACCTGCCATGTTACTTGAAGTTCTGGGCTCATAGAAAAATACATCTTCATTATTCAAGCCTGTGTTTTTTTCTGTGGTGAGTTTTTTCATAGGTATGCTTTTTATTCATGTGGATCTTATTCTCATAAAAATACTGATAAAAAAGATCTAAACTTGGAACATGAGTAGGTTTACTGGAACTCCTTCAGTCCATGCTCAAGCCTTTATGACTGTTTTCCCAAAATTTCATTTGTTTCCAATGCTGGAATCATTTATGCTTAAGCTTTACTTTAGAGCTGAGCATGTATTTGAGTGTTTGCAAAACTAGAGTTTCAGGAACTAGAAGGAGGTAACTAAAACTAGTAGCTGATTAGGCAGAAAATATATCATAGATATAAACTGAGCTGAAATAGTCATTGCTTTGATAGTTCAGAACCCTTTGGATTGTAACATTGTCTTCTTGAAGAAATATAATATCTTCATTTTTCTCATATTATAAAGAACTACAACTTTGCTAATGGACCGGATTGGAAGGAAGGAAGGTGGGAAGCTCTCCTGTCTCATCAGATTTGAGAGAGAAAGTGAAAATAAACCAGGTATTTTCTTAGATGGTCCTGGTGCCATGAGATGATAACTTTCTGCATGTGCACAGGCTGTTCAGTCACCCATTGTAGACACACAAGCTGAAGTTGTCTTTATCAAGACAGCTACTTTTATGTGGAGCAGAATAAATCACTTAAGGTCCTGTTTCCATCTGTGGTGTGATCACTTCTAAAGGGACTGGCAGGTATGATTGTATTTACATCTTGATTCCACCGTTTCAGCATCATCAATGTATTCAGCCTTTCACAAAGCATATGCTACCTTGAAGAAACTAACAAAGAATGAGGGTCCTGGAAGTGAATTTACTTTCATTTTTTATGTGTGAGTACAGATTTATTGGGATATAATGAAACAAATAAAAAATATCACATATTTTCATGGCAAAATGGATTGCTGGTGTATTTTCCCCTGCATAGGAGTGTGAAGGTATTTTCCTTGGGTTTTTTATAATTGCTTTTGTTGTGTTTTTCCTTAAGGAATAGCTGTGATACTTTATTCTCAGTTTCTTACTATAGAAATGATCCTGTGTGTTTAGTGCTTTTGTTTTAATTGTCATGTTATTCATGCACACAAAATTATTATATCTTTTGTTTGTTTATATGGAGATTAGCTAAAGTATGCTAAATGCCATGATGTTTGGTATAGGTTGCTTTCTTTAAACATTAAATACCTGTTATCACTACTTCTCTAATTTCTTAGTTATCAAGAGGTGGTATTAAAAGCACTGGACATTTGGAAAACTTTGCACAAATGGTTTTTGAATGTGTGTTCACGTTCCCAAAATATGGGATCAGCAGATGGCAGTCAAACCAAAGTTCAATCTGTTCGCTTGTGTGATTTCAAAGTGCTGCGCCTGCAGGAAGAAATGCAGAGAGAGGGACTGTGTGACTTGAATTGAGACAGGAGAGATGTCCTTACGTCTTAGTAAAAAGAGGAGCTTTGATTTTAGTTTCAGGTCTTTGTGCTTGGGAAACTCTAGTTTTTTTGGACTACAGCTTTGGATGTTTTGAAAAGAACAAACTGGTGATTGAGTTGGAACAAGATGATCATTAAGGTCCCTTCCAACTGAAACCTTTGTATGATTTTATGGTTTTCTTATTCAGCATGTGTGAGGAAAGAGCTTTGCTTTTCTGCCTTGTGTATCTATCTCACTGTGGAGTAATGTGGTTTTGATTAATCAGTTTATAATTTTTTACAGAAAAAATGTACGTTTTTCCAATTCACTGTGGTTAATGCTTATAAAAAGCATTTTTTTGTTAATTTTTAACTTCTTCAAGCTGTTTCGTAGAATATCAGTGAATTAGCATTATTAAATAATTATATGGTGGTTTTTTTAATCCTGCTGTAAGTAGTTGTGAGACTTGTACACCAGTACAACTATTTGAATAGCTGCAGTAGTTTCCCAAAGATGCACCTTCCATATGACATCATAGTTGTTGCAAGGCTTAATTAGTAAAAGCGTGAGAACTAAAAGGAGTCACAGAAAGCAAAGTATCATTAAGCATTCATTGTACTGTTATTTTATTATGTTTTCATGTTTTTCTCTTTTCACTTCACAACATGTCATCAAACTTTAACCTTTGCTTTTCCTTGTTATTTTTTTTCTCCTCATCTACTCATTTATATTGCAAATTCTGTCCTCTGTTGTTTTCTGTTGGCTATTAGGAGGGGAGGGGAAAAAAGAACCAAAACAAGGCACTGAAATAAAAAGACTTGTGGGAAAAATACTCCAAGAGTTTATCATGAGTCAGTGTTTTCAGTTCACACTTCACATTTCTTTTTCCCCTAAAGGGGTTAACGCTGCTTATTAATTGAAGAGCACAGTTTATACTAAGCATTATTTAACATATGCTGGTGGTATTACTGTACTTCCTGTTTTGTATTCACAATAATAGGTTTCTGAAGAGTTGCCTTTGTATAAATATCTCACTGACGTTTTAGGCAAGTATATTCATGTCTTGGAGTAAGCACGAGAGAGTAATGTGTTGGAACACTGCTAAAGAAGGAAATCTCTTTGTGTTTCGTAAATGATACCCCTAAAGCCTTTTAAGAATATATGTTTATAAATGACAGCTATGCATTTGTTTTGGTTTTTTACTTTTTATTATTCTGGCTTGAATTGGCTATAAGAAGTCATAAAGGGAAAACTGTAGTTTCAGCAAAGGGACCTTCTCTGTGACCACAGTCCTTTGCCAGAAAGCCTGTAATACCATCACATAGAAAAGAAAATCTGTGTTTAAAGGAAGTGAAAGTTGCAGAACAGAGCTATTAAAGCAAGTACTAATTTCCTTCTACTAGTCCCATTTAAAGTCAGTTGCAAAAAATAAGGGGACTGGGAGGATCATGGGCATTAAGGGTTTTCACCAGATTTAGTGTCCAAGTTTAGCCTGTAGTGATTGTGGAACTGCAAAGTTCTTATGATGCCCAAAGCTGATAATACACAATGGAGATTGTCAGAACTAATTAGATTTTATTATCAAAAGCCATTGCTTACTGACCATCTGGTTATTTCTGAAATTTATCTTGAGTCTTTAGAGCAGGAAAAAATAATTAAGAATAAAGACGGTAGGGAATTTTCTTTAACTTTGAAACTAATGGAAAGTATTTAATTTCTGTTAAAGGGTTGAAAGTCTTCTGATAATGTTTACATTTGTTGTTTATTTGTCACACTTGTTGCACCATCTGAACTCAGATGGGTGTTAGTGTTGTACAGCTTCTGGGGAATGGTGGAAGATACTGTGAGTGAGCCTCCTTTTCTCCAGAGCAGTTCAGGGGATCAAAGACAGACTACGCATCTCTCAGGGGGCTTGGGCCATGTTCCCAATCTGCTTTGCACCATGCCCAAACTGAAGATGCAGGGCAATAAACTGCGTCCCATGTAACATGATGGCAAATTGCTGAGATAATTCTTGTTCTTGGTCAAAGTAGCATGCACTGAAAGAGGGAAACTTACATTAGAGATCAGAAAGAAATTCAGGAAGAAATTATTTGCTGTGAAGATAGTGAGATACTGCAACATGTTACACAAAGAAATTGTGGATGCCCCATCCCTGAAGTGTTCAAGGCCAGGTTGGATGGGACTTTGAGCAATCTAGTCTAGAGATGTCCATGCTCATGGCAGGGGATTGCAACTAGATCATCTTTTATGACCCTTGTGACTCAAACCATTCTATAATTCTATGCCTGACAGTGGCCAACTGAGTCTGTTCAACAGAAATGAGGCTCTTGCACTGCTAGCTGCTGTGGTCGCTTCATCCTCTTCCATTTTGTGCTCTGCTCTCTCCTCCTCCAACCCTTTCACTTGTAGCGGTGTGCTGGAAACAGGTGAAGGAAGAAGCAAAGTATGAGATATAAAAGAAAAAAAGGTAAGGATTTCTCAGACAAGAATATTGCTGTTATCTGGCATGACATCATTTAGATTTGACCATATCAATGGTTCTATTTTCTTTACCTTTTGATTAGCTTTTCTTGCGTTCAAAATGTGTAGAAAAAGTAAGCCAATAGCCTTCACATTGAAGCTACTTCTGCAGCTTTATAAATTTGCCAGTTAAAATCTCTGATGCAAATACTATGAAAAAATGGTCTTCTGTCTTTGTGCTATCAGTCTCATGTCAGTTTTCATCTGGTCTATAAATGACACCCCAAAGATGTCATGAGTTCTGTCCTGAAATAATCTTTGTCCTGTTTCATAGTCTGTGAGGGGAAAAAAAAAATGTGGGGAATTTCCTTTTAAGATACCCTTGTTTCCTGCTTTCTCTTTAATCTCAGTTGAAGATACACTTCAGCTGACAGCAGACTACCAGTAGTGAAACAAAAATTAACTAAATCATTGCACTTCTTTGCAATTTACACGCAGATGTGAATTAACAGAAATAGTAGAAACTTGGTGATAGTTGTGACTGTGCTGGTGGAGCTGAGTGTCCCCAGGAGCTGTGTTTCTCTAGCAAAACTAGTAGAAGGCTTTGGTGGAGCTGTACCTTTCACTGTGAGCCAAGCCCAAAAAAAAAGCAGAAAGCTAGGCAAAAACAAAACAAAACAAAACCAGATACACGCATGTGTGTGTGTGTGTGTGTTTAAGGCAGAAGGGAAGAAATGTTAAAATGTCAAATCTTTCTCATTCTGTTATTCTACCGTGGTATCGGACATATAGGACTCGCTCTTTATTTTGGGCTGACCTGTATCTTTAAGTTTTTATGACGATGCTGCAGGTGATTCTGAGAATAAAAATAAAAAAAACCAAAACATAACAAACAACAAAGGGAATAATTTGTCAAGATTAAATCAGGACTCTGAAAAAATCCAGGCTCTCATCTTTGGAGCGCTGGTGATGATCTCAACAGAAGAATTGCTTTCTCTGGGAGGAGTCACCTACATTTGGCCACAGAAAATATATTTGCTCAACAAATTCAATCAGCTTATCACAAAATGCTGTGAACGTCTTCTCTGTTTTGTGTAGTCTGGACAACATACTGCTTTCTTTATGTTAACTATAGTTGTGTCTTCAATTATGTCTTTTGTTTGTGAGGCACATAGCTAGATTTTGGTCTTGGGGAGAGAATGTGAAAGCTCCCCCCAGTGTCCTTTATAGTGAAGGAAAGGGTATGTGAATTAGTCTTTCGGGTGAGTATTACTTCTCTGCATCTAATGTTGGTAGTGGCAAGCTATCACAGGCAGAAGGCAAACAAGGAGCTCTCACCCTGTTTACAGATTGAGATGTAGCCTGTGGTCATATTAGATACTTGTGGAGAGGCAGAGCTCTAATTGTAACTGTATCAGGGCTCTTAAATAGCATTTGTTTAGTCACCCAGCCTTTCAGAGAAGTATGTATTTGGTTGTGATGCTGGTAACCACTGGACCACATTCCTCCTTAGGGGCCTGAGAAAGAAGCCAAGTCTTAAAAGTAATAATTTCTCAGCTGCCTTGAAAATAGTAGCATAATCCACAAACTATGTATCTGTGGTAGGGCTTTCGAGTGGCTGGTCCACACACAGAATAACATCCTTCTGCTACCACAAATTGTTCTCATCATCCAAATGAGAGAGTGCCTTCTTGGTGGATTGGCTATTTGTGTCTGCATAAGTGTGGAATCTATGAGGAACCCTGGTGATAGAGCAGGACTGTATTATGCTAGGCACTGTATGAAAAAAAGCCCCTCTCCCTGGCCCCCACAAGAGGTGAAGATTCTGAACTGTTGTTTTGTCAGCGGTGTGCCATGTGATAAGACTCCCAGGTTTTCCCTGCAGATAGCTTTTCTTTTAAGACTAAGAATAATACATAAAGAGAATCTGATAACAGACACTTTCGGTTTGCAAAGCCAGATGCTGAGAGTTTAAAAGACCTACAAGGGGCAGCTGCAACCTTATTGTGTTCTTTCAGTGTCTGTTTGCAGGGTCCTGCCTGAGATTTCACCAGTGCAGAGTATTTGTTTGAGTATTTGTTTTACTTATGGATGACTCAAGGCCAGTGAAAATATCTGCTCTGAGTGCAGCAATAATCCAAAAACAAAACAAGCATTAAGATAAATGTTGAGCAGTATAGGGATGATATAAAAATAGGTTGCTGTTATGCTCCGAAATGTGGCCAGCACTGATACAGTGCTGTGGAGGAGGTTCAGAGATCAGAAGTTTAAATCTCAGTGACTTTCAGATAAGGGAACATGTCTTATTGTTATAATTTTGGATGAACGTGAGTCAAAAGAAGGGAAAAGCAAAAACAACAGTGAATGGGAAATAAAATAATAGAATGAAAATATCTATTTACATTTCTAGTAACTTGAAGGAGATGATTGAGTTGGTAGGTGGATAACTGGTGGCTAAGAGTGCCAAGTAAGCAAGTGCCTAACAAAAGAGCTGAATTCAAAGAACTATCAGTAATGAGAGAAATAGCTCATAGTGGTCATTTCCAAACTCTCACTGAGATGAACACCTTAACCAGATAATGCAATGAATTTTCTATTTATTCAGATAATAAAGCTATTCACATAACAAAGCTGTTTAGACCTTAAGAAGAGATATTATATAACTGTATTTCATCATGTCATATGTTTTAAAATGAGTGTTAGTCCTTAAAATTGATTATATTAGTTAACCCCTGTTTTGTAGAGCATGGCGGATCCTTACCAAGTGGAGACTGAAGGTTTTGATACATAAGCAGTAGAGTGATTGTGTGCCTTGTGGTAGCTCTTCCTTTGCATGCCACATCCCTCTTTATTCACTGTGGTAAATATGGTGATTTACCCATCTTGATTTGAGTCATGAGCTGCCTGTGAACATGTGTGTTCCAGATACCATGGCAGGGAAGCTGAAAGGCAAAATGTAGTTGCCACATAGGAAGTGAAAGGTAATGCCATTTTTTGTCATCATATGTCAGCATGGTTCCAAGTCTCCAAGTACATACTCAGCTTAAGGAATGGAAACTGTGGGGGTAATATGTCTTAGCTGTTGACAAGCTCTTTCAAAGATAGATTTGAAATGAGATGTTAGGACAGACAGATGCTGGTTTTGTATAATAATGGCAACTAATTTTTGTATTTTGGAGTAATTTTTTGCTTTATGCTATATTTTATGAGAGAATAGGTTGTTACAAGGATTTTTGTATTGCTCATATATTTTATGTTTTAAACAATAATATTTTATTATTGCTTATATCATATTTGCTGCAGAAGTATTGCCAAATGGTGAGCTGTAGCAAAAGCACAAGATGAAACAATACACTGAATAATATACATTGTGTCACTTGTATTGGATTGAAATCCCATATGTACATGCCAATTCATTGTGTTGAAGCAAAGCTTTCTTTCTCACTCTGCTTCTCACAGGTGTAAAATAATAGTCTAATTGCATTTTTGTAATTTTTTTTTCCTGCTTTGCTAGCTCCTGCTGTGAGGACAAAGCCAAGATATTTTAGCATCCCTGTACAACTTCGATAATTTCATGAACAGTGGAGGACCAGTATCTTTTGTAAATACATGTCATAAATGATGAGCAGTTAACTGACTGAACTCCCAGTCAGCTTTCTTGATGGACTGACATACAGCAAGTCATACAGTATTGCACACATTTTTCTGATAATTAGACGGAAACGGTTTTATTCTAAGCAATGTTTTCAATAACATAGATTGGTTCAGTTATGCATATTCAATTATGCATATAGAAAAACTTGGTAATTGCTCAGGTACCCGATGGTTTCACTGTCATGGCTCTGTGGCCATAAGGAGGTTTCTTTAAATATGTGTCAATAGAGTATTTAAACCACACCATACAAAAAAAAAGTTGTAGTGGCATTTTTTCATGTCTGTGCCATATAGAACACTGAAGGAAAAACTTAGTAGTTGTCATTATGATATTTTTTGCTTAATCATGAAATATGCTCATCTCTGTACTTGCAAGAAAGGAGAATATTTAAGTAAAATATGGTAAGACCCAAATCTAAAATACCTTCTTGGATTATTACATTGCTGGACTAAGAAGACCTGATGCCTTTTAACCTTATCGGCCTAGGAAAAAATGCAGAAAGTCAGTTTCCCTGGTGCAATACTTAGATCTTTAGTGAAGGCTCTCAAGCTTATTGGTCCTTCAATTTAAATCCTTGGACCTGTATCTAACAGTACCATTTCTGAAGCTCTGGCCCCTTGAAAGGAGGAGGGCAATGGTGTGTATGTGCAGCAGGGAGGCAGAACAGCCATTTTGCTCTTTTTTGTGCCTTACTGGTAGCCATCTGGAAGGGCAGGTGAGATTCTTCAGGGGGATGACTATCCAATGCTGTCCAGGGAAGGCAGATGATGGTGCAAGACAAATGTGACCCTCTCTTCCTCTTGAAGCTGACTGCTTCTGTGGTTCTGGGAGTCACATTTACAGGTGGCAATAATGATTAAATGTGTATGAATTTTTACTTTAGATCTGATGTGATGTTCTCTTGTCCCCTTTTATCTCAACTCTTTCCTTTTAGCACATCGAGGAGGGAGGGAGATAACTGACTGCAGATGTGTAGGGATAGTCTTGTGCCTTCAGTGCAGGTTAACTCTGGGACCTACGGCTGAAATGTTTGCAATGCTGTTGAGTTTGGCAGCTTTCCTTTTGCTTTCCCTTTTTTTTTCTTTTTTTAGTTCTCCAGTAATAGCTCCCTTGTTCCAAAGAATAAAACCAACACTTAGTGGTCATTCAGAAAGATTAATAAAAACCAGGAATGGAGTAATTGTAAACAGGCACCATCCCATCCTATCATCCATACTTTCCATTCTAACCCAGGGCACAGTAGCCTTGTGTTGTCTGGCTCCAGACAATTTTGGGGAGGAAAAAAAGAACAATAGCCTTTGGAAGTTAAAATAACCTTTCCTTATCTAGCTCTTACAGTACTTTCTTAGAAAACTGAGAAGGTACCCCCAGTTTTACTTTTCTAAAACACAGAACTATCTGGTGAATGTTCTTTTGTAGTAAAATTATAGCAAAGCTCTTTCATAGTAAAATGGAAGTAGTGACCAAGCTCAGATTTTATTACTACAAGTAAGAAAGGTAGGAAACAGCAGTGGGAAGGTTAATTATGGCAGTATTCTTTTAATCTGGCATAATCAGTGGCTAATAAAGCTGAGATTCACTCACAGTTTATCATTTTTACAAGGGCTCTCTGGTTAAGTATTGCAGGTTTGTTAGCCTTTGTGCTTACCAAGAATTAGTGGCAATGGTATTAGATTACAAGGAGCAACAGCAATTTGCTGGGTATGTGACATTATAGAATCATAGACATTGGTGGAAATTGCTTCATTATTAAGAAATTTTAATCACAATTACGTGAAAGAGGTGAGGATTGGTGATTTGGGTTCTTATCCTATTTTGACTGCAGCTGTGAAACCCTTGTAGAGTGCATTCTGCCTTCCCCATCCTTATCAGCTCTGCCTGAGGCTGAACCAAAACTGAGACATCTAACCAGAGGTTTAGATGTGAAAACAGGTATTAAGTTTTTTAACATTTGCAACTGCTCGAAGATAGAATCATAGAGTTGGAAGGGACCTTCAGAGGTCATCTACTGTGTAGCTTTTTAGTGCACTGAACCATGGGTAGATATTTACTAAATAATAACAGCGTTTTGAGCCAGACCAGGTGTCAAGAGACAGTATGATGCCAACAACAGCATGTTGCTCGTCGTATAGGATGGAGAAATGGGTCTGTCTTTAGTCAGAGTATTAATTATTGGAACCGTATGACTGGTACCTGAATTAACTTGTTCATTATCCTGAATATCTTCTCACAATCCAGTATTTTTTGGGGAGAGTGTGAGTGGAATTGTTTTGAGGGTTTTACTGAAAGGTTCAGTTGTTAATGCTGTTAAGGTCCACTTATAGCACTGGTTTTGCCCTGACAATAGGGTAGTATAACTGCTTAAAAATGAATACCATTAGAAACAAACTAAATCCATCTGATTTTTTCATTGCTGTAACACAAATGGTTGTGAGGAAATAAAATGGTTACCATACTGAGGAACCTTTTTCTTTGGAGTATTTAATCTGTTTATTTAAATGCTTTTAAATGCTTCTCAGAGGGCCCTTTTTTTTTTTCTTTCCCTAAAGCAAAAGAGGCCAGAGCAGCAACACTTGGGAAGGGACAGCACATAGCACATGTAGGATCTCTTCAAGTAACAAATGCAAAGAGACAGGTTTTGTTGCACACCGCTGGATTGATAGGATGTGGCACAGCTTCTTTCACCTCCAGCCTAACCTCATGGTGGAAGACAGTATAAGTGGTCCTCTAAGTGATAGGTGCATAATGGGAAGTCGTGCATGGTTGTTGAGTCGAGGCTCCACACCTGGTCTGTGTCATAACAACTTCCTTTGTGCCTGGAGGGAGCATCAGAGGGAAAAGCAAGCCCCCTATTTTTCTCTCAAGATTGGTGGAGGTTTGATGTCTTTGAGTCAGTAAAAGCTCTCTTGGGTTAAGCGCTTGTCATTCTGTAGCTTGCTCTTTGTGCTTGAGAAATTACTTCATCATTGCTGTTTTAGGACAGAAGTAGCATTTTAAAAAGCGTGTTGTTAAGCATTTCTATTTGAAGAACCTTGGTTTTTTTGCAAAAATTAGTGTCAATGAAAAATGTGTTGGTAGTTAATTTAAATATCAATTCAGTTGGATAACTACATCCTGAATTTTTTCCTCTTTCTAGAGAATTGGAAGTTTTCTGCTGTATCAGCACAGCTTTGAAAAACCCCTTTTGACTTGTCCTCCTGAGCTTCATTTTATGAATATCTGCAAATACCATTATTATAAAGGTCTCTGAAATGATGTTGTGATGAAGCATAATTATTGCTTTTTTAATTTTTTTTTTTACTTCCGTAAGTAAACAAAAAGTTCTCAGGTAAAAAAAAAAACGTGAACCCTTTAATTCTCTCTTCCCCCCTCCTCGTTCCCCCCCCCCCTTTTAGTTATGGAGTTGGCCTGATTTGCCCATCCCAGGACAATGTCCTCAACTAGAGACTGAAACAGCATACAGCTTTGCATCATCCTCACAACCAGACAACCATGTTTTTCTGTAATTTTTGACTTATTAATCTCTATCATATTCAATTAGGTGGTAATGCTGTATCTTTGGAGAGCACTGCCAGAGCTATGTGCTTCAACTTATGATTTAATAAGATGGCTTTTCTCCCTCAATCTGTTCAAATTACATGGAAAGTAAGCAGTAGAAGTATATTACCATATACTTAAAACCAATATTAGTTTGGGTCAGTCATGCACCATAAAGCTGTTATGCTTTTATCAAGCAGAGCCAGTGTATATTACACTTCACCTGTGTGAAGGGATTATGCTGATGTGACATTCAGTGTTATCCTCAAGGATCTTCTTTTATAATAGTGCGTGTATTTGGCTTCTTCCAGTACAAAGGTCTTAAAGCATAGAGTGACATGGTATTATGCATCTGTAAACCTCATAATTATCCATCTCTTCTGTCTCCTAGGTTTTTTTTTAATTTATTATGTTTTTTGTGGTGAAAGACACCTGATAAGAATGACCAACTTGACCAACTTACTAATCACTAATTCAGGGACTTAAGATTGACAGATACCATTTACAGATTAATTCAGTTGTTTCTCTCTGATGTGATTCCAAGCTCTTAATTGCTGATGGTACATCTATTTTACTACTGTGCTGCCATTTATATACTCATATGTATACTCATCGTAGTTGTTAAGGTGTCAAAATATTTGTGGTTTGGGACTCTGGTCCTTCATAAAATTCGAGTTGTGTCTTGAATGTAGCACAGGTGGATGTTACAAAGCTCATCCTCTTCTGATTTGTAGATGTGAGAATCTGCTGAAAATTGAGAAGAATAGGGGATATGGAGTACAAACATCTCAAGGGAACAGGCTCATTTGCCCCAGAAAATTCAAAGCAGAAACATCTGCAACCTGACCATTTTTAAGGTATTAGAAGTTTGAGAAACTTAACTTGTTTGAAGTCTTACCAGAATTTCTAAATGTACTATTGAGACAATAAAATATGTGTTAAGACAAAAAAAAATGAAAAAAAATTACACATTATTGCTAAGAATTAGTCATAGTCTGGTAACATAAACCACATTATTTTCTTGTCACAGAAAATGCCTATTCTTTCAAATATGGAGACAAGTGTAGCATATCTCAGCTTCCTGTATTTGAGATCCATGTTTTTAGTTTTGACTTCCACTGTTGACGTTTTCAACATTAGCTTCTGCAATATGGAAACAGAGAGAGAGTACAGTAAAAGGGTGTGGGTAGGTCACAGTCTTGCATAGAGAAGATAATACTTAGATTTAAAAGAAGAAAAACAAAGCACACAGGTAATGTAAATTACACCGGTGCAGTTACTTTTGAAGTGCTGAGTGCTTTAGTATTAGCAAAGTTGCTCTTCCTTGCCTTTGTTCTGTCATTACCTAAGAAAAGATTGTTGTTTGATAAACAATGTGCAGCATTGGATGCCAGATGAAAGAATAGTCAGAAGATTAGATTACATTATCAAGGGAGAGAGTAAGGGAAGATGCATTGAGAACAGGTCTGTTACAAGTCACTAGGTAATAATCAAGCTCCGTAATTATAAAGGGGTAGCCTCTCCTTTCCAATGTCCATTTTAAGTGTTAGGTGTGATTAAAAGTGGATCATTTAAAGGGGAGGAGTGGTGAAGCAGGAGAGGGCTTTTGTTTTTTCTTCATCCAGATTGTTGTTGAAACAATGAAAGCTGCAGAAGTTCAAAAAGTCGTCTTTTTGGGGTATATGCTTGCATATTTGAAGAACAAGGACAAGGGGGATTGTGGAAGCTCTGAACTTTTGGTTTCTTGACAAAGTGAGTATAAAAATCAATCTGAAAGTAGTGTGGTGTGAACAAAGTTTATCTTCTATAATGAAGTTACCAGCCTGATTTAGCTGGTGTGAAGAGGGAGACCAATATCAAGGAAAATAATTTTTCAGAAAATGATGCATGACTTTCTTCAAGGCCAAAGAAGCAGCACTCCTAAGGGCCTGCTAGTCTTGTGCTCCTGTGAATCCAATGATCAATGGTGGTATGGTATGTTGGACTATATCTCCACCTCTGCTGTCAGTATAGGTTTCAAAACTGAGGGAAAGATAGTGTTTAAAACTGCTGGTAGCTTATCTCAATTGCACTTAATGCTGTAATTTCCACTGATAAATATAATTTTGCCATGGGCCCTATTTTTTCCTCAGTCATAGTTCATTATAAAAATAAATTAAACTTTGCTAACAATTACTGTAATCTTAAGCATATATATTAATTTACAGTTCAAAGATAATCTCAGCATATAACACGAGTCCATAGCATTGTGCCTAGTAGTGTTTCAACCATTCAGTCCTTCCATCTTCTGAGTTTTTAATGAAGTATTACTGATATTCACTTTAAATTTCAGAAGGGCATAGTTTATTCTAGTGGCAGTACTCGTAGTAGCAGCCCATCTCCAGATGATTAGATTATGAAATTGATTTCAGCATTCTTTCTCATCCCATATTAATCTTCCCTCTTGTGTAAGTCCTAGTTGTTCATAAAAATATTAAACACTGGGTTCTCAGGCTTAAGCATCTGAAGCTCAGCCTAACCAGTGCATATCTATTACATCATGAAGGGCTGAGCTCTGCCACTTGGAATTTTTTTGGGTGGAGTCTGGAGATGATGGAAAGAAAAATCTCCATTTGGGTAATTTTAGGATTTGTAATGTAACTGATTTACACAATAACTGATGTATACCTTTCTGTAAGTGAAGTGTATGCTGAACTGAAATGCAAGCTGTTTGGTGTCATTGCAAGTTAAAGCACCTGTGGTCCCTTAGAAGTAATAAGCCCCAAGCTGTTGTCATCTTCTCCTCTTCTGCAGAATTGGCCTAAAGCTCAGTGCCATGTCTACATTATGACTTAATAGCTCTGTTCTTTGCTTACTGGTCACAGGGGCAGCAGACGCTGACATGAAATGCCTTTACAGGTTTTCAGCTTAAAAAGAACTGGATAAAATGAAGACTAGTAAGTTTTTTGCAACGAGATATATTTCAAGGAAAAACTGAAATGTTCATGTGTATCTAACATGTAGGTTGTTCAGTATTCAGGCTTTTTGAGAGTTACCCACTTTTGGGGAAACTGTAATTTGATTATTGCATGTTGAGTATTTAAAAACAAGCAAACTGAAAAGAAATGAAGATGACATTAATTTCCTTGTCAATGGTAGTTATTTAAAATTGTATCTTTTTCCAGTAGAGCTGCTCACATTCTCTATTGTGGTTACTGAGCTTTGATTATCCATGACCATCCAATATGCATGTGAATTCTCATGTATTGTTATCTATGGAAAGGAAATAATTCCTGACGTGATGCAGATGGTTCTGTATTTTGAAATTTGAGATTATGGGATTGCAATTCTACCATGAGTATGAAACCATGAGTATTAAAAGAAATGGGAGATCCTTTCCTCTGTAGAATCTTTATGTATGTAGAGACCTTTATTCAAATAAAGGTTATCTTTCAGGCCCATATACTGGTCTGTTCCATGTTTGCTCTGGTAAATACTATAAAGCCAAAACAGGTTTCTGTCCACACAGAGTTGCCTAAAATCCCACCTGTAATTCTTCCTGCATAACCATTGCTTCTCTGAATGAACTGCTGAAATTTTAAAGGGACAAGTTTTTAGTCTTTGCGTTTTAGAAAATGAAGATTTTTAACTGCTTACTTCTGATTAACTGTAAACATGAAGTATAAAACCTAATGGGCGATACTGAGATGTTGACATTAGTTACACAATTTTGTGAATTTAGTAAGAAGCATTAAACTAATATGTATTGGGTAGAAAATGTACAGGATTTTTTTTTAATAAGCAGCCCCTCTGTTGTAAGAGTTAGTAGATTTTCTTGAATCCCAAAATTCAAATCAAATATCATTACTGGTCAAAAAGGAGGAAATAAATAATACACTCTCTCTTTTCTCAGTTTTACATGCAAAGTGATCAAGGCTATGACTAGAAATGTAATTTAATTGGAAGATCAAAGTGCCATAGAAGAGGGGGTCAAAGCAGAGGGAAAAATATAAATAAGAAAAACAAATTAACCAAGTGCCTTTCAGAGAGAGGCCTTCTGATTTGAGCACAGACCTGTAGTACCTCTTAAATCTCAGGCCACTACTTCAGTTGAGTTCAACTGCAAAAGAAAGTAGGTACATGCTGCTGGAAGCCAAAGGGAAATATTGACAAATAAACTGCATTGGATAGTTCTTCCATTTCTAACAAACAATATTGTTTAAGAGGACAGTTTTGTTGAGATTGTAAAAAAAATTGGAATGTCTTTGTTTAAAAATTGGAATTTTTCTTTGTTGAAGGTCTGTGAATGATACTGAAACTGATTGCAGTTAGTGCTATTGTGAGATGAAAACACAGGAAGATGTGGCTTATCAGTGAAAATCCTTGTCATTGTTTGAAGAGCACGAAGCAAATTTAATTGCTGTTGCCTGTGGGACTTGGTGTTCAGCAAGCATAAGAATTGCAGTGAACTCAGCAGCATTTGTACTCTGCTATGTTTAGCCCATTACTCTAGAAGGAGTTTTGAAATACTCTAATTTGGAGTCCTGTCTTAGGCATTATTCTCTTTGAATTGACCAACAGGGTATTTTTTTCATGTTCCTTACCATGTGTAGCCTAAATAATGTGCAGTTGTTTGTGGGAAGCAGCCTGCTCTGGATAAGTAGTACTTAGTAAGATCCTTGCCTTACTGAAAAGCTCCTCTCCCCCTCCTCTGCCTTTTTTTTTTTAAATAGGTTTTATGAATTATGATTATATTTCAAATTTTTTATATCTTACAATAGAAAGAAGAAAATAAAGGGGAATGAAAAAAAAAAGAGACGGGGAATAGGGCATGGAAGCAGAGAAAAGCTTTACATGGCCAATCATTGCCTCCTTAAATATGTCCTCTAGGTAGTTTTCCATCACAACCTATTGAACTAGCTCTCTGCATCCTGATCAGGGAGAGAGATTGTAAGCTTTGCATGCTTGCAGTGAATAGACTGTTTTTTGTCAATAGCTTTGAAACTGCCTGACAGAGCTCACGTGCTCTTGTGCAGTAATATTTTTTTAATCATTACTTCCTTCCTATGAAAACAAATTAATGGGAGGGACGGGTAAAATACACATTTGGATGTGATTTAAGGGTTTGCAGACTGAATCGTAAGAATAATTTGATTGTGTGAATTAGTTCCCTCATACAATGGGGACCTGGAGAGGAGTAATTACTGGAGTGTGCTCTTCAGGTAGTGGAAAAGCAGCAGGATACTCCATTGCTGTAGGGGACACAGTCTCAATGTGAGATGGAACTAGACTGCATTGAACACGGTTCCTTGAAATATTTCTATGCGATATGGAAAAAAAGGTGCTTGGCAGCACAAATCAGCTGCATTTCATGACTGCAGCAAAATAATACCATGTGCAATGTAAGTATGGATTGGCAATCACAAGTCATGGAGTTACTGTGTTTTGTGAATTCTTTACCCCTGAGCTAGGAGTTGCTGCTAAGCTGAAATAACTGAATTATGTGGGGGTCTTTTCCTGTGCCACCATGGCTTGAGCCAGAAAGGTGATTTAATTGAACTCATTTTACCTGGGATTAATTGCAGTGGGTTAGTATTGACAAAGTTTACCGCTGTGCTTCAAACCAGGGAAGGAAATTTGCTGGGAATCACTAATTTCAGTGGCTTTTCATTGTATGTCTGTACTTCTAGCAGGCTGTTAAGATCTGGACTTGAGGTTTAAGTCTTGTACTTGAGGTTTAAGTCTTGCAGCCTGTGAGAAGTGTTTCTGGACTTTGCATGGGATTGTTTTCTTGTGTTGTCCCTTTTGGTGAAAAAACTTAATTCAAATTCTGAAAAATGTAGAGTAGCAACCCTGAGAAATTAAGTGTGTTTTGCAAATTTTTGCCTCCCTCCTTTGACTCTGCTAATGAGTCTTAAAATCAATTTGATAAGATTGCTTCCTACATTGTACAGTATACTTTGTAGATGTCTTTGTAGTCTAGGCTATATTTAGGCTCTCATTCTGGTACAGTGAAATTCCATCTATGCTTGTGACTTGTTTCCTAACTCAGTTGCCTTCATCAATGGTGGAAATTAAAATGAAAAATTTTAATCTTCAACTGGAATATGTGCACACACAGTGTTAGATTTAGAATTCAGCTCTAGGTCTTGAGTGATTGTTTATCAGTGGAAGTGCACTTTTTAAGTAGAATCAGAATTAGGCCCTGAAGTGTGAATTTAGGCAAACATTTTGAGGCAGACAGTGCTTGGTTGATCCCACTCATAGACTGTTGTGCCTAAGAAAGGAATCTCAGAGTCGGTTGGTGGTAGGGGTAGTATGGGTGAACAACCATGCATACTAGCTAGTGAGCTGAGCACCAGCGCATTTAATCAAACAGTTCTGATGTTACAACTTTAGCTTTCTCTTGATCCATAGACAAGAATAAGATGATGACCCATTAAGCACTCCTTATCCCATCTCTTGAATTACCTTGTCCCTAGAGTGATATATGCTCTTACATTATTTATTTAATATTCAAAACAGAAGATCTATAATTTCAGTCAGGTCTTCCTTAACAAAACAACTTACTTTACAAACAAGTTCAGCATAGACTTAGTTAAAAAATGTGATTAATTTCTGTTGCAATAGCATGTAGTCCTGGGGGGAAGTTTTCATGTGGACTTGACATAGTCACTAAAAAGGCTATAAATGGATGATGGATTAGTAATTTAGATTCTCCTCTTTGAATATATTTTATTTATCATTGTATATAAGTGTAAGGAGAGACACAAAGAAGCATGGTTGCCATGTGAATGTGCTTGAGGCCGTCTCTATCCTTGGTGGTGATGAGACCATTGTAGCCTTTCAGCTGTTGTTGCCAGCAATGCAGATAGAGCCTGGAAAGTGCAACGTGTTTTCCATAGTGAGTTGTGGGTGATTAGCAGTTGGCAATGAGCTGCTATGAAATGATAATTCTAGAGTGGCTGTGGTAATTGTTGTGTTGTCTGTGTCTCAGGAAGAGGTGTGTCTGCCTCTTGCCTGCAGTAAAATTGATGACATGGTCTGATAGACAAGTGCTACACAAAGACTGAGAAGAATTTATAGGCACCTGAAGGCAATACAAGCTGATGACGAAAGGCGTTCTCAATGTTAGACACTAATTCATAGTGAAGTGAAATCCTCACAAAGGCTCTGTGTCTGCTATACCGCTTACCAGGATGAAAGCCCACCTAAATGGCAGCAGGTTGTAATTCAGGCATGGTTTGGTGCCATGTTGAAGTTCATGAAAAAAGTAGAAATATTAGTTAGCCTTTAGCTGCAAACTTCTTATCCTAGCTTTTTCTTGATAATTTCCTCAACTACTACACCTTCTGCTCTTACGTATCTGCCTTTACTTAGTAGTTTTGTTATTTTACAGTCTGTTTTTCTTGTTTTGGTTGGTTGGTTTGGTTTTTGTTTTTTTCTTTTATTAAAGATACATATTCAGTATACTAGCATCAGGAAGTAGTGCTGAAGTAGCATAAAAGATAAATCTGAACTAACTGGGTTAGAATTTTATAACTCTTTCTTTTGCAGATAACTAAACATTTTGTTCTGGGAAATAATGCATGTTTTCTCAGTCCTATCCTTTGCCTCCAAAGGCTTATTTCATTTGTAGTTTATAAGGTTTCTGTGTAAAGTGGTACACTCAAAAGGTTCACTATTGTTTAAGAGTAATTTCACTTCATAAAATGTTGCTCATGATGTAAGCAGTGCTATAAAGTAGCAAGTTTTTTCTTTGAGAAAAGACTATCCAGGGATAGTCCAAAAAATGGTCATAATCCCAAATGCAGAATAAAAGTCTGGGACAGTTAGTGGCACTAAGTTAATTACTGTTATGTGTTACGTTGGAATTTTGTTTTCTGCAGCTGTAAGAAAGGCAAGGCTTGCAGAGAAATACAGTAAAGAAATGGAGGAACTTTTGGGCACATTTTCCCTGGATCTAGGGAGCAGTGTGTTTGCCAGAAACCTTCTTTTCTTTTGTCAACCAATTCATATAAGACAGGGCTTTTCCTGTATCCACTTGAAGTTACAAACTGCACTTTGGATGGCTGGAGCAACCCTAGAACTGGGTAGAAAATGTTGATGCTTGTATAGTATTGTCCTTTCAGAACTCTCATAGCAGTTATTCAGTTTACTGGGAAAGGATGTGTTATTTAATTTCTTGGACAGTAGCTGCTCGATGTCAGTGTGCACTGTAATTCTGAGCCTGCATTTTTCTGTTTGTATAAACTTGATTACACTGTAAGATTGTCAAGGTGCTCACTTTTTTCCCACATAGTCAAAACTACTTGTTTTCCTGCTTATGGTCTGTATCACTAGGTTTGCTTGCGAAGCAAAAAGCAGTGGAATGGCAGAATTTTTGAGATGCCAAGTATTGTGGTGATGATGCAAAGTCCCTAAGTTGTTTTGGTTTTTTTTAATTGTTTAATTTCAAAATGAATTTCTTTCACGATCAATCTTTATGCATTGTCTTCTTGTAAGTTCAGAAAATAATGAACAAAGTTGTCAAGTCCTGCAAAAGGAGACCGAGATATACTATAATACACAAAATTATTTGAGACTTTTCTCAGATGTGTCAAACTAGTTATCTGTTTTCAGGGTCAAAATCAGCTAGTTTCCAGTATCTCTGTAAACCTATTTTTTCCACTTAGAGCCATTCTGCTGTTCTGTAAAGGAATGTCCTGAATGTTCCTTCAGTTCGTTCACTTGAATAAGTCTTTACCATACTCTGCTTGGGTTCCCCCCCCC